>BPTQ01000001.1:232042001-232364201 GCA_019973895.1 Chrysanthemum seticuspe | reverse complement strand
AAAAAAAAAAAAAAAAAAAAAATCACAGAAACCTTAACTGGATCCGGTTGGCCCTCAACCGAATCGGTTACAATTTTTACCCATAACTCAGCTGGTCTAACCGATCGGTCGCATCCCGCAACCGATCCGGTTACCTAATCTGTATCTGGAAAACTGTTTTCGTTGTTTGTTCGTGTGTTTAGATATTGCCTGGATTCTCTAGGACATTGTATGAACACTCGAGCAGCGGGAATAGAACCAATTACACCTCTTACCAACCCCGAACGTTTGATTCGAAGAAGAAGAAGAACACGTTTCATACCATTAGAAAATCGTGTGCCAAGAGTACCTAACCCACCATTTGATAACCTCATTGAAGCCAAAGTTGTTTACAACCCTTTCACCAATTTACCTTTTCCCATGGCGGACGATCAACCCATGTGGGGAACCAACCGAACCGTAGCACCAACTCCCGAAAGTGCTATTGTTGCTATTAACCTTGGTGACAACTTTACCGTGAAGGGACATCACCTTTCTATGATCAAAGACCGATAATTCGATGGCCGTGCGCGGGCTGATCCGCATAAGCACATTTCCGAATTCATCGAAATTTGCGGCATGTTCCGTTATGGCGACACCGATGTCAATGCCATTAAACTCAAACTTTTTCCATCATCACTCGCCGGAGATGCTAAAGTATGGTACAATGAATTAACCCCAGGAATCATCAATACTTGGGAGGAGATGAGGCAAGCTTTTGTGAGCCGATTCTTTCCACCTGCCATGTTTGATCGATTAATGGGAGAAATTCGTGCTTTCAACCAAAACCCAAACGAATCACTTGTCGAAGCCTGGCTTCGAATGAAAGATTTGCTTCGTAGTTGTCATGATAATGGATTATCAAAAGGAACCATTATCCAAATCTTTTACCATGGACTGGATGAAATCTCTCAAGGCATCCTTGATGCTGGAGGAATTTTTCTCTATAAAACTCCCAATGATGCACATCAATTACTCGAAGATCGAGTACTTCTCAAACTTGATTGGTCCAAAGATTCAAAAACCAAACCTCTCCGAAAAACCGTTGCTTTTGTCGAAAACACCGATACCTCAAAACTCTTGGAGAAAATGGAAGCGTTAACCTCAAAAATCGACTCGCAATACAAGGATATCAAAGATGAAATGAAAGAAATGCGAGACGGATGCAACAATTGTGGAGGAAATCACCCATCGTCCGAGTGCGACGATAAACCTATGGGTGGACCAAAAGAAGGAGAAGCAAATTACGCTCAAGGAGGATACCGTGGAGGAGGATATCGTAGTAATTATTACGGTCGAAATTCTGGAAATTGGCAAGATCGCCGACCAAGGGATGATAACCGTGATTCTCAAACACGAACTGACGATCCACCACACCAAACTTCCGACAAAAAGACAGAAGAAACCGAATTCGAAAAAACCATGAGAGAATTCGTGGCTGGTCAAAAATCCGCAAATGATTTGATCAAAAATCAATTTTTCAATCTCAAAGCCAAAGTTGAGCAAGGACAGAAAAATCAGCAAGCATCTATCCAAGATCTTGAAAACAAGCTTGGCAGACTTTCTGACCAACATTCCTCTAGACCATCTGGTTCATTGCCAAGTAACACTCAATCCAATCCAAAACCATCAAATGATAAGACGTACCGTCCACCCCAAACAAGAAATGAACATATCAATGCTGTTTTCACAAGAAGTGGTCTCTCGTACGATCCACCACCTAATCCTAACACTCCTGTCACCGTTGATAGTGAGGATGAAAACGAAGAACCAAACACAACTCAAACCACCAAAAAGAAAGACAGTCCATCCGTCAAGGCGTATACACCAAAAATTCCTTATCCTCAACGCCTAAAGAAAGAAAAGATGGAGGAGCGTTATAAGAAGTTTATCGAAATAATCAAAGAGGTTAGACTCAATGTTCCTCTCGTTGATGTTATAGCCGGAATGCCCAATTACGGAAAATTTTTGAAAGAACTTCTTAATAACAAAAGCAAGCTTGAGCAAATATCAGCAACTTTTCTTAACGAAGAATGCTCAACCATAGTTCAAAACAAAATTCCACCAAAGCTCTGAGATCCTGGAAGCTTTCTTATTCCATGTACTTTCGGGAATAACGTTAAATGTGATGCTTTAGCCGATCGTGGCGCAAGTATCAATTTGATGCCTTATTCACTCTATTCCAAGTTGTGCAACAACAGCTTGAAACCAACAAAAATGAGCATCCGATTGGCAAATCATTCCTATCAATATCCTGTGGGAATAGCTGAGAATATGCTTGTTCAAGTCGGTAAATTCATTTTTCCCGTGGACTTTGTAATTTTGGAAATGGAAGAAGATAGTAAAGTCCCACTCATTTTAGGAAGACCTTTCCTAAATACCGCCGGCGCAATCATCAAAGTTAAAGGAAAAGAACTCAACCTTGGAGTTGGGGAAGATCGAATCACTTTTCTTATCGATAAAGCAATGCGCTACCCACATTCCAGTGATGACACTTGTTTTAACGTCGATGTTATTGATGAAGTCACTGATGAGGAATTAGATGCATTACTGAACGAATCCGATCCATTCATGACTACTTCTGAAAAAATCAATGAAACAGATTCTGACAAAGAGTTTGATGATTTCATGAAAGTAGAATTCGAAGAAGATAACTCAGAAGAAGAAGAAATAGAGGAAGAGGAAGAAAATTTTGAGGAAATCACTTTCAATGACAAGATGCGAATAAAATCCTCTATCGAAGAACCACCCACGGATCTCGAACTCAAACCTCTCCCAAATCATCTTGAATATGCTTATCTGGAGGAGAACTCACTTCTTCCAGTAGTCATATCTTCATTGCTCGAGGATAATGAGAAAGAAAGTTTAGTTTCCGTGCTCAAAAATCACAAACAAGCTTTTGCTTGGAAAACATCTGATATCCCAGGAATTAGTCCTAATTTTTGAAAACACAAAATCAATTTTGAAGAAGGGATTAAACCTGTGGTAGAACGTCAACGTAGACTCAATCCCAACATGAACGAAGTTGTTAAAAAGGAAATCATTAAACTTCTCGATGCTGGAATCATTTACCCAATTGAGGATAGTCCTTGGGTAAGCCCTGTTCACTGTGTTCCCAAGAAAGGAGGAATGACGGTTGTAACTAACGAGCGAAATGAACTAGTTCCAACTAGAACTGTCACCGGTTGGCGTGTTTGTATTGACTATCGTAAGTTAAACAAAGCCACCAGAAAAGATCACTTTCCGCTCCCGTTCATGGATCAAATGCTTGAAAGACTAGCGGGAAATAAATTCTTTTGTTTCCTCGACGGATTTTCAGGATATTTCCAAATTCCCATCGATCCTAACGATCAAGAAAAGACCACCTTTACTTGTCCTTTTGGAACCTACGCATATCGGCGTATGCCTTTTGGTCTTTGTAATGCACCCGCGACTTTTCAGAGGTGTATGATCGCCATATTCCAAGACATGCTAGAAACCTCCATGGAAGTTTTCATGGATTATTTTTCAGTCTTTGGAGATTCATTCAAAGCTTGCCTTTCTAATCTCGATAAAATGCTCGAAAGATGCGAAGCTGCACATCTTGTTCTCAACTGGGAGAAATGCCACTTTATGGTAACCGAAGGAATTGTGCTTGGCCACAAAATCTCTAGTGCCGGAATGGAAGTCGACAAAGCAAAGGTCGATGTCATCTCAAAACTTCCACCACCAACCAACGTCAAAGCCGTTAGGAGTTTTTTAGGACATGCTGGTTTTTACCGCCGATTCATCAAAGATTTTTCCAAAATATCTCGTCCGATGACAAAACTTCTTGAGAAAGAATCTATCTTTCACTTCGATGCTGATTGCATAAAAGCTTTCGAATCACTGAAATCTCAACTTACTAGTGCTCCGATCATGGTTTCACCTAATTGGTCACTACCCTTCGAACTTATGTGCGACGCAAGCGATTTTGCTGTTGGAGATGTCTTAGGACAACGTGAAGGAAAACACTTTCGGCCTATATATTTTGCCAGCAAGACACTGAATAGTGCCTAGCAAAATTATACCGTCACCGAAAAAGAATTACTAGCTGTCATTTTCGCCTTTGACAAATTCAGATCATATCTTGTGCTCTCAAAAACGGTCGTTTTTACCGATCATTCAGCACTCAAGTATCTGTTCACCAAACAAGACGCTAAACCACGTCTTATTCGATGGATTTTGTTACTCCAAGAATTTGACATCGAAATCAAAGATAAGAAAGGAGCAGAGAATCTCGCTGCTGATCACTTATCCCGTCTCGAAAATCCTAATCTTGAGGAGTTGAAAGAAGAAGAAATCGATGATTATTTTCCCGATGAAACTCTTATGACCATCGACGGAAATGACGATCCTTGGTTTGCTGACTTTGCAAACTACCTCGCCGGAGGAATTCTTAAAAAAGGACTAACTCATGCTCAAAGAAGCAAATTCTTTTCGGAACTCAAATACTATTTTTGGGAAGAGCCATATCTTTTCAAAATGTGTCCCGATGGGATGATCCGAAGATGTATTTTTGGTTCCGAAACTCGTAAAATTCTTGACGAATGTCACCACGGCCCTACTGGGGGACATTATGGTCCTTCCACCACAGCTAAGAAAGTTTTTGATGCTGGATTCTATTGGCCAACAATATTCGAAGAAGCACATACACTTGTTCAAAACTGTGACGCTTGTCAAAGAACCACCAATCTCTCTCGAAGGGATGAAATGCCATTAACAAGCATTCAAGTGTGTGAAATATTCGATATTTGGGGAATAGATTTCATGGGACCTTTCCCTAAATCCCACAAATTCGAATACATTCTCGTTGCTATAGATTACGTGTCCAAATGGGCAGAAGCTGAAGCTTTACCGACAAACGATGCTCGTGTCGTCGTTAATTTTCTCAAAAAGCTTTTCGCTCGTTATGGAATTCCCAAAGCACTCATAAGCGATCGAGGAACTCATTTCTGCAATCAACAAATGGAAAAAACCATGAAAAGATATGGAGTTCATCATCGATTTGCGACTGCTTATCATCCACAAACTAGTGGTCAAGTCGAAAATACCAACAGAGCTCTCAAAAGAATACTGGAAAAAACCGTAAAAGACAATCCGTCTTTATGGGCAAGAAAACTTGATGATGCTCTGTGGGTATTTCGTACGGCTTATAAAACACCAATTGGTACAACTCCTTACAGACTCCTGTATGGGAAGACTTGTCATTTGCCGTTCGAAGTTGAACATCGTGCTTATTGGGGCGCTCAGACAATGTAACACCGATCTCAAAATAGCTGGAGAGAAAAGATTTCTGCAATTGCACGAACTCGATGAATTAAGACTCCAAGCTTATGAAAACTCCAAACTGTATAAAGCCAGAACAAAAGCTTATCATGATAAAAAGCTACGAATTCGAAAAGAATTCAAAGCCGGAGATAAAGTTCTGCTTTTTAACATGAAATTCAAATTCAAAGCTCCTAAGTTACAACCAAAATGGTTTAGACCATATGTCGTTAAACATGGATATCCATCTGGGTATGTCGAACTCTATGACAAACAAGGTGGAAGTTTCATTGTTAATGGACACCGAATCAAGTTATATTACGACAAGGAGCAAACGAATGAAGTTTCAGTTGCGACAGTGTCCTGGAGACACCATGAGAATGAATTCGAAACTATCACCTTTGTAGCACCATTTCCTGGAAGAATTCCACAAACTGTTCCATGGAAAACAACTGCTGAGTTTGTCTGGAACGATATTGAAGATACTAGTGAAGAATTCCTGTACATCCCCGAACTTTACAAAATGTTCAAAGCTGCCCTTGCAGCTGAATAAATTCGGGAAGACTCGAGTCAGGCTGATGACTCGAAAATAAAACAAGCGCTTCTCGGGAGGCAACCCGTGTGTTTCAGATTTGATTTTCTGTGGTCACTCCCCAAAGTTTTAAACCTTTGGTTGAACTTAAGTGTGGGGGGGTGCCACCTTTTAATAAAACCTTTTGTTTGTTTATAAGATTGTGTGCAGGTGATGATTTCTCCAGTGGACGCCAGGAATAAAGAAGATTTTAAGCTGATAAACTCGTTGACATATCTGGTTTCATCTCTATTTTTCCCTATTTCTATACTTTGAAGTTCGTTTATCATTGAGGACAATGTCTAACTTAAGTGTGGGGGGTGAATAGGAAAAATTAGAGTTTTCATGCTTAAATTTAAATTTTGTTTGCCCTTGTGATCTAGTTGTTTTCGCACTTTTAGGATTATCTATTAGAATAACTGGATCATTCCACTGGTAAAACTGGTAATATTTGAAACTTCGAGATGTGTTCCGATTACTATTGCAATCCATTCTGGGATCGATAACATTTGCTAACACATATTATACCCTTTCCACTAAATTGTGAGGATTTGAGCCTATTTCTTATTAGCATACATCTTTTATGCTTAGAATTTTTGTTATGAGTGTGCCGGTGATTTTATTTATTCTAGAACTTGTGCTTGTAAATCATTACCAGACCGCAGTGAGATTGCATTCGTGCGATATAAGTGAATTCGTGTGATAAAGAGGCACCTTAGGATTTAACCCAAATGGCCTTCCATTTTACATCTAATGTTATATTAGCTAGCCTCATTGGTTAGTTAACCACCCACATGGACCCATTTGTAGTGCTCATTTTTAGCACTAGATACCCCTAGTTACACCTTCTGAGCCATCCCTTTCGTTTTTGCTTCACCCAGAAAATACAAAAAGATTTTACATTTTAAACCTTAGCCTATCCCATATCAATGTCTAAACGGTTGGTTGCTAGTTTCATGGAAAGTGAAGATTGTTCAAATGATTATGAGTACCACATCCTTTGAGATTGATTGAGCCATGTGTTATGTTAAAAAAAAAAAAAAAAAAAAAAAAAAAAAAAAAAAAAAAAAAAGTTGTGTTGAAAGTATGGAAATAATAGCCAATGTGCTATGTTCGTGGAACAATTGTCATGACAAAGCAAAAAGCTGTGGAAAGCGGAAAAGAAGAAATTGAAGCTATAATCATTTATTTGGTTCGTGGAATGTTTGATAGCTAGCAACATGGGTATTAGACTTGATTTCATTTTATTTTAACACCAATTTCATATACATTCCCATGCCTTATCCATGCCCTTAACCCTTAGCCATATCATTATAACCCAAATAAAAGCCCTCTTTAGATGTTTTTACTTGGTGCTCACGCCACATCGGTGGAGTTTTGTTTCTTGTACAAGCTTATGGTAATAATCTAATCATGACTGAGCAATGAGTGTGATTTATCTTGCTTACTCCACTAAAAATGAGTGATTGAGTGAATTATATTCCATTATTTTTCGTAAGGTGTTTTGAAATGTTTATCATGCAAGAAAATCATTGGATATTGTCAAACATCTTGATGTTTCACCTTTATAAGCATAATTGATGAATCTTCTCTCGTATTTATACTTGGTTGATTTGCATCACATTTTTCATAATCACGATCTTGTACCAGTGGATGTTTTTCCTAGATTTGCTTGAGGGCAAGCAAAGTTTAAGTGTGGGGGAATTTGATAACACTCAGATTGTGCATGTTTTTCGTAGCATTATGTGTACTTTTATATCTGTTATTTGGTTATATTTGCGTGATTTTAATACTTAATCGTATCTAGAGATGTTTGTCTAGTATTTATAACCAAGTGCAGGGAAATGGAGGAAAATGTGGAAATATGCAGCTAATCGAAGATTCCCGTTTCAGTAAAGCTAAATCTCAAGGACCTTTGAAGACCTTAGTGATTGAAGAACCAAGTTCTACAAGTCAGAGTGAAGAGTGAAGATCAAGTTCTGTATCTCAGAAGATCCAACCGGATCCGGTTACACCTTCAGCCGGATCGGTTGGAAGTTGGTCGGAATTAGTATTTTTGCCATAGCCAACCGATCGGTCGCAACCAGCAACCGGATCGGTCGGCGTGTTATTATTGAAGACCAGCCGGATCGGTTGGTCGTATGACCGATCCGGTTGGAGAAGCTGCAGTTGTCAAATCTTCATCACTAAGCTTCCCCTTTGCATCTAAACGATTCTAGGTCCTTCTCTTGGTGTATTCTAGTCCCTTCCTTACTCCTTGGAGGCCAAGTTAAGCATTTAACACCCTAGGCCTTGGAATTAGTATAAATAGAGGCTAATTGTGAGCATATGAGACACACTTCAATTACAAAGCTCTCTACTCATCAAACCAAGCCTTAACCTCTTAAAATTCGTCCTTAGAAATCCAGAGAAGTTTGGAGTTCCAGAAGTTCCACCTTTGGAGGCCAAAACACTAAGAAGTCCACCACGATCCTTTGGGAATCATTACTTCATCATTTGTAATCTTATTCCAAGCATTGTAAGACTTTCAATCATGTTTTCTAATGATCAAAGTTATGAGTTTATGTTCATGTTTGCTATGAGTGGCTAGTTTCTTTATACACTTGCTTAAATGATGTTGATTATCATATGATTAGTTAGTGATTGTGTTAACATGTTTTAATTCAATTTCAAGTTAATTCTAAGATCCAATTGTGCTAAAGTTTCATAGTGACATTTGTTAATCAAGTTTGGCTAATTGGTAGTAATCGTTGGGGTCGAAAGAACTTCGTGTTATTCAACTAGTCATAATCATTTTGTCTATGGATGATTGTTTTTACCCATTATTCTTGATTATACAAAGGAACTAAGGTGTGGTTGTAATAGAAACGCTTTTTGATTATCAAATTGGATTGGTTGGAAACATCTAAATGGTCGTAAGATTAGTTGTTGAGAATCAATTGTAGCCTTTTGTCTATGATCGGTTACCTTTTGTATTGACCATTTCTTAAGCAATTTGATGAACAAGCGGATGTTTTTGTGTTTAAGTTTATTGATATAGACTTATGAAACTTGAATTGATCTTGAATTGATTGGTTAAACTTAAAGCTTGTTTTTATGAACTAAAATCTTGACGAAGGTTTAACTTGTAAGAACAATAGATTAGTTTTCAACTAATTATCACAACCAACATGTTAAGTAGTTAACACAATCACATTAATCTATGATATGAAACTAGTTTAAGCAAGTGTAGTTTTTAATCATCTGAATTTCATTATATCTATTTGCTTTGTTATATGTTTTTGATAGACTCCGTTAATTCAAACTTGTGCTCTGATTCACTCAAATCCCTGCGAACGATCCCGACTTACCTTCACAATCTTGCTATAACGGACGAGTATACTTGCTCGTATGTGTTATTGGTAATATTGGTAATTCACCTTTTATAAATTTAAAACTTGCACCAACCGGGCACATCACAATCCATAGCCGCATGCTCACTTAACACATTCATCTCAAAAGAAATCATGATTAGTGCATCAATGACTCTGATATTTTCACTCCATGCTTCTGCTACGCTGCTGCCAATATCATGAATCAACAAAAGCTTCCGCTACTCTGATGAGAAGATATCATGATCCAGAATGTGAGCATGTCGGTCCGAAAGTCACAACATCACATAATACCAACACCACAATGGATGTCTCAGAGATTTTTGATTGCTGATGATCTCAAAAGCTGGCTCAAAATTATTATCACGTGGATCAGTAAAAGACCTCCACTTGGACTAACCAAACATGCAATGTGAAGAATCAATGACTACGAGCTTAGGAGCAAAGGACTACATCAAGAATGCAAGAACAATTTTTAATGTAATATCTATTTGTATTCTATGTAATTTTGGTACATGATTGAGGTGACCTCCCTTAGGGGGAGATTGTTAGGAATTAGAAATTCCAGGTATTAAAGAGTCGGTCACCTCAAGTATATGTAATCGTTAGAAAGCTTGTAGTCGTAGTTCTTTTAAGTTAAGTAGTATTTAGTTAAGTAACACCGTGGAGGACGGACGGGTCTTTACCCACTGTATGCCTGATCCACAGCCCGATGTGTGGCATTTTATGTAAGATTATAAATACTCTCTACCTCCCAAGGTAGAGAGTTGGAGCTCATAATAAGAATTTTCTTTCTCTCACTAAAGTTCCTTAAACCTCTAACTTTCTCTCTCTAGAATTCTACTTATACGCCACCTTGTTGTTATGGTTTGATGTGTATGTGAAAACTAATATCTAACATAGGAAATTCACCAAATCATTTATGGGTTATCTTAGAGGCCTAGTGAGTTGTCCTAAACAAGTTTTAACACAAAAACCCTTGTGAATCAAAAGTACCTAATTCAAATGAACATAAACCCTAAATCTTAATTTTCACAAAATTGATGTTTCTGGGTATGTATCAAGCAAGGTTATGGTAAATTAAACATGTTAACAACATAACACAACCATCTTTTTAACTAGAAACTCTCCCAAATGAAAACACCCAAATTAACGCTTAAACCCTAATTTTGAAAAATGGTCAATTCGTGTTTCTGGGTGGATTTGTTTGATAGAAATGGTTTAGGTATGATTATTTAAACATTTTAACACTATTTTTATCATCACAAACACACACATGATGATCTTGTGTTCATACGCTTATGCGTAGAACACAAGAATCACTCAAACACAATATTCAGTCGTTGGATTTTAAAATAAATCAAAACCATTGTTTGTAATGACACCAAGATCATGAAAACACTTACAAAATTGAGGATTAAAGCACGAAATTGTAGTTTGATTCTTAGGCGTAGGATGATATGGTTGATAGTAATAAATATGTTAAGAATGTTAGGTGAAAAGATTTTATTAAAATGAGTTTAAACTTTTGACAACATTGGTCCCTCCACCTTAACCATTTTCATCCAACGCCCATAACTTCCATTTTGGTTACGCAAAGTATGATATTTGGAAAGAAACTTGACGACACTCCCCCCGACTTAAGAAATAATGAAGTTTTACAAATTTGAGTCCGGGGAGTGTCAATAAACAGAAATGTGACCACCATTATCAAAGAAACAACCGAGATAAGGTAACATGCAAGTACAAGGTTTTATGAAACCGAAAAATATTTACTTTCTCCCCCTCAACACTTGACCGAGAAAATACTGAATTTTGAAAGAGTAAAGTGTTGACGGAAGATTTGTACTTGCCATGTTAACAGAAATATAGATAGAAGAATATTTTAGAAGTTTTAGCAGATTTTATATTTTTGTATTTTGTTTTTGAAAATATTTACAATAGAGGTTTTGGTGTTTGACTGGTTTTTAAGAATGTTTTAAAAGTTCATCCAGTTCCTCTGGAGTCAAACACCGCATACCAATCCGGTGGACCAACTCATTAAACCTAGCAGGGGCTAAGGCTTTGGTGAGAAGATCTGCCAGTTGGTATTCAGCACCGCCAAAGTATAATTCAACGGTACCCTTTTCCACGTGCTCCTTGATGAAATGATACCGAAGATCGATGTGCTTTGATTTTGAATGTTGAACAGAGTTGCACGAGATCGCAATAGCACTTCGATTGTCGCAGTACATCGGGATTCTGTCAAATACGTAACCATAGTCTTTGAGTTGTGTTCTCATCCAAATGACTTGAGCACAACACGCCGACATGGCTACATATTCTACTTCTGTTGAGGACATCGATGTACAGTCCTGCTTCTTCGATTGCCATGACACCAGTTTATCACCAAGAAATTATAAGGCTCCTGAAGTACTTTTCTGAGAATCTAAACAACCTGCGTGATCAGCGTCTGAAAAAGCTATTAGTTCAAAACCAGAATCCTTCGGATACCAGATCTCCAAGTTAATGGTTCCCTTGATGTATCAGAGGATTCTTTTAGCCTCAGAGAGGTGGGTTTCAGTTGGTCTCGACTGATAACGGGAGCAAAGATATACAACAAAGACAATGTCAGGCCTACTGGCTGTTAGATACATGAGAGACCCAATAATACTTCGGTATTTGGTAAGGTCAACCAATTTCCCATGCAAATCAGCATCCAGTCTCTTAGTGTGTGCCATTGGTGTGGCATAGGTGTCACAGGTTTACATTCCATGTTTGTTTAAAATTTCAAGAGCATATTTGGATTGACTTAGGAAAATACCACGGGGTGATTGATGAACTTGCAATCCAATAAAGAATGTAAGTTCACCCATCATGGACATTTCAAAATGTTTTTTCATAAGTTTAGAAAAAGCGTTTGAGTATTTTAGATGTGTTGACCCAAAAATGATGTCATCCACATAAATTTGAACGATTAAAATGTGTGCCCCGTGATATTGTATGAAAAGTGTAGGGTCGACCGAACCTTTGACGAACTTATTGGCGAGAAGAAAGGATGATAACTTGACGTACCACGCCCGAGGAGCTTGTTTGAGTCCGTAGAGAGCCTTGTCCAGTTTGTAAACGTGGTTCGGGAACTCTGGATCAACGAATCCTTCTGGCTGGCTGACATAGACCGTTTCTTTTAGTTTTCCATTCAGAAAAGCAGTTTTGACGTCCATCTGATAAACGGTGATGTTCATGTGAGCCGCAAAAGCGAGAAAGATCCGTACAGCCTCAAGACTAGCAACCGGAGCGAATGATTCTTCAAAGTCAATACCCTCTTTCTGTCTATAACCCTTAGCCACCAGACGTGACTTATTCCTTATTACGGTTCCTTCAGCATCCAATTTGGTTTTCCAAATCCATTTGAGACCAATGACGAAGACCCCTGTTGGTCTTTCAACCAATTCCCATACTTCAAGATGTTTAAACTGATTGAGTTCTTCTTGCATGGATTCAATCCATTTGTCTTTTGTCATTGCATCTTTAATGTTTTTAGGTTCAGATTGGCAGACAATGAGTGCATAAATGCAATGTTCACCGTCTGTGTGAAGACGTTGTCTCGTTACGACTGGTTAATTCGGGTTACCAATAATGTTCTCAAGAGGATGGTCTTTCGTCCAACGATGTGTGGAAGGTTGATGTTGATATACATTATGCAGATTGGGAGGATTCAAATGGCTTGTAGATGATTCCGCAACATCAGGTGCAGCAGTTTCATTAGCAAACGGGTTGAAGAACGCATTTGGATCATAATCTGTAGGTGGGGGTACTTGATTGTTCAGAATATCATCAGCTGGTTCAGCGTCGTTGGATGCGGTTTGTTCGACTGTTGTTGGAGAATCAACTGGTGGTACTTCCTCAACAGTAGTTGTTGTAGCAGGTGTATCAGGTATTGGATTTTGATCAGGTTGAGTAGCGGAAACATTGGATACACATGGAGCACGTTCATCAATATCATCACTAAACAGATGAGCAAATAGCTGTTCCATTTGACGTCGAGTTAGTTGTAAACTAGGTTCAGCTGACGATGGGGTTTGAGGGAAGTTTAAACGGTTATGACCGGGTTCCAAGCTGTTATGCTCAGAAGCCATTTTAGTAAGTTCATCGAAATTGGCATGAATCGTTTCCATAATCTCTCTTGTACGACAATTCCAGATCCGGTAACCCTTGGAGTTTTCACAATATCCTACAAATACTCCAATATCAGCTTTGGCTTTGAGCTTACCAAAGTCATCACGATCATTATTCGGATAACAAAGGGATCCAAATACATGAAAGTGTTTGAGATTCGGTTTACGGTTGTGGATAAGCTCATAAGGTGTTTTGTTGTGGCGCTTTGTAATCATTGAGCGATTCTGAGTGTAGCATGCAGTTGACACGGCTTCAGCCCACAAGTAATCTGGAAGTTTAGCATTAATTAACATTGTTCTTGCAGCTTCCACTAACGTACGGTTTCGTCTTTCAACAACGCCGTTTTGTTCTGGTGTATGTGCAATAGATGTTTGATGCTCAATTCCCACTTTCTCATAAAATGCACGAAGAGTTTGATTCACAAATTCAGTTCCTTTGTCTGTTCTGATTTGTCGGACTGTGTTCCGGAGCTGAACTTGAATTTTCGTAAGAAAGGTGATGATCATCTGTGGAGCTTGATCTTTACCTTGAAGAAAATAAACTCAAGTCCATCTTGAGTAGTCATCTACAATTACCAAGATGTAGCGTTTGCCATTAATCGTCTGGACGCGCATCGGGCCACACAAATCCATGTGAAGAAGATGAAGCACATGCTGTGAGCTGTGTTCCACCTTTGAAGGAAAGTGAGCACGAGTGCTTTTCCCTTGTTCACAAGCTGAGCAGAGGTGATCTTTAGAATATCGAAATCTTGGGAGACCTTCAACAAGTTTGTATCGAGCAAGGTTGGCTATGGTTTGAAAGTTTAAATGTGAGAGACGACGGTGCCATAGACAAGATTTTGTAGATGTTGCCTTTGAAAGTAGACAGATGGGAGAAGAAGCAATCATGTCTTGCATTGATATTGTATAAAGACTTGAATTGCGGGTACCAGACATAAGATCGTTTCCTTGTAGATCACGAATGAAACAAGTTTTCTCCCGAAAAGAAACTTCCAAATCTCCATCACAGAAATGACCAACTGAGAAGAGATTGTGACCGAGGCCTTCCACATAATAAACCCTGCTAATTTCGATGTTACCATTGATGTAATCTTCGTAGCCCATGATAGCTGCGAAGTGATCATTCCCGAAACTGACAGTGCCAATGAACTTTGCAACAAAGTTTGATAACAGTTTGAGATTGCATGTCATGTGTCGGGAACATACGCTATCAACAATCCAAAGGATGATCTGTATCACCTGCATTAAACACAGACGACACAGATGAAATAGAAGTAGATGTGGAATTTGACAAGTTAGAGGGTTCCAATGCAGTTGTAGTTAAAACACACATGTCAATGAGTTTAGGTATCCATGTAAAACCAAGTGTATTATGTAACTATTTCTGCCATCTCCAACTAGTCTTAGCTTTAGTCTTAGTAAATGCACTAGGTGACAAGTTCTTCCTAGGAGGTGAAAGGGGTACTATTGGTACATCAATGATCTTAGCCTGAACACTAGAAGGTGGTTTACCTAACACAGACTTAGAAGCAGTAGTGGGCCTAGAGGTATTCCGTTTTCTATTATTCCGCTTACGATTCAAGATAGCCTTAGCAACACATTTATCATGACAACCAGAAAACATGCTTTTACGACAACCAACACAAGAGGCTTCAAATAAAACATTAAGAGTACTTAAAGATTTAGCATTCGTTACATCACTTTGTTCATTACATTTGTCAGACGCAATATCTAAAGTGGGTGTAACTTGAGTTTTATTCAAAGTCCTAGGGTGTTCTTCTACTTCAACATTCTTTATTGTTCTTTTCCTACGGCGCAACTTCCTATTATTCCTTGTATTGCTCCTAGGCGGTGAAGTGCGGACGTTGGGAAAAGAGGCAACTATTCCTGTATCAGTAGAGGGAAGCACATTAGTTTCTTGTAGTTTGTCATTAGATGTTCTAGAGTCAATTTGAATCTGTCTAGGTGCAGTTACGACAGTGTTACTAACCCTATCTTGCTTAAATTTTACCAACTCAGCTTTTAAATCATGGATTTTGTGATACAAATCTCGATTGTCAGATTGTAGTTTCCGATTACTGCCTAAAACATCTTTGGTGTATGCAAGATGATCATCAAGGTATTTTGTCGCTTTATCACGAGTCTTTTTGAGTAAATCAAATATGATACCAGATTCCTTTTTAACTTTTGAAATTTGTTGTTCATATTTTGAGATTTGACACTTCAAAGACACATTTTCATCATCCAGTTGCTCAAGTTTTGGACTAAGAGTTTTGGTATGCAACTGGTTGAGTTTATTTTGCAAAGCGAGTTCACGATTTTGACAATCTTTTTGACACCATTGAAGACGATGTTTTGCATTTGAAAGCTCGTTTAACAATCGTTCATTTTCAACTTTTAAAGACTTGATTTGTGACACAAAATCAGTATTCTCAACGTTTTCAACATAATCAACAGAATCAGCAAAGATATAATCAAATGCATATGCAAAAGAATGTAATAACACCACATTATGGATATCAACACAGATAACATCTTCCAAGAGTCGATCAACATCTTTTCGTAACATTTTCTTTTTACGTTTTGTATTTGAAATAGATGTTTCTGTTTTCTCGAAAACTATTTTCATCAGTCCAAGTTCCTTATGAAATTCCCTTTCCCAATACAATGCACAATTTTTCAAGTTTTGAATATGGGGTAAAATTCTTTTCTGAAAAATATCTCTTTGTTGTAGCGCCTGAGGCGATTGAAAATGTTCAACTTTTATTTCAGAATGAAATTCAATCTCACGTTCTAAAAGTTTGATGTCAGATAGGAAAGTGTCAAAATATCTAAGAATTTGACGACTTTCGGGTATTGATTTTACCTCACTTAGTGAAGGTAAAGGACCATTAATTTGGGCAGAATTGGGTTGGGGACCACATTAGAAGACTCAAACATAGGTGTGATAACCCAATGTGTGTTAGAAGTATCCTTTTGTGCGACGAAAGTGACGGCTTTTGAATAGTTAAATGGTTTGTTGTAAACAACATTTTCTAATTTTGATCGACTCTCGTCTTCTGCATCTAATTCCTCTTGACGATTATATTCAACAACACTCATAATGGAGTCATCAATTCTATGTTCTGCACTGTAAACTTCAGGATTTGGTTTGAATGCTCTATTTGAAAACTTAGGTTTGTAATCAGCAAGATTCGGTCCATATCCATTTGGATTTGGTTTGAAAGTAAACTTTTGAATCGTTGTGATTGATTCACCATGTTTATAAACAACATTTCGAAACTCTTTGATTTTGTTTTGTAAGTCGAAAATTTCCTCAAGATAGGCATCTATTCATTTCGTTGAATGCTTTTTGTACTCAGAGAACTGTTTTTGACAAGTTAACAACTCAGACTTGGCTTTTTGAGTTTCCAAAGTAAGAGCGTTAAGTTGTTGTTTATGATCATATTTCAGTTGTTCTATTTGAGACAACAAAGCATTCTTGGATGTGACTAGATCACGTATCTGTCGTTCTAATGATTTTTCGTTTTGGTAAGATTTAGCAAAAGCGACTTCAAAACCGTGTTCGCGTTTTTCTTGAGTTTTAAAAACGTTGAGTTGCCTTTTTAAGCATTCAATATCCCTGGTTAACAGTGCATTTTTATTTTTTAATTGCTGATTGAGTTCACAACATTGTTCCATGCGGGATCGTTGGTCATTAAGTAAGAGGTCAATATATGGATTAGGCAATGGTTCAGCGTGTTCAACGTGAGTCTCAACATGATCATTATTCAGATCCTTAAGTATAACCACGGAGTCAACTTGATTATCAATGGTAACTAGGAGGTCATCTTGATCGTCAAATGTAACTACTGGATCTAGTTGAGTATCATCAGGATGAGATGTTGACGGCTCATATTGAACATTCTGAGCCTCGTCGGATTCAGATGTTGGCTGAGATATTAGATCAGTGATGAATATGGTTTGATCAGATACCTGAGACAAGCCGTCAGTGTCATACACTGGGCCTGTGTCACTCATGTGGAGTTCGTGCATGTTTGTCATCAACATAACTGCTGCATTAGCCTGCAAGTCCTCCATATCATCATCAGAATCCGCATTTACCATGAAGCTCTGTTCCTTGTTGGTAAGAGTTCCATCAGCTTCATCCTTAAGAGCCAAGAGTAAAGCTTCTTTGTGATAAGCACTGCCTCTTGTCCTTGGCTTTGGGCATGCATTAGCCAGATGACCCTTCTCATTACAGTTATAGCAACGAAGACCATTAATCCCATTATGAGCATTACCCTGTTCAACCACTTGAGCTCTTTGTTGTTGTGGAGCACCCATGTTATTCCTTCCCATTGGATTAAATCCTTGACCACCGCCCATCTGACGAACATTACCTCAATTCTGCACTTCAACACGTCCATTGTTAACAACAGCCTGATTTCGTGTGTTTGATGAGGTACGAATGCGATTGTTGGATTTGTTTGAATATCGACCGAAGGCTCTAGCAATCAAGACAAACCCTTGTTGCAATGCATCGAAAGCTTCAGTATCCTCATTAGATTCACTGTAAAGTGCTTGATCAGTGTTGTTGTTGTATGGAACCAATTGAGTTTCTTGAGATTGGTGTTGTGACTGATAATATGGTGTAATTGTTGCAGTTGGTTGAGCAGCGGGTTGTGGAGGATTTGTGAATACAATTTGTAAGGTCGGGAATTGAGGATAACAAGCTTGAGCCCACAAAGCTAATTGTTGATTATCCGGAAGTGAAGGTGAAACCGGGAGTCCACGGATAACCCTTTCTTTGTCAACTTCTTTTTGGTTGGGCTTCAAATAGTCGTACAACAATCCGTATGTAGCATGATGAAGATTCTTCGTTTTGACGGATGAAAATGACATACTTTTCCCAATCAGGACCAAGACTACTTAGGAACTTAGTATTGACTGCAATTCTTGGCATAATGATGTTATGTTTTTCCAAGTCATTGATGATGTCTGAGAATCGATGATGATAAGACTTTAATGTCTCTCCTGGTTCAATCATGAAGTGTTCATAAGCCAAGTAGATTTTGGATTCCATGTCCTCTTGATTGAGTTCAGTGCCTTCCATGAGAAGATGAATATGTTCCCACATTGCTTTAGCAGTCTTTTGAGCATCAACACTTCGAAGGATCGGATTGGGTAATCCCAAAAGGATGTATTGCATTGCTAGCTCATCGGCTTCAAAATGTAGAAGTTCATCAGCGGTGAGGTCAGTAAGACTTGCAATGTTGGTGACATCACCTCTTGGTGGAATAGCATTTGGATCTCTGGGTGTAACGATAGTAGGCATCTGAAACGGACCTTCCAGGATGACCTTCTTTAAGAACTTTCCATGTGGCTTCTTTAGATCACAAAACCTAAAGAACCTAATCACCCATTGATCGTAGTTTCCGGGAGTGAGCATTGGAGGTCTATCAAGTGATCCAGCCTCATGAATGGATTGCTGGCTACTTAAAGCTTCACACATCTTTGCAAACCAAGACGGTTCCTTCATAGTATTCCTGGACGGATGTTGATTGTTAAAGTTTGTGTAAGGTTGTACTTGAAGACTAGGGGGTGGTTGAATCATTTGTGGTTGAAATGCTCCTTGAGGAAATTGTTGTTGAAATTGTTGCTGATAAACTTGTTGTTGTAGATTGAATTGTTGTTGTTGTTGACTGAGTTGTTGTTGTTGTTGTTGAGGATACACATGAGGAAAGTAGTTAGAGTATGGTGGTTGAGAGTGAGACATCTTGAAAACTTGTGTTGTAAAATAGATCTTTGTAGTCGAATGAAACTTTGTTGATGAAGTAACCTTATGCGTAGAAACCAAGTTTAGGCAAAGAGAACCTTAGGCGTAAAAACACCAACTTACGCGTAAGATGTAAGCTTACGCATAGGATTAGCTTACGTGTAGGGTTAAGTAAACCTTAGCTTGTGCGTAGACTAAGAACTTGGGAGTAGAATGCTTATGCGTAATATTTTCTTATGCGTAAGACAAGGATTAGGCGTAAGAAAATGCTTAGGCGTAAAGATTCTACGCGTAAGAGTTAGCTTAGGCGTAAAACTAGGGTTTTTGCCCAAAAAATCCTTTACACTTTACCAGTGTAAAAGATATCCAAAGTCGAAGTGTTTTCAGGCTTATCCAAGCAAGAAAAACACTGAGTAAACCAGTAACACTGAAGATTAAACCAAGGAAAGCTTATGCGTAGACTTTGATATCTTATGCGTATAACTAGGGTTTAGTTACGCGTAGGATTTGCCAAAACTGAGATTTCTATCCAAAAATGTTTCTAAACCAGATTTTTATGATGAAACAGCTTCAATATCACCAAAATAACACAAAAGTGTGAAACTTGATGATCCAAAATGTTAACACACCTTACGCGTAAAACAATCTACACGTATTAAATCAAGCTTAAAACCAAAGAAATACACGTAAAGTTTGAAACTTTTTGCCAAAAACTTAAACTTTAACACCTAATAACCTTACAAGTACAAGAATCTTGGATTTGAAAGTGTAAGAAATGAGTTTTTATGCGTATGAAAGTTTGCAAACCGAGATTTACGCGTAGACTTCAAAAAACAAAATAAATTTCACCCAACTATTTGGCGATTGATACCACTGTTAGGTTCCCATATTAGTAACACAAGCATCAATAAAAGAAAGGAGATGAAGGAAGGATCGGATGAACACACACACACTCTACGCGTAGGATATGAGAGAAAAGTTAAGCATAAGTGAAATGTAAATGTGAACAACCAACCTTCAAATGAAGGTTTACAAGGGTATTTATAGGAAGGAACTAGGGCAACATGCAAGTTCCCTTCCTTTCCCATAATGGGCTTTGGCATAGGCTCATGGGCTTTCTACATGAGCCTAGCCTTGATTACTAACATAAAAACCATAATTAAGCTAACTATTACATATTAATTACTAACACTTGAATTCTAGTTTAGGAGTGATTCCAACAGTAACTAATAAAATAGTTACGCCGTAATCATCTATTTCTTCGTAAATTGCACTAGATCTGCTGGTTACAGCGTAACTTTAGACGTGGTTACGCCGTATCTTCAATAATTCTTGGTTACGCCGTAGTTTATGCACGAGTTACGGCGTAGTTATCAGCAGCGCCGATCCTCATTTGACCTAATATAATTACGTCGTAATCTTTTGGGAGAGTTACGCCGTAATCTTCTGATGAGTTGCCTTTCTGAGTCACGCTTTAGTTACGACGTAATGTGAGAGATGAGTTACGCCGTAACTTCTTCAAAGTGAGCATACTATGATAAATCTTTAATAATTCTCCAATTCCGCGTCTCTTTAGCTCCAATGCTCGTAATTTACCTGAAAGAGGAATATAATGGAAAACAAGCGTAAATCCATATAAATGATATAAATTACAAGCATTATTGGGGGAAATTGACACTTAATATTCATGATAATTTGATGTTATCACCATCCGACATTGTTAGAGAGTTTTAGGGTTTTGAGAGAGTAAAGTGATCTTCTTTGAAAGATTCTCACCAGGCTCTGATACCACTTGTTGGATCAGTCCTAGATAGATCTTTTGAGCCTTTAAGAAACAGATAGAATACCTGTGTAATCACAAGCAAACTATAGAGAATCTCTAATAAACTTATGCTCACGCGGAATATGAACACAAGGGTTAAGAAAGATAATAACAACTAAACTTTTGATCCTCTATGAATCTATATTAATTCACTAAGAATGTTTTTCAAAAGCGTACATAACTCATAGCCGCATGTTTCTTTTATACTATAAGAAACCATAATGCAACTGTTTACAAAGCGTGTAAAAGATATGCATTATCTCTTCCTAGTATAACTCATGCATATCCTAACTAATTACTAATAATACGGATACTACTATCCGCAGAAACACTACTATCAGCAGGAACTGCACTAACAGCAGAAACTGCACTACCAGCAGAAACACTAATATTAACAGCATGAACCTTATCAGTAGGAACCACTCTATACTATTACATTTATTTTAAATAATTCCTAACAGGGTTTCAACCCAATAGATCTATTCACAATATTCGCGCTTACTACGTAATTAACGGTTCATGATAGTGGGGACTTAATGGAAAGATGTGTAACTTAGGAAATACGTAAAAGTTTAAGTACTTGTGTCCGAGAGAAAGTAACTGAGCATGTAATAAGTAAACGAGTAATGTGTTCAAGTAAACGAACATGTATTTAAGTAAAACAAATAAGGTATTTAAGTAAAAGAGCATGTATTCTCACCCCAAAGTAATTCAAAACAAATAGTAAAACATGTAAAAGTGGGGTTATGAAACTCACCTCAAGCTGTCAAAGTTTTCGAGAAAGTATAACGTAACATAATCAACCGGGAATCCTAACACGACCTAGAAATATAAGTCATTTCAGGGAATATGCATCATGTACTATATGCGTATGAGTTTTATGATGTTTAGCACCCTTATATACTTTTAGTGAGATTTTAACAAGTTACATAAGTCGATCATTTAAGAAACATATTCAAAATGCGTTTTTATTACTTTGAAACCCTAGAAAAATTAGGTTATATTAGTTAATTTAAACCCGCCTTTGAAATAGTGTATTTAATTCGTTTAAGTCTGTTTTTCCTCGTTAAGCTCTCTAAATGAAGGTGAACATGTCTACTTACGTTATTTCAAAGTTCCGATTTGAGAAAATAAGTTTTAGGTGTCGGTTTTAATTAAAACAAAAGGTGAACAACTGTGACTTATTTTTCAGAAAACTTTCACTTAATCGGGTTATTGCTCACTCGTTTTCTAAAGAAGACAATTGTTTCAAAGGGCCTAGGTTCATCGTTTTTGATTCTATTTTTTCAAATGGCAACCACTTAGCTCGGTTCTTCACCAATTATTTTATAAAGTCAAAAATGAACCAAGGTGTCATTGCTGTTAAAATTCAGAATACTAGACCTATGGTCTCGGGGCCGTAGCTCCTCTAATATTTATCATTATGACTTGATTTTTCCGTCTATGTAAAGGTTTAAGAGTGTTATACAGATGTCTCAACTAGCTCGTTTTTACCAAAATACTCTTAAGATAGTGATTTTTCCAATTTGCAAATAGTACTCAGATTTGTGTCGGTATTGAGTAACTTTTTCGTGCGATTTATTAAAAATATCAAACCAACCCCAAAAATTATGATTTTTTTTTGTAAATCAACTTAAGACATATATGTAGGTACACAAAAATTAGAAAGGTCCATAAAAATGTCTAGGTAGAAAGGTCCACAAAAATTGGAAATCAACTTAAGACATATATGTAGGTACACGAAAATTAGAAAGGTACATAAAAATTAGAAAGGTCCATATATACAAAAATTAGAAAGGTCTATAAAAATTAGAAACGTGTATGAGGCACTTCATTATTTAGATGATAACATCAAACAATATAGTGTTTTTATAGTCAATATCCCACGTTATTTGCTCATTATAGTATTTATATAAGATTTGATACTTAATTGCTTCCTATTTGAATAATAGAACTTAAGTGAGCATTGAAACGAAAAGATGCGAAAATTGGAAGAGACTTGAAGGAGATACAAAGAAAAGTTGGAAAAAAGTATATACGGCGTAGAGGAGCCACTAGCTCTACGCCGTATTTAAGAAGATCTTCGACACAAATTTGATCAATGCGATATACGGCGTATAAACACATGTTGATATACGACGTAGACAAAACGAAGACTTGTTGACCGCTTAACCAACATGATATCTACGACGTAGGAGAGCCATTAGCTCTACGACGTAGGAGAGCCATTAGCTCTACGCCGTAGACAATTGAAGATGTGAGGCGTTTTTTATGAGTATGATATACGACGTAGCTGTTCACTTAAACATACGCCGTAGACACCACGAGCCCGGCGAAAACTATAAATACAAGCCCTAAATCAGTCAATTCATCACACACTCCCAAGGATGATTAGGGTTTACTTCAAGGTCGTTTTCCACCACATTCTAGCTGCTTTCTAAGGGAGAATACACCACCAATTATCATCAAACATAGATCGAGTTAGATTGATTTGTGTAAACACTATTTTATATTGATAATTGATTTATATATTGTTTTTGCTTCTAATACGATGATTCTCGGCTTAATACTTTGTGTGTTAGCCTAGTTATGGACTACTTGGGATTTAGCTAGGTTGACACCATTTCTCCTAACTGATTACAACTTAAACTATTTCTTTATTTTGTCATTTAGTTTAATTAAGTTTAAAAATACAATCATGTGGATTTAAAACACAATCAGTTTTATTTAAATTGCTTTCTTAGGATATAATTAGTTAATCTCAAGTTAATTGATCACAACATAGCTCTTAGGGACGACACATGTGCTTACTAACACTACACTACTACAAGATATGATACATTACTCTAGAGCGTGTAAGATTAGTTATGGAGCATAGGTATAATATAAATTTAAAACCTGACAGTCCATTTGAGACAACTCAAGTTTTGGGTGCCGTTGCCGGAGAGCTAATTAGTGGTTTTTAATTTGAGTTTTTACTTTTTGTTTTTAGGTTTCAAACTTTCGAAAATTTTCTTTATTTTTCGTTTTTTTTTTCTTCTTCTATCAGCTTAATTTACTGATTTCTTTTGTGTGATTTTTCAGGTTGCATGACTAGGAGTTCTACTTCATTCTTGCATTCACCACTTGAGAATCCAGAGAAATTGTTTCATTCGAGTAAACATACGGAATCACCTTCAATTTATAACATCTTCATATTTTCCTATTCAAAATCAGAAGCTTCAGAAATCGAATCTGAAAAAATGACAGGAAATGATGTGGATGTCAACACGCTCAGCATGAAACAATATATGACATTGACTCGAACTAGATTTACAATTGATCTCTCTTATTTAGTTGATGCGAAACACCCATTTCCATTTTTTCTTTTCCGTTGTTATATACGGAGTAAAAGATTTTGTATTTGTCCAAGAGCTATTTCTCAATTTTAAAATAATATTTCTTTTATATTATATTATATTTTACTTAATTTTTTTTAGATAATTTAAGTAATCTTTCATAACATTATTACATTGCTTATGGCATAAGCAAATCAAATCACCACTATTTTCCCAATGAATTGACGCAAACAAACAAACAAACACACAAAACATCTCTTCTTCAAATCAAACAATTGATGACGTCATCTTTCCGGCAATCATAGGTATAATCACCAACCACTTTTCATCATTCACTTATAATTAATTTTAGTTATATTTCATATAAACAAATATGAACTCATCATCATCATCATTTAATTCAAGTGCTCATAGACCTAGGTTTCTAAAAAAAGGAAGAAAAACCTCTTCCAATAGTACTAGCAATGCTCCCGGTTTTGGTTTCGGTTTTCGGAGTACTTCCGAGGCTGCGAATACGATGTTTTCGTTTGGCGTAGGTAGTACTAGTACTAGTAATGATCATAGTAGTAGTAATGATGATGTTATTGATGATTTAAGGAGAATGCAAATTGATAGTAGCGCGTTTAAGTTTAAGGCGTCTAATGAGTTGCCGAATGAGATTAATAAATTGAACCTTGGAAGTGTAAAGGCGAAGAGCTATCAAGATGTGAATACGGAGTTAGGACGGGAGATGAATAGGATGAATTTGGGGGAGGGTGGGAATGAGGGGAATGGTTTTGTGTTTGGGAGGAATAGTAAGAGTGATGAGCGGTTATCGGAGAGAATGGGGGAGTTGAAAGTGAGTGGCGGTGATGATAAATCGAAAAGCTTTGTATTTGGATCAAGTAGTACGACTGTAAGTTATAGTAAGGAGTTTAGTAAAGAAGAAGTGAAGGATGATTTGTTATCGGAGAAGATGCGGGATTTGAAAGTTGGTGGAGGTGGAGAAGACTTTGTGTTTGGGCAAAAAGTTGAGCCGAAAGTATATGAATCCACGTCGTCTACTAGTTTTCAACCGTTTGGGAATGCTTCTTTTACTAGTAAGCCTGAAAGAAACGTTGAATTTACTTTTTCTAGCAAGTTTGATAATTTTGGGGCTCAAAATGTAGAAATTAAGACGCCCAATTTTAAGGGAGACTTGTTTTCTGGTGCGAAAAGTATACCTGATTCTAGGCTAAAGAAAAAGAAAGGAAAAGTTAGAAAGCCCGTGATTAGTCAAACGAAGCCTAAACAAGACTTTATGTTTGGTCAAATTGATAGAAGCTCACCTGAAGTTGCTGATAGTTTTGAAGCGTATTCGCCGATGGATACATCTCCGTATCAAGAGACATTAGCTGACAATTATTCTAGAGGAACGTCTGTGACATCAGATGATGTTACTTCCCAAATGAATGATCAAAATAGTGTCACGAGTGAATCAAATGTAATAAATTCAAATGTCGCAACGGATGAAGATTTGCTTATTGCCACACAGCGGTTAAATGTTAACGATGGTGATGTAAATTGTGAAGTTTCTGAGGCAGATACGTTTAAATCCGCAATGGACAATTTGGAGTATAGTAGTGATAGTTTTGCGTCAGCTTTGGATTCTGAATTGAGTTCCACCGCAACATCGGGTAGTCAAGAGAAAGCAGGAACTCGATTATTTAAATTTGGTTCGAAACTTGAAAATATAAACAAGGAGAATTTCACTTTTGCCGCATCTACATCCGGGCAGAGTCAACTGTCGCCAGAGACACGTCAGCATAAAAAGAAACATCGGCTGAAGACGGGTCAGGATTCTTACAGTCCAAAATCAGATTCGCAAAACTCGTATGCGTCATCATCCTCTTCGATTTTGTCTCCTGTAAAGTCCCAAAAAACTGACATGTCTCCATTATCAAATAATAGTAAGGATAATTTTAAACCGATGAACGAACAAGATTCAAAGCATGGGAACTTTTTAACTGCATCAGCCAGCATTGCTGCAGAAGAGGCCTGTGAGAAATGGCGATTGAGGTTGATATTCTTACTTATATGACTATAGAACTTTAATTGTGTTATCAGTTAACTAGAGGTTGATTTGGGTTTGGAACGGGTCAAATAGATAAAAATAAAAATCTGTTTTTAATGCTTACAACCTCCTAATCATAAAAACTAAATTATTGTTACGATTGCATTATTAGTAGATAGAAAATTGATAAAATAAAGTGTTTGTGAGTCTACTCAAGCCGTAGCTGAAATATTAGCCTATTTATCGCACCATTTTGCCACCTCACAATTAACAATTCGTTGGTTTATTCTAAGAGTGGTATTGACTTATGTCAGGGGTAACCAAGCTTATGGTAATGGGGATCTAGCTAAAGCGGAGGATTATTACACACAAGGGTTAAATTCAGTTTCTCAAACTGAGAAATCTAAAAGTTGTCTTCGGGCTCTGATGCTATGCTACAGCAATCGTGCAGCAACTAGGGTCTCTCTTGGAAGAATGAAAGACGCACTAAAAGATTGTCTGATGGCTGCAGCAATAGATCCTAAATTTCTCAAGGTTCAAGTTCGTGCTGCACAGTAAGTGTTACTCTTGTTACATTTTTATATGTTTTATTTATATATAGTTTCATTATATTAACTCTTTATGCATAAAAGTTAAGACTCCCCATTCTTTTTCATCATGGTTCACCCTATGTATCACATGTTTTGTTCCATTCTCATTGTGTTCAACCATATCAAATATGTGATGGATAGTACACATATGCGTTGATACATACATATATCAAGGCTCGCTGCATATATGTATGTGTGTTTATTAATCCATGATAGATTTAGGAGTTGCCAGCACTTAGTGGGATTCTAACCTTCAGTATGTTACTAAACTATTCCATAAAAGTTTTATGTTACTTGTTGATAAGTTTTTTATATGTTCAGTTGTTACCTTGCTATCGGAGAAGTTGAAAAGGCAACCCTTCAGTATATGAAGTGTTTGCAGTCTGGGAGTGATGTCTGTGTGGACCGAAAGTTGTTAGTAGAGGCCTCTGAGGGTCTAGAGAAGGCACAGGTATTTGACGTTTTCTCTTTTTGTATGTTTATGCTATTTTGTTAATCGTTTTTAAGTTTATAGTTTGTTTTTTATGTTTTCAGAAAGTGACAGAGAGCCTTAAGCAATATGCCGAACTTCCTCGAAGAACAGCTAATGACTTAGAATGTGCATTGAGAGTGATTGATGAAGCCTTGCAGATAAGCAGCTACTCAGAGCAATTGCTTCAAACGAAAGCAGATACCCTAATCATGGTTTGTATTTAATTGATGGATGCTTTAAAATTATACTTCAGAAAAGAAGACAAAATTTGACTTGCCATGTAGTTAACAATTATGTTTGTTTACTTGCTAAAATCTAAAATTCTCTCTAACAAGAGCTGAATAAAGTAAAAGTTAACTAAAAGAGGATTGTTGCATATATTTGGGATGGAGTAGTTTACAAAGTAGTCTGACTATATGCTTTTCTGTATACTAAAAATATAATTAAGATATAATGCTCTTATGTATGATTTTGCAGTTACGGAGGTATGAGCAGGTTATTCAGATGTGTGAGCAGACTCTGAGTTATGCTGAGACAGAGACACCCACAAGCTCCAGCTCGTGGAGATCATCCCTGATTGTTAAGTCCTATTTTTTATTAGGAAAGCTAGAGGAGGCTCATGAATTTATTAAAAAGCATGAGAGTTCTGGCCATATTACTGACAGGTACTCATTATATATCCTACCTCGGGTATTTTTTGCTCACCACACACTCTTGCCGGAGGGCTTTCTGAAAGTAGTCCCCCTACCCTCGGGTAGGGGTGTGACTGTCTACATCCTACCTCCCCCGTACCCCACTCTGGCGGGTTTGGTTATAGTTGTTGTTGTTGTACTACATTATACATATATATAAGATCCATATGTATAGATATCATAGTATCACCATCTACAGAAAGCCGTAAACATTCCCTACTGTGTTTAAATGTTTTTCTGGGCAATGTTATGTTTTGTCATCTTGGTATGAGTGGTATTTTCTGTTTCTTATAATCGTAAATGTTAGAGCTGGAAATTTTGACTCATTTATTATGGACTGTTGGACTTAGTTACGTTTTTCCCAAATTGGTCAAACATGTCTACTGCTGCCCGATGTGTATTTCATGCCTTCAACCTACTCAATCTACTATGTGGAAACATTAGGTTATAGTTGGAATGATTTAGTTTTAATGGTCATACTTAACACATACTTATTTATAATATAACCGGTGGACAAAAAATGTTGTGGGTCAACACTGCCGGACCCTGTCCAACCCTCACTAAGAAACTAGCATTTTAACTTGAGCCCATTTTGACACCTCTAGTAAATATTGTTTGGAATTCTTTTATTATTACTTTTATTTTTCTTTCTCATTCCTATTCTTTTTGTAAGTGAAAAAAGAGACGATATGAACGTTGACATCTTTGTGCTCTTAATTCCCAGGTTAGAAAGCATGAGTTTGGACTCGGTAATACCTTTAACCGACACGATACGAGAGCTTTTATCTCGCAAGGTATGGGAACAAGACATGTTAGTACAGTTTAGTTCTTATCTTTTCATCAACTAAAACAAATTATTGTGACTCACAAGCCCATGAAGTAACTAGTTTTCTCACTGGCATCAAAGTGGACTCGTGTTTATGAACATCAAAGCTGGCATAAAAATCTTTTAATATTTATTTGCAGGGTGCAGGAAATGAAGCATATAAATCTGGAAAGTATGCAGAAGCAGTTGAACATTACACTTCTGCGTTATCATGCAGTGTTGAATCACGCCCTTTTGCAGCAATATGTTTTTGCAACCGTGCTGCAGCATACAGAGCTTTGGGTCAAATTGCAGATGCCATTGCTGATTGCAGCTTAGCTATAGCTCTTGATCCGAACTATCTCAAGGTTTGCTAAATGCACCAATTTTTGTAGTTCTAATCATCACTCTAGTCTATTCAACTATAAGTAGCAATATCAGCCCTTACCCTTATGAATGGGTTGATTGGGTTGTGTTCAAACCGTACCTAATGGAAAAAAATATTATGATATTTAGCTAACAAGGAAATGGGTCAAATGGGTAGAATAGTAGGCCCGAATGTGTTTTGACCTCTAATTAAACAGTTTAGGTTTCTTTATCTTAGGTGTTATTATTGACATCGTAATAATGATATACTTCACTGCAGGCAATTTCTAGACGAGCAAGCTTATATGAAATGATTAGAGACTATGGACAAGCAGCTATAGATCTTAGGAGATATGTGTCTCTTCTCACATCACAAATGGAGGAAAAGAAGATTCTTTCTGGAGTGTCGGATAAATCGAGTGGTGTGAATGAACTAAGGCAAAATCAGCATAAGCTTTATAACATTGAAGAAGAATCCAGAAAGGAAATCCCCTTGAACATGTACCTCATATTGTAAGTCCTTTTATGTTGTATATTTAACATTTGGTTCAAAGTATTAAAACAGGTCAAGCTCATTTCTATATTGATTGATGATGTGGTTTTAAACTTTACAGGGGAGTTGAATCAACAGCTGTTGCATCAGAGATCAAGAAGGCATATAGGAAAGCTGCACTGAAACATCATCCTGATAAGGTTGTATACCACTAAAGGTGTTAAAATGAACGGGTTGGGTAACGGATTATGGGTCAAAAAAGGAAGCTTTAGTACATGCTGAAATGGGTCGGGTCGGATCGGATTGACCCAAATTACTTTATGCCCAATTTTGTTATAGATAATATCATGTCACATATGATAACTAATTTCCAAGTTATTTCAATCATAGTCTACTTTTTTGAATTAAATGATTTATGATGTTTTGTGGTTCAAACTTCAAAAATACATTTTGGGCAACTTTTAACCCGTATGAACTATTTCCACCCGTTAGGGATATATAATCTAATCGATTCATTTGTTAGGTCAACTCTGTAATTGTTTCTTACATACCCTTTTCTGCTGATGTAGGCTGCCCTATTGGTGAGTAGAAGTGATAATGGAGATGATGGACTGTGGAATGAAATAGCTGAAAATGCCCGCAGAGATGCTGATAGGCTCTTCAAAATGATTGGAGAGGCATATGCTGTACTTTCAGACCCTTCCAAGGTGGTGAAATGATATATCTCTATGCTTTAGATTTACAATTTTGGTTACAAACTACCCTTGACCTACTATGCTGAAACATAAACGGACTGGTATAAGTGTGAAATTGTCAAATTTGTTCCCCTATTTTTCCAACTTGAGAAAACAAAAAATTGTTCCCCTGTTTTAGGCTTTTAGCTATAAAATTTTGAGGTCGCAATTTTAGACCCATTGGTTGTTTATGGGTCAAGTTGGTTAATACTATGAGGTGGTCAAGTTGGTTAATACTATGAGGTGATGGGTTTTGTTGGGTCTCCCTCTATTTTTCAGATGAGTCTAAATGGGTATTTGATATTATCTCCAATTGTATATCCATTAACCAACGAGTCTAGTGGGCAAAAGAAAAAATTTGAACACCTCTTTTTGTTTTTTTTTCATTACTCAAGTAAAAAAAGTTAGCCGGAAACCCGCGTTTAGACCCGTGCTTCTAAATGAACCATCTAGACCTTGACCCGTTTAGACGCAAACACATCTAGGCCTGTGACCCAACCCGACCCTCTCATTTTGTCACTTATAAAAATTGGTACTTTCAAACCATTTTGACCCATTTACTCTAGCTAACTTACGAGTATTTTCTTACCCGTTTGACCCATTAATGCATGTATAACAAAATGGGTCAAATTTTCCGCCTATGCTAATATTGATACGTGTATTTTCTTTGTCTTTATATCGATTCCCATGTAATTTTGGTTTGTGATTGGGTTTTTAAGAGGTCACAATATGACATGGATGAAGAGATGAGAAATGAAATCAAAAGATATACTAGAAGCAGCTCAGGAAGAATGGCTTCAGATGTTCAAAGCCCTATATTTGAGCGAAGTGGGAGCAGGCGGTGGCAAGATCCTTGGAGACCGTATGCTAATTCCCAACCTAAAGGTCAAGAAAAGACCGCCTCATCGTCTAGATATTCAAGGTATTCTTGAAGTTTATCTTGGATATAATTTGTCATCAAAATTCGCAGAGTGCAGATAGTTGCATGAGAGCATAAATACGTGCAATGATCAAGCAACTTTAATGTACAAATCTAGCATTTGTGGTTGGAAATGAGGTTTGGAAGATATACAAACACCTCAGATTTTGAGGAATTGGGAGACTACGGGTCTTGGTCGTAGTATAATCCTGAAAGCAGTCTATACAAGTGGTGATGCTATTCAGTATAACTGATTCATGATAAAAATGTTCGACTGATTCATGATAAAAATGTTCGACTAAAGTTGACTCTGCTGTATGATTGATATGTGAAAGGGTCTTGTGTATACGCGTTTTTTCCTTTCATGTTTCATTATGCGAGACTTGAGTGTATAGTGATTCTGTTTATAACTTATAACGTGTCATTGAATTTAAACATGATGATAGTGGATTTATTCTTTGATTTCATTATTTGTAAGGTTAATGTATTAAGGACTTAAGGTGGCATTTCACCATAAAGTTGAATTCTCAGTTATAAGATTGTTGGTGTTAATATTTGTTGTATATGCCATGACTTCTCCTAAAATGCAGTTTTGTTATATTTGAGTTGTGTTCATTCTGTTAAGTTATTCGTTAAGAGTATAAACTATAAAGTATCATCCGTTGGCACGTTGGACGTCTTTAGAGCTGTACATGAGAACATTTAATTCGCCTTTACCTGAAATCACTGTTCTTCATCAGCATTTTTACAGACTACAATAATTTGATGAAGGGCAATTGCATCTTCTAGCTAATCTCTACTTGGTCATTATTATAAACTACGAACCGGTTAGCTCATTGCTATTAAACTTTTAGCTAGACCGAATCACACAGGGTAGGCGCGACGGCGTCAACGTGTTTGATTATTTTGCAGCCTGAAGTTTGAAAGTTCAAATTTAGGTACACTAATTTGGTTACTTTGCAAATAAATATTGGTACTTATTTGTTTGTATTGTAAATGCTAATAATGACTTTTTCTAAGGTTAGGCAGGATCCAAACAAGTATCTTGTCATTGTGTCTTCTCCTATGAAAGTTCTCATTTGTCTTTATTCTTTGAACAAAGAATGTTCAAAGGAATTATTTAGCCCACTAGATGTAATTTACTTTTTTTCTTCCATTCTGCTACATGTAGTTTGGTTTTTCACTTTTGGTTTTGCGTGTGAACTTGACATCTACCGTAAGATACTAAATGAAGACTAAGTTAGCTTGCAGGAAAAAGGGAAAAAAAAAATAGTTTACACGACCAAATACAGTATTATTAATGATAAATTCAAATTACAAGTTCACAATTACATAGTATCACATATATAGATGAATTCTGTTGAATCCTACTACAGTACTACAAGTCTACAATACCACATTTTAAAGTTCCATAATAACTTAACCACCAAGTCTTAAGTTTGGGTCTAGAATACGTGCAAACAAGCCTGTAATACAAAGTCCTACGTACTATTTTTTGTATAAGGGGAGCTGCCCTAGACCCGGGCTAGCCCGCTCAATAAAAAGTGAGCTAGGGCTAACCAAGGCACTTGGGGTGCCCTCCAACTTCCTGTTTGTAGCAACAAGTATTTTTGCTTAATATCTTACATTCTTTAGATGCATTCCAGATAATTACTAAGATATACAACGACTCATTTTACAATCATTAGTTTGTATCTTTAGTTTGTATCTTTCGTTAATTTTAGGATTCAAACTTTCAAGTCGATGTTCATACTTCTACTTTACGAGCATTTTGAGTTCAAATATATGTTTATTGCATTTATAATGTCAAATAGGTGTCATTTGGATTTATATAGTTCACTAGTTGAAAACAGTAATCTGGATTGGTAATTAGACCAAAGTGGGTTCGGGTTCACTTTCCATAACGAGAGTAGTTGTTCGTTTTGTTGGAATGGTTGTTGTATATCGTTGGGATAATGCTAAAAAAATGCATCGAAGTTGATTACTTTTGGGATTGTGTGTAGCAAATTATTATTTTTCATTGTAACACAAAGCTTTTGAATTTTTGTTATAGTATGTATCCAGTCAGGCTAAGCGTTACATCGTTAGTCCTTTATATTAACGGTCGTTAGTAAATAACTTAAACTTCCATTTTCTTACGTTTTTATTCGTTTTCCCACGTTTTTATCCGTTACTATACGTTTTCGTCCGTTTTTATATGTTTTCGTCCATTTTTTACGTTTTCGTCCGTTTACATCCGTTTTTATACGTTTCCATCCGTTTTTATACGTTTTCGTTCGTTTTTAAACGTTTTCGTTCGTTTTTAAACGTTTTCGTTTGTTTTCTTACGTTTTCTTCCACTTTTATACGTTTTCGTCCGTTTTCTTACGTTTTTTTCGTTTTCATCCGTTTTTATACGTTTTCAACTGTTTTCTTACGTTTTCGTCCATTTTTAAATGCTTTCTTACATTTTCGTTCGTTTTTTACGCTTTCGTCCGTTTTCTTACGTTTTCATCTGTTTTCTTACGTTTTCGTCCATTTTTAAACGTTTTCGTCCGTTTTTTACGCTTTCGTCTGTTTTTTTACGTTTTCATCTGTTTTATACGTTTTCATCAGTTTTCTTACATTCTCATTCGTTTTTAAACGTTTTCTTACATTTTCGTCCGTTTTTATACGTTTTCGTTCATTTTCTTACGTTTTGTTTTGTTTTCGTCCGTTTTTACACGTTTTCTTCCGCTTTCTTACGTTTTTTCTCGTTTTTATACGTTTTCGTTCATTTTATACGTCTACGTCCGTTTTTACACGTTTTTGCTCATTGTTATATGTTTTCATTCGTTTTTATACGTTTACGTTCGTTTTTAATCGTTTTTGTTCGTATCTATACGTTTTTACACGTTTTTATACGAACGAAAACGTGTAAAAACGAAAATGTATAAAACAAACGAAAATGAGCTAAAACGTTTTAAAACATGTAAAAACGAACGTAGACATATAAAAATGAACGAAAACGTAAAAAAACGAGCAAAAATGTAAGAAAACGAACGGAAATGTGTAAAAACAGATGAAAACAAAACACACGTAAGAAAACGAACGAGAATGTATAAAAACAGATGAATAGGTAAGAAAGCGTTAAAAAAAGGACGAAAAGGTATAAAACGAATGAAAATGTAAGAAAACGACCGAAAGCGTATAAAAGCGGACGCAAATGTAAGAAAACGTTTAAAAATGGACGAAAATGTAAGAAATAGATGAAAACGTAAGAAAACAGACAAAAAACGTAAAAAACAGACGAAAACGTATAAAAATGGACGAAAACGAATGTAAACGTAAGAAAACGGACGAAAACGTATGAAAATGGACGAAAATGTTTAAAAACGGATGAAAACGTATAAAAACGGACGAAAACATAAGAAAACGTATTAAAATGGATTAAAACGGATGAAAAAGTTAGAAAACGAAAGAAAACATATAAAACGTATGAAAACGTAAGAAAATAGATGAAAACATAAAAAAAAAGGGACGAAAGCGTATAAAAGTGGACGGAAGCGTAAAAAACGGACGAAAACGTATAAAAACGGACGAAAACGTATAAAAACAGATAAAAACGAATAAAAACGTAAGAAAACGGAATTTTAAGTTATTTACTAATGACCGTTAATATAAAGGACTAACGATGTAAGCTTAGCCTGACTTGATACATACAATAACACAAATTCAAAAGTTTTGTGATACAATGACAAAAAAATAGTTGGCTACACACAATCACAAAATGGTCATGTTCGATGCATTCTTTTAGCATTATCCCTATACGGTTCTATTAGACATGTAACTTTAAAGAAGGCTTAGAGCTTCTTTGCCAACTGAATCAAGATATTCATCTAGTTCTTCTTTGTAATATACGATATGAAATAACTTTTTAAAAGCAATTGTGTTGTATTTAATTTCAAAAGCTATTTAGGTTAATTGTGCATACAAACTCAACCTTTTAAAACTTAAGAATCATATTCTTGTCAATATAATTCTAAAAGGCTCGCAAAGGCCCCGCAAAGGTTTCGCAAAGACGTGAGGCTTGATCATGTCGCCACGCCGCCTTTTGCCACATCTTTTTGTAAATTCGATATATATAAAATATGATATAAATATATAAGTATTTTCATATTTTGTGTCGCCTTATGCCACGACTTATAAACACAAAAGACTCGCTGCAAAGGCGTGAGGCTTAATCATGTCTCCACGTTACGCAAAGCCGTCACGTCTCACGCTATTTATAACCTTAGTTGTTAACATTACAAGCTATTGCACACAAATCAGATGCTCATCTATCTTGAGAACCTAAAAAGACAAGTATTATGAGAATCGATGGCGATCAGTATATAACATAGACACTAGAGGTAATTTAGTCAAAACTGTCAGTATCAATATGTATCGTGACGTATCGTTATACTGAAAAAGACAACGCTACAGTGGCATTATGAAATTATTAGGAAAAATATCTTAAGCTGATCACGCAAAAGATATTACTCATATCACATCACTTACTTTAACCCATTACGATATACATCGATGTTGTTTACAGTCTCTTATAAAATGTAAAAATAAAATCATGCAAAATACATCCCTATACATATGGACCCGAGTTACCAAAGAAAATAAATGCAAAAACGACTTCATGCCATTTTGTTCTATCAAGCATTTGTATTGTTGTAGTTCTTGATCACTATACGCCAAGCTAGGGTTGTATCGTTAAAGTGAAGAGGACAAATTTGATCATTTGAAGTGACAAACTTGTGTTGAGTCTAACGACACGAGAATGTTAAGACATCATATTCATTGAGTTCATCGTCCATTTTGGTGACACAAGTGCCGACAGTGGAGTTTTTTGTTGGAAAATGTATATATTTACAAGTACGTAAATGTCCGGATTCGAACTCGTGACCACGGGATTGCACACTTTACGTATGAGACTCGATGTTTAAATAATTAATATAAAATATTATGTTTAATTATTAAATTCACAATAAACGACTAAACGAGCGATAAGCACTTATCGAAAGTGACTATTGGTCGTTAAATGTCAACGGGATATGAAGAAAAGTAAACAAGCCAAGAGACGGTTTTAGGAACCTTCTTTTGGGGTTGTTTTTGGCCGAAACTATGGAATCCCACATCGGAAACCATAGTAAACATGATATCTACCATAAGGCTATAAATACATCCCCATGTATTCATCCTTTGGTACACTTGATTTCATTAGAAGGCCAAACTTCTTCTTTTCTTCCCTCTTATTCTTGGTCGACGAGTGAATCCTCATTGTAAGGGATTTACGAGTGACCTTGAGCATAACAAGGTGTTTGGTTATTCTATTGTGATCAAGAACTAGCATTCGCATCGAATCGCTAATAGTACGTGTGTACAAGAACGTGGTTGTAAGACATTATTCTTACACCAATAAGTACTTCTTTGGTTTGCTTTGCTCGAGGGTGGTTTTGCTTTGCTCGAGGGATTTGATATTCGCAAGAGGTACGTTACGCATACTTTCAGTTAATTAATTTATTTGTTATGATCTTAAGTCTTCCGCTGTGTACTCTTGATGTCTTTATGTTTTATTGTATTTTATATATCATAAACTCAACAGTGGCATCACGAGCCTTGTATAACAAGTAATTAATTACTGAAACACATAATTAAAATAAACATGAATGTGTTATTATTTGTATGCTTAGATCTAGGGTTTGCAAAACCTAAACCCTAATTTTGAGGGGGGGCGTTTTTTTGGTGCCCTAATTAGGGTTTTGTAAACTATTGTTTTAATTGGATTAGAAACCCTAAAATGCATGCAACTTTATGTGTATATGCGTAACTCTGTTTAATTGCATTAATTGTTAAGTGTAATTGATATCCATGATAATTATCTGCATGTTTTATCATGGATCTGTTTTTTATTGTATGTCTTTCATGTTTTAAGTGATATACATTAAATTATGATAGATCTTATATTGGGGAAGACCTCAATAATTATTAATTTAATCAATTATGTGCTATGTGGTATATATTTAGTTTTGACTTACGCAATCGATGAATCGATGCATGTGGTTCACTTTGTACATAGATGAAAACGGGTGGAAGTCTTAATTAAATATATGCATATTGACAGATCTAGAATTGGTTATTAATAAGATTTATCAAAACCGTTTGCATGTGGCTATTTGATATGCATGACTTTTATTTGTTATGCATTCATTGTTTATTTGTTTATTTTTTCAAATACTTGCTTGTTTGTTATGTGTAACAAGGGTATTTTTACAAGAAAAATAAACTGACCTAAACAATGGTGAAACATGTATTTTTAAGAATAGTAATCATAATCGTTTAATTGATTGATGACTTTGGTACAAATGACTGAACGGCTCACCCATGAGAATGAACTAATAAAAGGGGTTTAAAGAAGTGCGCACAGACACACTAAATGGATGTCTAAGGTTGTGCTTTAGCGCGTACCTGGTCCTCTGCCCCCTGTAAGTTCGAGTGGAGCTACTTAGTAAGTCATTAAATGTGCAAGCTCATCTTAAGGGCGAATTCGTGTTGATTCCATGCGCCACTTCGGTGGTAATTATCCGAAACACTAAGTGTTTACACTTATGCAAAAGTACGGTATAATGGATGATAATTAACACTAAATTCCTTGATTGGTGAAACCAATACCTCAATTAAAGTTTGATGATGAAAAACTTAAACATTAAAACAAGATATAAATGTTTTAATAAAACCTATGTTACAAAGATGAATGCATGACATCTTTGTACATATTTGATTTAACATCAAAACTATTACCCTTTAATTTAAGTTATATGCCATCCAACGAAACGGAAACACCTAAGATTACTTTCTATTTGCGTGAGATCGTGACTTAGATAGTAATCAAATGGTAAAATGTCCACGTGTCGTGAGAACGGGCATGGACGATTTTGCGGTTTCTTAAGTTGGACAACTTAATTGAGTTTTGTAGTGAGAACTGGCAACTCAAGGCATAAGATGGGATAAAACATGTTTACATGGCAATTGAAATTGGCTATATGTAAATCCCATAAATCTAGGAATTGCAATTGAAATTGGCAATTGAGCACAAGCTCTACCACTTTGTATAAGGTTCATTACTAGCAGATCAACTGACGTGATGAGATTATGACAATTTGAATCCTAGTTTTCAGTGAAAATTAAATGGTTATATGTTTATGAACCATGGGTGTTTAATTTTCTTGAAAAGGTTAATTATCGAAAATACTAAAATTGAATTTTGTAATTCTTTTGAATGTATAATTGCAACATTTAACCGTAAACGAAGTTTAGTCTTTGATCAATAAATTGTTCCATTCTGCTTTCAAACAAATGTTTGATCGATAATAATTTACCGAAAAGACAAACGAAGTCTCTTTTCCATGGGAGAAGCATGAGACTCAATCCTATTCCTTTTCATGAATGAGAAAGGTATAATAGGAACATTTGAATTGTCTAAATTCTAAATGTAACTCATAGCAATGAATTGCACATCTTATTTTCCATAAAGATTTCATTACCTTCATTTGGTGAATGAATTCTTTTGTAACAACATGAATGTTGGTTAACTGGTAAATATGTATGTGAGTTACTAATTTAGAAGCTAGACTAATTACCGCGAAAATTGGTAAAAGGCAAACTAGCATATTTTATCTAGTTGTTTTGCTTTAGCCTTTAAAGGTGCTACATACCAGTATGGGCATGGTAGGCATGTTAAGGAAGAAATTGCATACCCAATTTTTCAAGTTAATAACATTGATGGATAACCCATCATTCAAAGAGTAGAATACACTTTTTAGTACCTTAGTAATGATTACGTATGGTTCTTTAAAGGTGTAAGAAAGTAAAAAGCAAGCAAGTTGTTTTCACTGGTTATGCAACACTTACAATGTTGTCAAATTCAGTGGGAGTATTTGTGTTGCATTACTGAATAAGAAGTTGTTTTAATAATTTCTAATTCAGTGGGAGCTACAAGCCTTATTTCATGTGTAGTAACCCAGATTATCTTCAAAAGATAATTACTTTCCAATTGTAGGCACTTATGTTTTTTTAAGGATTGTCATGTGCGTTTCCTTACAAATCAATATAGTCCTAAATCTACTAGTTATATCTATGACACAAATCATATTAATCAAATAAACGAACGTGTATCGTGTTGTTTATATGTTACATGATGTTGTTCCATGCACAAGTGGGAGAAATCTTTATTGTGTGCAAGGTACAATACATATTAATATGATTTAAGTGAATTCTCTTGACTGAAAAGTAAGAGAATAACGTTCTAATTGGAAGTATACATTTAAATATGTATGATTGCCCTATTAAGAACATGTGTCAAGATGATAACAAAGACTACTTTATTTTAAATATTTATGTCATTCAATATTTAAGAAACACTTGTAGTTACAATTTATGTTACGTGAGAACGTGAACTAGATTGTAGCCCAAGGTAAAATATCCACGTGTCGTGAGAACGAGCATGGATGATTCTGCAGTTTCTTACATGGAACATTTCATGGAATGACATAATTAAATGAAGTAATCTAATACTACTTTGAATTTAAGTATTCGTTGAATGACTTAAATATATGTAGTAATTATTAACTTGAAATATTAATTGAAACCTGAGGTGGTGTTCATAATTACTTTAATTATAAATGTTTATGATTTTGTAAAGTCACAAACATAAAGTCTTTTAAAGACTTACAATATAAAGTAAGACGTTAACTTGCTATGTTTTAAGACATTTGCATGAAGTCAATGAGTTGATCAATGACTTATAACGTATAGTGGGATTATAACTGATATGTCTTTTGACTTGGTCAAAATACTTGTGTTATAATGCATGCAATTGATTTGGTAATTCTATTGTACCATTAAGTTTTACTTTGTTGGTAAATAGGTAAGCCATAGAGTAGATGGTTATCTAAAATATTGTTAGATTTTCTTACAATATTAATTCTAATGAAATACCATAGTTTTATGGTATGTTCAGTTAGAAGAATCAAAATCTATTGACATGTTTGATTCAAGATAACTATAGTTTCTTCCACATGTTATCAAGGTTAGTAGATTGAGTATAGATTGAATATACTCAATAAGACTCCAACCTAGAAGATTAATAAGACACCATTTTTATGGAATGTGATGAATCACATTAAGTCTTATAAATGAAGTTCTAAATTTGTTAAACTACTTATAGAGTGAGTTGTAACAAACTAATGTTAGGAACTGTCAATATTTTTTGTAATATCCCAAAAGAGAACAATGTATTATTGCTCTACTTGATAAACTATTTAAAGGTAATCTTTAAATTGTTAAAGGCAAGTGGGAGTTTTGTTTAGATCTTGAAAGATTGAATTACAAAATACATAATCTTCTAAAATGCACTAGCAAATATCATGATGAGGCTAAACATGTAAATGATAGACCTCAAAATGATGGGATTGTCATTCATAGATCCGTAAGGATATCTCAGATATTTAATATGCTGAGGAATAGGAGTTACAGGATCATGGTAAACCTGTTAATCATAATGATGAATTTATCAAATGTTGAATTGTGGTAAATCAATCATACTATGAATGTTGAGATGCTGTCCATAAAGATAATCAACTTTAGATACTTGGTTTATCTTAATAATGAATATGAGTTTCTTCAAAGGATGGAAACCCTAGTGGTTTAAATCTTAGAAATCATATGGACAATATTGTACACATATTTAATGCATGTCTAGTGATAATAATATTAATCATATTTAAGCAATTAACTATGATTGAATATTCTTTACTAGATACATTAAATAGAAATATAAAGGTTATAATTGTCATACTTAGTTTCATTGATATGAAATTTTGACAATGAATGTCATAACTCTTTGTTGTGGAATTACTTTTGCGAGGACGATGAGTAATACAAAGAAGTTTTATGAATTCAAATAATCATTGGATATGTACAAACTGCAAGAATCCATGAATGGATATATGCAAGCATCTAAGAGATGTTTCTTATGTTTAATATTAAATCCATGTTTGATTTAATAATTAAAATAAGATAGCTCATAAGTATTCCTGAAAGCTAGTGGGAGTATTATTTTATTATTTTTTAAATCTTATATGTTGTATGGGCAACTACATTCCACCTAAAATTAAGTTTTAGTTGAGAATGAAACTTCGTTTGTAAGATTTAGAAAATAAAATATATAACCTTGGAATATATATGTTTATTATTATAAACATATGCGGTAAATAAATGAGTCTATTAGAACATGATGAGTACATATCTTTGACAAGATAGTATATGAATGAGATCTTAAAGTCTAACTTGAAGATTCATCATGAACATCATGTTGTGTATAAGGTTGTTGTATCATGCTTGATTACAAGATGATTTAACAACATTGTAATATTTATGTTTGGATTTAGAATTGCATTCCACAGCCTGGAGTTGCTCCCAGATTCTATACGATAATTGTTGTGTAATTGTCATAGTCAACAAACTTGAGGTTTGGATGACACCAAACAAATAAATATTCAAAGTTTACGGATGTTTAAAGAGCATATTGTTTTACACAATGATGCTAGTATAATTGAGATGACACTCAATTCTAGTCATGGTATTCTTGATGATGACCATGTTGACTGATTATGTTCCGTTAAGGGCATAGTTGCATTATACATTAAAGAATAAAGAATACTTTAAACTTTAAGTTTTGAAAGATGATTGTCATAAAAGGGTGGTTCAGGTTATCACGCACCTTATGGAATGATATGACAATATCAAGATATGTGTAATCACATACAAGAAATTCACTTATTGAATTCTTGAAATAAGTATTCTCAAAATTCCTATAGATCAAAGTTAGTTGAAATTATGCCCTGTCAACAAGTATGATTATCATGACTTGTGGCAAAATTCATTAACTAGTATTATCATGCATTGATCTATTTAGTATTTGGATAAAGGATGTTAAACAATTATTATTTATAATGAATTAAAGTACGGTATACGTTTAATTTCATTTATAATATTGTGTCATGTATTTGCATGTTTAAATCCTTGAATAACTTAAGTTATTCTAAAATAGTCCGTTGTCGATCAATAACATGGGAATGATATTGAATTAAGACAAATCTGAGTATTAGTTAGAATATACTTGAAAGTATATTGATGCATAGCATGACTAATTTCAGATGATATTCAATGTATTGAGTATAGGACTTATCCCACCCACATGATGATACTTTATGGATCTTTGTCATTAAGTATATCATGAATATTTATCCTCTGACTTGAGATACCAGAGATATGTCATGGATGTAGTGCATTTTTGTGAAGCAATCTAACGCTATACGTAACTGGTAGTTATAAGGGTTGTTTTCAGAAGTGTTGCGAAATTTATGATTTCTGCTTGTAGTCAAAACGGGATTTGTTTCCTTCAAATTTATTTTGAAGTATAATACTACTGGGCCCCTCGTAGGGTTGTTAAGATGTTTGCATGGCCATACCCAAGGTCTTCTGGAATATGTTTAGAAGAATTGGTAATCTTGATCAATCACATAAAGCGAGAAACAGAATAGTTAATTAAGAAATGAGTGAGATCCATATTCTTATTAACATGGTATTAGAAACAAAAGGATGAATATGATGATGAATCATCAAACTTGGTTTTTCTTCAGAAAACCATACACGAGTTGTACCGGGGGCATTGGCGTGTTGCTAGACGCTAACCAATGTCATTTCACGTTTTGTAAACATATCCAAGTGGGAGCTGTTGGAAAATGTATATATTTACAAGTACGTAAATGTCCGGATTCGAACTCGTGACCACGGGATTGCACACTTTACGTATGAGACTCGATGTTTAAATAATTAATATAAAATATTATGTTTAATTATTAAATTCACAATAAACGACTAAACGAGCGATAAGCACTTATCGAAAGTGACTATTGGTCGTTAAATGTCAACGGGATATGAAGAAAAGTAAACAAGCCAAGAGACGGTTTTAGGAACCTTCTTTTGGGGTTGTTTTTGGCCGAAACTATGGAATCCCACATCGGAAACCATAGTAAACATGATATCTACCATAAGGCTATAAATACATCCCCATGTATTCATCCTTTGGTACACTTGATTTCATTAGAAGGCCAAACTTCTTCTTTTCTTCCCTCTTATTCTTGGTCGACGAGTGAATCCTCATTGTAAGGGATTTACGAGTGACCTTGAGCATAACAAGGTGTTTGGTTATTCTATTGTGATCAAGAACTAGCATTCGCATCGAATCGCTAATAGTACGTGTATACAAGAACGTGGTTGTAAGACATTATTCTTACACCAATAAGTACTTCTTTGGTTTGCTTTGCTCGAGGGTGGTTTTGCTTTGCTCGAGGGATTTGATATTCGCAAGAGGTACGTTACGCATACTTTCAGTTAATTAATTTATTTGTTATGATCTTAAGTCTTCCGCTGTGTACTCTTGATGTCTTTATGTTTTATTGTATTTTATATATCATAAACTCAACATTTTTATTTTAAAGGATCTCTTAGAATGTAATAATCAATATTTTAAACTATGTTCATACGATGTCGTCGAATGAAAAAATTATGTATTAATGAAGTTTTAGTTGTGTTACAAAAAACATGTGTATTGTAATCATCGTAAAAAAATCATAAAAAATACAATGGGTAATTATATCGCAAGAATCATAAATGAGTTAAAGTACAATACACTAAAATATCTAGAGCCAAAGTTACATCGTTTGGAATGTTAAAGAAACAGAATATTGTGGTATGATAGCGAATAAGAATTATTTAGACAGTTTAACAACACGCTAAAAGATGGCCATTGTTCGAAGGCAAGATCATCATATGCCATTGATGGTTACGAGGATATGGCATACATGGTAGCTCTAGTTGACCATCAGGTTGCTTTAATCACCAAAGCTTCATGGCGGTGAAGTGATGAGAGCTCCAAGTGAGGTGGTTGAGTGACTGCTCAAGGCGTGAAGTGATGAGGGCCTTGACATATGAGGTTAACGGAGAGAATGTATGCAATCTAGGAACTTTGGACCGGTACTTATAGGAAACAAAACTATTGCACATACCTTATATAGGATGCGATGTCATGCAATTCACTTTTTCAGAACTCCCTTAATTTAAGAGTTGAACGAAGCAACGATGTAACATGTTAACGGCGTGAGGTTATCAAAGCTTTTTTTTTTATTGCACTTTAGATTGAAAAAATATGGAATGCTTTTGAGGGGAACGAAATTAGACATGGTGCATGTAGAGGTCAACGTGACTTTAATCGTATATAAGTGAAAAGAAATACAAAAAAGATTTATCGAAAAAGTAAAGCATCTGACGTATTTGTTTCGCCAGATATCGCAAATGTATTGCCGCTGTTGTTTACCTGACACAGAGTGTCACATGAATCAGTCACCAAAATCTATAAATGTTCGCATGTATCGACTTTTATCATTTGCTATATTATTTGAATCGTATTTATAGATTTCTATCGTTAGTTTGCAATTGTAGTTCCCAGTGTAAGAGATAAGCAGTTGAAGAGAGAAACGATAGTCTTGTCATTTTTTATTTTGAAGCATGAAAATTTAAAAAGTGCAATTTTAAGGCACTTAAATGAAAAAACATATACACAATGAAGCACCTTTCATCGAATTTCCTTTTAAATATAATGATTTTTATATAAACAAGAATGTTTATACGCTAATCAATCATGCAATCAAGTGTGCTGAAACCAATAGATCAAACTCTTTAACAAAATATTTTTTAATGAGAAAATTGACTCAAAATAATAATAAGACAATTTGTAAGACTGTGTGGAAATTTTCTGTTATTCGTTGACGGCTTCTACATACATTATTTTTCTGCATCTAAGTAAATTTTTAATTATTATATGATACAAGTTAAATTGGACTTATAGATTATTTTCACTATAAATAAGCTTACATTCCAAAGAAGATTGTATAATCAGAAGTTATGGCAATTAAATTTCTACTACTCAGCTTACTTATTAGTTTTTCTGCATTCAAAGGTTTTTCTATTTGTTTAATTTAACTTAACAAGTTGATGGAATGTATATTTTTAAATGTTTTTAGTTAGTGTTTTGTTCTAGGATAATACTATTTGTACCAAGTAAAAGTATACTTTCAAGTTGTAGGCATATGGCAATGTACATGTCATGTGTGCCTAGACTTAACAAGCCTTTTAAATGGATTTTTTTTTAAGAAAAATACTATTTCATATCCCTCAAAATTATTGTTCATTTTTTTAAATCTAGTGTTTTTTTCTGAGGCAATAATTTTAGGACGAATAGACTAATATATTTTAACTTGATGCAACAGGTGCACAATCCGTAGGCGTGTGCTATGGGCGAGTTGGTGATGGTTTACCATCAGAAAAAGACGTTGTGACGCTCTACAGAAACAACGACATAACCAAGATGCGCATTTATGATCCACATCAGCCTACTCTTCAAGCACTCAAAGGAACAAATATTGCACTTTTGCTCGATATTCCTAATGTTGATCTAGAATCCCTCAACGATCAAGGAAACGCAAACACATGGGTTAGAGACAACATCCAAAGATACCCCGATGTCAAATTTAAATACATCGCTGTTGGAAATGAAGTTGATCCAAATAGCGATAGTAGTAGATTCGTAAACTTTGTACTCCCAGCGATGCAAAATGTCCATAACGCCCTTAGAGCCGCAGGCCTCGATAACCAAATCAAGGTGTCAACTGCAACTTACACCGGTCTTTTAGTCAATACCTTTCCACCAAGCAATGGCGCATTTAATAGCAGTGTACGCGGGTTTATTGAGCCTATAATCAGATTTCTAGCCCAAAACAACTTACCAATGCTTGCTAATATTTACCCCTATTTTGGCTACCTTGGTGACCCTAATAAAAATCTCCCATATGCATTGTTTACCGCACAAGGAACAGTTGTAAATGACCCTAATGGTCTCCAATATTCTAACCTTTTTAGCGCGATGTTGGATGCTCATTATGCGGCTCAAGCACGTCTTGGTGGAGAAAATGTGGAGATTGTTGTTTCGGAGAGTGGATGGCCATCAGCAGGTGACCGTGCAGCGACAATAGGAAATGCTGGAACTTATTATAGGAATTTGATCACGCATGTCAAAGGGACAAAGGGGACACCACGGAAGCCTGGAAGATCTATTGAGACATATTTGTTTGCAATGTTCGATGAAAATAGGAAACCAGGAAAGGAAACAGAGAAACATTTTGGTGTGTTTTCTCCAAATCAACAACCAAAATATCAGTTGGACTTCTGAAACTATGACGAATAAAAGATAATAAAAAAGATTGTCTTTCTTCACACTTAATAAATTAATAATGTAATCATAAATGATTGGTTATGTATTATTGAAATTGAATCAACTCGTATTGTAACTCGTATCTAATGAATACTCTCAATGCTTTTAGTTTACATTCTGGTACATACATTTTTTTTAAAGACTCTCACATGATCACATGAGCAAGATATCACTGGACTACAACTCTACAAGTACTCCTTTGGTACATGCTTGATGGTGTTGATATGGTGCAAATGGATTTTTTTTAAAAGGGTTTCCTCCAGTAAAATACTTTTTTTGATTTTTTCGGTCTTTATTTTACAACTTTGACTTTAAGTATTTTTTTGTCTGTGTTATATAAACTTGATGCAAAATATATGAATGAATTGCGTTTTAAATGTATTTTTATTGGTACTTTTTTTTAAAAAGACAACAATATATAAAATAGGAACACAAAAAACGATACAAACAAACGGCATTCCTACTCTCCAAATAAGACGATTGAAGAGAAAGGAACCCGAACAAAGAAAATGAAACAAAATCCAAAATTACACTGCGAGACATACAAAATAAAACCAATCCAAACACCCCTCTAGCTGAACACAACAAGGGACCACAAAACTGCAAACCACCAAAGCAAATAAACCCATACTACTATTGTATAACGCAAACAAAAATTTAAGGTCAAAGTTAAAAAAAAAAAAAAAAAAAAAAACTACTGAAAAAGTTAAACTGAAACAATAATTTTAGAACAGTTAAATACAATGAATGTGAGTAAACTCACATCTCATCACCAGAAAGGTAAACCAAACAGTGCTTACTACCTACGGTGCAAATGGAAATTGGTAAGTATGGTAAGTAAGTTGCTAGTATCAAATTGTAGATAGGTCAAAACGAGTACGGTTGTTAATTTTGGCAACCCGTCGTGTAAAAAATGGCATTGACTAGTTGATAAACATCTTTAACAATCACTAAGATATTTCCGTATATATTAATGAAATTGTAAGTTTTTTTACAGTAACCCCGTTTAAATCCCGTTAAATGCATGTTTGAACAAGTGAAATGGCAAAAATGCCTTCACCTTTTTTTTTTTTTTTTTTTTTTTTTTTATTGAATCTATATTATATTGAAATGACAAAACTGTAACTTCTCATTTAATTCTTATTGAACAGCAAAATAGGTACTACAATTGTGCATGAGTTATATAACTCGTAACCTGCTACATGCTTGTTTAGCATACTCGTGATACGGCCAAACAAAAATATCGATTTTTATTTAATTTCATTTTACAAATATTTCCGGATCCATTAATTCTCTGGGAAACAAGTTAGAATTTACTATCAAATTTTCATAAATCTCAATATCAATTCTTTTTCTAGACAAATGTATATAAAATATTTCAAAGAGACAATTAGTACTAATTAATGTGCATGAAAAATATTTCAATGAGACAATTAGTACTAACTGTGCATAAAAAATATTTCAAAGAGACAATCAAAGTTGGAGAAATAACTAATCCACTATATATAACTGTTGCATTGCAAGTTTAATGGGCACTCTACAGGAATTAGTAATTGGAAACTTTTGTATAAAAAGTCTAACAATGTAACATCAACATGTTCTTGAAAAAAAAGTACATTTCACTCAAAATTATTTGGGTCTTCTTTTGTAATATCGTATAGACCATGGACAAAAAATCGTAATGTTAGCATCACTCAAAACTTACCAATTTCTAGATGTAAATTAATGAGGGACAAGATTATGGAAGGAAGACCCATGGAAGCCATCGCGATATTATCAAGGACATTTTCCTAATAAAATTACATCAAACTTTTCTAAAGAAGTTGTTCTTAGTATTATCACTAGATTGGTAAGATTATGAATAGTTATATTATAAAACGTCGATAACCAGTAGTGGTGAGCGATATACATGTTTGGTCATAAAAATAATATGTGAAAGGTAATGTTCAAGCTCACCCAGCAGTTATGAGAGAGTTAGCCCCGTTTAAGAAACATGCATAACCATTTTCTTGCAAAGTCTTCCATCTGGAACCAACTAATTAGCTCAATACTTGAAAACTAGAGAAACCACATAGTTGTTAACCAACGACTAATTAGCTCAATACACTGAAAAACCTCAATTCTCTACTACTAAACTACATCTTTTGAGTTACCGATACAAGAAATTTAATCTTAGTATTACATAAACAAGAATGTGTTAGTGGATTGTATTAGAGTTTAAACTATATTTGTATTTGTGTATTGATTTAGGTCAAAGCCCAAGTGGTAGGCTAGTCATAAGTAAAACTATTGGGTCTCGTGTAAACATAATGAATTAATCAATATTATACGTAGCATGGTATTGGAGTTTTAGGTTCAACCTACGACAAATAGTTGTCTTCCGGTCATCGGCTACTCGACAATATAGCGAATTGATCTTGATTTATTTTCTTTCTTTCACTTTATATCTTCGTTTTGTTAATCTTTTTATTTAGTTTCAATCAATTTTTTCCTTGGCTCTAATGAAAGTCAATTGCAACATAGGCTCGTTTAGCAATGAAGAAAAAGAAGAAGAAAAAAAGGTTCGTTTTCGACTTTGATAGTTTTGAGATTTGGCCGTTTGATATGCATAATTGATTTTTTGTTCCTCGTTTAATAAATTTGATATTAAATAAACTTAGTATTAAGTTTTTGGATTTAAATTTGGGATACACCGTTCCGTTTGAATTTTGATAAAATTACGATTGTTTTTGGTATTGAAGAATCTTGGATCGGTTTTGTTTTGAAGAAGCGATTGAAAAATGTTTTTTTTCTTTATTTTATACTTAAAGTCGACTAAAACTCGACCAGTTTTTATTAAAGTCGACTAAAACTCGACCAATCCACGAGCTTTTGCAACTTCAGTCAACCAAATTCAACTACTTTTTCCCTAAACTTCGACATCAATAAGTTGAACTCTTTCTCACCCTTCACCTTAAGGTCCTACCAAACCTTCGTTCGATACTCCCTCTCCTCCCCTATCACACACCGAATAACTTTATGCCGTTAACTATATACCAACCTCATTCCTCTTAAACTTGATGTTGACAAAGCTAATTATGCCGCCTGATGTTATTTCTTCAAGAATCACTGTGAAAATTTTGATGTTCTAAAGTAAATCATTGGTAAATCTACAAGTTCTTGTACAAGTAATGTGTGCTTTGTTTGCTGAGTTTCGAGACAGTTTGAGTATTCGTTCTACTCCCGCTCTAACCGTGAGGCTGTTAGTGGATTAATTTGTACTAAAGTTAGAATTATATTTGTATTTGTATTGATTTAGAACCAAGCTCAACTGTTAGGCTAATCATTAATATAAATATTCGGTCTCATATAAACAAAATGAATCGATCAATATTATTCGTAGCAAAATGTTCAATACCGTCATATGTGCTGAAAACCAAATAGATCAAACTCTATATAGAAAAACATTTCAATGAGAAAATTGACTCAAAGAATAGTGAGCCAACTTGAGAAACTCGTAGTGCGGAAATTTCCCATTATTTGTTGACGGCTAAATTCTACACATGAAACCCTTATTTTCCACAACTAAGTAAAATTTATTATTATATAATACAAATAAATTGGAATTATTGATTTTTTTCCCACTATATATATCCTTGCATTCCAAAGGAACATTTCATAAATCTAAAGTTATGGCAATCAAATTTCTACTACTCACCTTACTTAGTATTCTTGCAATCACAGGTTTTTATTTTCTTTAATTTAACTTGCTAGTCATTGGCCTTTATATTTATAAAAAAATGTTTGTATTAGTGTTTTTCGTTTTATACTTTTCATATATATGATGTATCATATATGTACCTATACGCACTTATAAGTACCAAATTATTACCCCTTAAATGGACTTTTTTCCAAGAAACAAAGAGTGTATCAAATCATTTTTTTTTTTTTTTTATCTTGTACACGAAACATCGATTGCATTCTAACTCAATCTATTTTTAATGATGTAAAACAGATGCACAGTCCGTAGGCGTGTGCTACGGGAAACTTGGCAGTGGTTTACCATCCGAACGAGACGTGGTCACCCTTTACAGAAACAATGGCATAACCAAGATGCGTATCTATGGACCAGATCAAGCTGTCCTTCAAGCACTCAAAGGAACCAACATTGAACTCATCCTTGATGTTCCTAATGATAATCTTCAATCCCTCAATGATCAAGGAAACGCAAACACCTGGGTTAGAGACAACATCCAAAGATACCCTGATGTCAAATTTAAATACATCGCTGTTGGAAATGAAGTTAATCCAAATAATGATAATCGAAGATATGTAAATTTTGTACTCCCAGCGATGCGAAATATCTATAATGCCCTTAGAGCCGCGGGCCTAAATAACAGAATCAAGGTGTCAACCGCAACCTACACCGGTCTCCTAAGCAAAACCTTCCCACCAAACGACGGCGCATTTGATAACAATGTGCGCGGGTTTATTGAGCCTATAGTCAGATTTCTAGCCCAAAACAACTTACCAATGCTTGCTAATATTTACCCCTATTTTGGCTACCTTAATGACCCTAATTCGAATCTCCCATATGCATTATTTACCGCACCAGGAACAGTAGTAAATGACAATGGTCGCCAATATTCTAACCTTTTTAGCGCGATGTTGGATGCTCATTATGCTGCTCAAGCACGTCTTGGTGGAGAAAATGTGGAGATTGTTGTTTCGGAGAGTGGATGGCCATCAGCAGGTGGCCGTGCAGCGACAGTAGAAAATGCTGGAACTTATTATAGGAATTTGATCGCGCATGTCAAAGGGACAAAGGGGACACCACGGAAGCCCGGAAGATCTATTGAGACTTATTTGTTTGCAATGTTCGATGAAAATAACAAACAGGGAGCAGAAACGGAGAAACATTTTGGGGTGTTTTCGCCAAATCAACAATCAAAGTATCAGTTGAAATTCTGAAAACTATGAAGAATAAAAGATAAAAAATAAAGTGTTTCTTCACTACTAAATACATTAATAGTGGAATAATAATGATTAATATGTAATACAAGAATCTATAATGTTACTGCAATATGGATCAACTCCTATATTGTAACTCGTATCTAATGAATAAAACTCTCACTTCTTTTATTTTGAAGTCTCATGCATACTTACTTGTGTTCATACGGTGCGTGCAAACGAAAAGTATGTTGGCTATATATAATCTTGATTTTTGTCATTAATTGAGGGGAAAGTATTACCTGCTTCAACAAAGCAGGCAATTGCCTACTTTGCGCGCTTTGTAAAAAAATTAAACATTTACAATTAAGCCCTTACAAAGGAAAGCAAGTAACTTTCCAACATGAAAAAGCAGGTAAGATTTTCCCTTGATTGAAATACTTAACATTTAGACTTGACTTGTTGCTCGCTAATCTATCAGTAGTTATCTTAGAAACAGATTTTATTGGTAAAACAATATGATTGTAAACTACAACCTGTACATGATTTGATTTGTTTTGATTTGCGTTTATTACAAAAGTTCGTAACTTCACCTAGTTGTCGTCTCTACATCTAAAGTACAGTAACTCTCCATTTCATAGTACTCTTAAAGAAAAAAAATAAAAAATAAAAAATAAGACGATACGGATCAAGTAAGAAAGAAAACATAAAATGAGAGTGAAGAGAAATAACCTGTTTGGCTAAGCTTATTAAATATAAGCTTATTTTGGCTTTTTTTTATAAGCTCCAATTTTACGGTTTATTTTGAAACTTGTCGGCTTATATAAGTTTATTATGATATAATAAACTTATATAAACCGACAAGTCCCAAAATAAGCCGTAAAATTTGAGCTTATAAAAAGTAAGCCGAAATTTAATGAAATTTCGGCTTGTTTTTTATAAGTTCCAATTTTATGGATTATTTTGAGACTTGTCGGCATATATAAGTTTATCATATTATAATAAATTTATGGGCAAATTGCATAAAAAGGTATACATCTTATGTCCAATTTCAATTAAAGTTATTACTTTTTTTTTTCTTCTTAATTTAAGGTATATGACTTTTTTTTGTGTGGCCGATTTAGGTTTTTTTTCTAACTTCCGTTAACCATTTAGTTAGTAAATTACATGTTTAGTCCTTGAGTTTGTATAGGCATTTCATGTTTGGTATATTTTCATCCGTTTTCATACGCTTGCATACATTTTTGTTCGTTTTTATACGTTTTCGTCCATTTTTACACGTTTTTGTCCGTTTTTACGCATTTTCGTCCGTTTTTGCACGTTTTCATCTGATTTTGCACGTGTTGGTTCGTTTTACACGTTTTCGTCCGTTTTTGCACGTTTTCGTCTGCTTTTGCACGTTTCTGTATGTTTTTACACGTTTTCGTCCGTGTTTACACGTTTTTGTCTGTTTTACACATTTTCGTCCGTTTTTTGCACGTTTTCTTCTGTTTTTACACGTTTTCGTCCGCTTTCGCACTTTTCGGTCCGTTTTTGGACGTTTTCGTCCGTTTTTACACATTTTCGTCCATTTTTACACGTTTTCGTCTATTTTTGCATGTTTTCATCTGTTTTTACATGTTTTCGTCTATTTTTACACGTTTTCATTCGTTTTTGCACGTTTTCGTCTGCTTTTACACGTTTCTTTCTGTTTTTGCATGTTTCTGTCTGTTTTCACATAGTTTGCACATTTTTACACGTTTTCGTCCGTTTTTGCACGTTTTCGTTCGTTTTTGCACGTTTGCATCCGTTTTTACGCGTTTCAGTACGTTTTTGTACGTTTTCGTCCGTTTATACACGTTTCCGTCGTTTTGTATACGTTTTTGCAATTTTACGTCTGTTTTTAGACGTTTTTGGTCCATTTTTACACGTTTCGGTACGTTTTTACACGTTTTCGTCCAATTTTGTCTGTTTTTGACGTTTCGTCTGTTTTTACACGTTTTTATACACACATTTTTATACATGAGTATAAAAAGTGTAAAAATAAACGGAAACGTGTAAAAACGAACGAAAACGTGCAAAACGGACGAACACGTGGAAAGAAAGGATGGAAACATGCAAAAACGGACCAAACGTCAAAAGCAGATGAAAACGTGTAAAACATACTGTAGGACCATTAAAACATGTAATTTATGTGGTTCGGGAGGTCTTCGTTGATCAAACATGGTGAATAAATTCATAGTTCTAGAGAGAGAAAGTAGTGAGAGGGTGGAGAACAAAAGATGAATTTATTGATAAATGGATCAATACAAAACCTCTTGATTTCCCACACCCCTCATGGAGAATCATGAGGGCTATTTATAGGCTCTACACATTACAACTTTGCCACTTAAACGATACTAGTCCCTGCGGGCAAAGTATACTACGAATCTAGTCCAATTCACATTAGTGACGTTATCTTTATAACAAAGCAAGGCTAACACATATGAAAACGTGTAAAAACGGACGGAAACGTGTAAAAACGGACGAAAACGTGAAAAAATGGACCGAAACATGCAAAAACGAAGGAAAACATGTAAAACAGACAGAAAGGTGTAAAAATGAAAAAAAAAACGTGTAAAAACAGACAGAAACTTGCAAAAACAGACGGAAACGTGTAAAAACATATGAAACGTGTAAAAACGGACAAAAAGGTGCAAAAACGGACGAATACGTGTAGAAATGGACGGAAACGTGTAAAAACAGACGAAAACGTGCAAAAACAGACCGAAACGTGCAAAAACGGACGAAAACGTGTAAAAACGAACGAAAACGTGTAAAACAGACGGAAACGTGTAAAAACAGACGAAAACGTGTAAAAAAATACAGAAACGTGCAAAAACAGACGGAAACGTGCAAAAACGGATGAAAACGTGTAAAAATGGACGAAAACGTGCAAAAACAGACAAGAACGTGTAAAAACAGACAGAAACGTGTAAAACGAACGAAAACGTGTAAAAACAGACAGAAACGTGCAAAAACAGACAGAAACGTGCAAAAACGGACGAAAACGTGTAAAAATGGGGAAAGGTGTAAAAACGGACGAAAACGTGCAAAAACAGACCGAAACGTGCAAAAACGGACGAAAACGTGTAAAAACGGAAGAAAGTGGACAAAAACGTGTAAAATGGACGAAAACGTGTAAAAAGAGACAGAAACGTGCAAAAACGGGCGCAAACGTATAAAGTGAACAAAAACGTGTAAAAACGGACGAAAACGTGCAAAAACGGACCGAAACGTGGAAAAATGGACGAAACCGTGTAAAAACGGACGAAAACGTGTAAAACAGACGGAAACGTGTAAAAACAGACGAAAATGTGTAAAAACAGACAGAAACGTGCAAAAATAGACGGAAACGTGCAAAAACAGAAGAAAACGTGTAAAAACGGACGAAAAGAGACGAAAACGTGCAAAAACGGACGAAAACGTGTAAAAACGGACGAAAACGTATGCAAGTGTATGAAAACGGACGAAAATAGACCAAACATGAAATGCCTATACAAACTCAAGGATCAAACATGTAATTTACTAACGAAATGGTTAAAGGAAGTTTGCCCAAAAAAATTCGGGTACCTTAAATTGAGAAAAAAAAAAAGAGTAATACCTTTAATTTAAATTGGACATAAGATGAGTATCTTTTTATGCAATTTTCCCTAAATTTATATAAGCCGACAAGTCTCAAAATAAGCCGTAAATTTGGAGCTTATAAAAAATAAGCTCGAATGAGCTTACGTTTAATAAGCTTAGCCAAATACCCCCTATAACCACACATTTCAGATACATCGACCTGAATCAGATATATCTCTATTCATTTAAATGCATCTCAATTGGTTTCGAAATTGATTTTGACGTGAAAACGATACAAAGTAGTACTAGCAACAAATTTAACCCGCAGACGAAAAATATATAAGATTAATTGATGATGCATTTAATTTATGTATATGAATATAATTTTTAGGTAGAAAATATATTATTGTGCATCTAAAAGTTTTTAAATGCATCTAATTTAAGTTGACGCATATTTAATATGTAATTATAGTTATTTCTCTTTTTAAGGTTTTATTCTCGGTTAATCCTAATATTAAAATGATGAAAGATGTAAGCACAATCTTTGTCACAACCTTTATATCTAGATTCTTTTACCATCCAAAGATTACTGTTGTTTATTAAATCATGCAAATAGCAGAAATTTAATGAAATACTATATTGATTGATGATAGAACGAGAGGGTAAGTGATCATGTGAGATGTGACGGTTGAGACTTGGGTTTTGATTTATTCATTTAGTGAGAGAAAAGAAAAAGAAAAAGAAAATAGAAAATATTTTAGAGATTATTTTTAATAGTTGTAGGGTCGGGGAAATAGTTTCTTGAACTCTTCGGGTTTAGGTAAAAACTTAGTAGTTAAAACATTCTTAAAAAAGATTGTATATGGGTTAAGGATAGGGTTCAACAAACTTAAGATTAAATTGGGTTACCATATAAAATTACTTAATTAAGTGACTTAATTTTAATTATCAGTCTATTTTTGTTTATATTGTACACACATTCATTATTAAGTAATCAATCAATTATTAAACCTAATATAATATCAAAGCGGGTTTGATCTCGAGACGTAGTTGGTCGTCATGAGCCGTTGTCTTTAGATCACCCTTCAAATTTTCCAATCTATCACCTCTAAATATCATATGCTATAAAAAAATGGGGTTGAATAGTTTTACCAATTAAAACTAATTTAAACTATTTAGATCAACTTATGTCAATCTATTTGGATGTGTGTTGGATGTTGATAAACAAACATATAGAAATATAAATATGTAATGAAAAGATAAAGAGTAAGAAACACAAAACCACAACGCGAGTATTTATAGTGGTTCGGCTACAAGGACACATTCCTTGCCCTACTCCACTCCCCGAGTCACCCACTCGAGAGTTCGTAATCACTACACAACACTGACTCCTTATGGTGGAAAAACCTTCACAACGTTGCCTACTCTTTTTCCGGTACTAGGCTAACCACCGGGTCCTTTTCACCAAGGAGAACCAATCCTACCACAACGTCGCCTACCCTTTATCTAGTACTAGGCTAGATACCGAGTTCCATTACAATGGAGGAACTAGTACCCAACACTACACCAATCACCTAACCCTAAAGGAGACCAACTCCTTATTACAACATCATCAAGGCTATCAATATCCTTGGATCCAATACTAATCTATCTTGTACATCGAAACACACCATATCGAATGTACATCTTAGGCACCTTTCACTAATGCCTTTGACTAGATCTTCAAGACACCCTTCACTAATGTCTTGTGACTTGACTTCTAGGCACCCTTCACTAATGCCTACAACACGGACGATCGACACCCTTCACTAATGTCTTCGTCTTGACATTTGAGACATCTTTCACTAATGTCTTCAATACTACACTTCTTAGTAGAAAGAAAAGAATCATCAACAAGAGGACTTCAGTAGTCTTGATGATGAGGAAGCATGACAACTCATGGACTTGAGCTTGCTTGACTTCAAAGGTGGTGATCTCGCCTTTAAGAGGAACCTAGAGAATCACACAAAAACCAAAACTACATACATAGATCACTTGGATCTGAAGTTAGAGAGTTTTTAACTCAGGGAGAAAGTGTGTGAGAAAGGGGTAACAAACAATGAAGAAATGGCTAACTATTTATAGAGAGAAAACATCTTCTGTTCCACGGATCCCACTGATCCCTCCCACAAGGGATCCGTCTAGTGTAAAACTAGGGATCCGTGGGACGCTCCTCTTTGCCCATGGGTATTTTGGTTATGGGTCATGGGTCATGGGTTATGGGTTGATCCATGGGTATTTCTTTAGATACAATGTATCTAATGAGTGCAATGTATCTAGTCAAGTGGGTATGGGTCAATACCATGGGTTATGGATATGCTCCATGGGTTGTAGTTATTTACCCATTCATAATACATACTAGTTATGTATATATTTGCCCAATATGTAAACACTAGTTGTTGTACATATGTATTACTAAATCATAAAATCACTTATACTTGTTTTAGTGTTTTATGTGAGAACGTAAGTGTGTTAGAAAACTATTGGCTCAAACCATTTACGTATTTTATTTGTTTCGTTAAAATGATTTTACGTTTGTTATCGACAAAACATTAGAAGATCGTAAAATATAAATAAACGTTTTTACAACTTATTTGTATTAACACTCTCTTTACCGGAAGTTTTCTTTGACATATCTTGGGCCCTTGATTATTTTCTTAGTATTTATGTGACTCGTAATCCTTCAGGGATGTTTCTTGTTACACCCAGAATCGAGATTTAAGTATTAATTAATGAAAATGTCATTGAAATAGTTTAATTAAAACTTTTATGAGTTAGGAGACTCGATGTGATTGGTTAGTCAATGACAGTTAAGTTGTAGTCAAACTCGATTGTCAAACTAATAGTCAAATAATGTGTAGTGTGGTTATAGAAAGATTGATGTGTTAATTTTATAAGAAAGAAGGACTTAAAGGATTAAAGTTGTCAAGTGTTAAACGAGTTATAAAGTTAATGTGGCCAAAGTAGAAAGAAAAAGGACTTGAGGGACCTAAGTTGCTAAATGACCAAACTAGTACTAGAAGTCTAGAACCACCTTGTTATAGCCTGTAGGGACCATTCTTCCCAAATGACCAAACTAGTACTAGAACCAACTTGTTTTAGTACTAGAACCACCTTGTTTTAGCATGTTAGGACTTAATGTGAAAGGATTCTCCCATCAGGGACTATTCTTGCCAAAATCTCAAATTAGCACTAGTATTAATTTAAACCAGTACCAAGACCAAATTGTTATAGTACTAGAGGGACTATTCTTGCCAAATAGTCAAACTTATACCAAATTTAAGTCTAGATAATTCCCTGGCATTCTACAACTTTCTAGTTTGTGTTGGTGTGGTTTGGAGGTACGAACCAAAAAGAAAGGAGGAAAAATCATGGTGGACTTGGATGATCAAACTATGAAGAAATTGATGTTCTCTAATGAAAATAAATCCCTCCTAATGATCCTACAAGGTAAGTATACTCTTGTTTGAGTTTAATTGGTGAATTATGAAGTTGGGGTTTATGTACCCAAATTGGGGGAAATGGGTAATTAGTGTTTTAAGCTTGTAATGAGGTTGTAGTAATTATGGGATAAGTTTTATTGAATTAAGTTAGTAATTGTTTGTCCAACATTTTTGTGCAAAATCATGAAACGTATGAACAACAGTTTGAGCAAATGAAAATAACTGATGAACATTAGAAATAAAAGCGTGTTTACACAATCTTGACCTGCTACTACTAATAATACCCATTTGTACATTACACATGTATCAGTTTCACTTAGAGGTTAAGGTAAAGGCTTTTATGAGGGATAGTTGCGGAATACTATCCCTGGTAATGACAAATGATGTTATTCAAGTTATGAAGAGGAAGATTCCACTTAGAAGAGGAGGAAGATTCTAGAGGTGGAGTCCCGTGCTTACTACTTCTAACATCCTCCCTTTATATAGTAGGGAGATACACTCTTAGTAGTTACTAGATAATAGTAACATGCAAACTAGAAGCAAACTGGAAGTCAGGTGCACGTGCCCTTGTGTGGCTAGGGTCGCATTAATGTGCTGACAACTTTGTGCATGTTGTACATGCAAGTTGCTTTCCCTTATATCGATGATATCTTATCTTCTCAAGGATTTTCCCGCTTTGCTATCTTGAATTAATCTCGCCCAAGTGTGTCTGAGAACTTCAGCCAGATCCTTCTTCATACTTAGTGAATATCTTTAAAGTATTTCGCTAAGTATATATGATCAGTTTTTAACTAGTCAGGCTCCATGGTTTTTTCAGGATGGTTTAAGTTGATAAGACTTTCAGAGTCTTAGAGACATTTTTCAGTCCTCTTAGACTCTGGTTGTTTGTAACTCCTTGTATTTGCTAGCTGACTCCGCATCAGATCACAAAGTGTTTTGTTCAGTTTGGACTTCATCTTCTTTGAAACTTGACTGTTTTCCCAAGAAGTATACAACATATCTGAGTAGTTATGCTCTGATATGTGAAAACACTTAGTGAGTTCTTTTGTCAGAAATGCTGATCCTTGTCAGGGAGTAAACTTTGCTCATTGTTTACATTTAGACTTAATCAGAGAGTAGACTAACACTCTGATTTTATCAGCTACTGACTAAGGCTGTTATTTATGTGTCAAATACTTGGTGAAGGATAATTTGGTCAAATTTAGACTTAACAATCTCCCTCTATTTGAACATAAAAGTATCCAAAGTTTTATCAGAAGTAAGTGAGCATAACGGCTTCTTCTTACGTTATGATTTATCAGTGGTAACTCTTGGCTCTGCAGTGGAAATTTTATCAGTGGTAAAATCTGCAGTTGCAGTTGCATCAATGAAAATTGCTTGTTCTGATTGCTATTGAGGAACTTCTTCTTGAATATCATCAACTTCCTCAATACCTTTACTTGAAACACCTTCATCTCCAAAGTCAATTCTCTTCCCCTTGGTTTCAGCATCTGTTTTCCTCCCCAGTTTGGGAGAATTCCCAAAATCTTCACTAAAGCCCTCTGAGTCACCATCATGAGGTGAGGATGGAGATGATATCACAATCTTTGCAGCTCTCTTTTTCTTTTTCAACCCGTGCAACTCTTTCTTCAAATTCTGAATCTCTGCTTTCAGTTGTGTAACATCCTTGGCATGTTGCTCCTTTATTTGTGCCAAGTCCTTCTCCAGAGATTCAACCTGCTTAGTTAGTTTGGTACAAAGTTCCATCAATTCCATAGGTTGCCCACTGCCCTCAACACTTCCAACTGTGTGACCTGTTGGAAGAGGTGAATCATAGGGCATTGGCTCAGATTCCTCCCTAGTTGGACTAGGTTGAAGCCTGGAACCACCACTGCTTGTTCCTAAACCAAAAGGATTAGGGACATGCTGTGTTGTAATGAGAGAAGTTGGCTGTTTGTGCCTCCTCTCATAGGTGTGAGAAACCGGTGGAGTGTAATCAATGTTTGGAACAGTGATTATGGGTGAGTTTTGTACCTGTGAAATCTTTGCAAGCATTTGAGGAAAAAGAGGTGTAATAATCCTATTGGCATCTCTGTTCATGTTTTGAAAAACTTTAGGCTTAAGGCAACGGATTTTATAAACTCTTGTATGGGGTTGCAGTTGAAATTCATTTAACACTGCTTGCACAAACCTTGGATACATCAAAAATTTGGTTGAACTCTTTACATTGCCTTTCATACTTGTAAAAATATATTTTGACCAATTAAAAATCTTATCAGTAGCTAGACAAACCAAAGGGTAAGCCATTATTGAACTGAATTGCTCATAAGATGTTTTTTTAGGACTAAGACAATGTAAAAGAGTATGTATCAAAAATCTCCAATGAGGACAAAAACCACTCTTTTTAAAAGTAGCCTTTTTGTCAGTGGTATCATACCCCATGGATGAAAGATGTGTATGAATTTCTGGCATAGGTAATGTGATGATACCATTGAGATCATACAATTGGAGAATTCTTCTCAATGATGCCTCAGTAACATCAATAGTTATCCCGTCCACAGTGGCTCTAAGAGCATCCACTGTTTCATGTGTATCTCTATTTTCAATGGTTATGGACTGAACAGAAGTCCAAAACTGTTTGATTTGAGAGATATAGATTGTGGGATTAATAAGTAAAGCATACCTTATATGGGTAGTATTTAGAAAGTCCACAATCTGATGAAAAACAGGGCCACTCTTGTCTTTTGACTTTTCCAAATAGGCCACTTGGTTGTGCTCATCTGCAAAGTTGATTGGTGCCATAATAACTTTTGATGAAAAATATATTATGTCAGTATGAATTGAATAAATAACTCGCCAATTGAGAGAGAAAGATATATAGTGGTAGGGTTTATCTTTAGAAGATTTATATAAGGAAAAGATTTATCTTTAGAAGATAAATAACAATAAGGAAAGTAGATAATCTTAAAAAAAATTTACCCTATATATATGGAAAGCAATTTCTCTTCAACGGCTAGTAAAAAATTAGTTACTGACACAACAGTTGTAACTGCTAGATCAACAGTTGTAAAAATAACACTGTCAGTGGAAACTGTGAACTAGCAGTGGTAATTTTTCACAAAATTTTTCAAAGAGCAGTGGTAAGAAAAACATATGAAAATTGGAATGCTCTGTATTATAGTTTTTAGCAAACTACCAGCTATCAACAGATTTGATATGTCTTTACCATGAGCCGTTTGCTATGAACTAGCTTGTTAATACAAATAAGCAGTAAAAATGTTTATTTATATTTTACGATCTTCTAATGTTTTGTCGATAACAAGCGTAAAATCATTTTAACGAAACAAATAAAATATGTAAATGGTTTGAACTAATAGTTTCTAACATATTCACATCTTCACATAAAACACTAAAACAAGTATAAGTGATTTTATGATTTAGTAATACATATGTACAACAACTAGTGTTTACATATTTGGATAAAATATACACATAACTAGTATGTAGTATATTGGGTAATATAAATGGGTAGAAACTTAAGTATCACAACCCATTGGGCAAATACATTGAATGTAGTTGGGTACAACCCAAAGCCCATAACCCATGGATCTTGACCCATAACCCATTGCATGACATCATGCTTATATCATACATGGATAATATCCATAACCCATGGATCAACCTATACCCAAGTAACCAAGTGCATTGCACTCAAAGATACATTGTATCTAGCCAAAGATACATGGTTCAACCCATGACCCATGACCCATAACCAAAATACCCATGAGTAAAAGGGAGCGTCCCACGGATCCCTAGCTTAACGCTAGACGGATCCCTTGTGGAAGGGATCCGTGGGATCCGGGGAACAGTAGGATTTTTCCTCTATAAATAGTGAGCCATTTCTTCATTATTTCTCACCCCTTTCTAACACACTTTCTCCCTGAGTTAAAAACTCACCAACCTCAGATCCAAGAGATCTATGTTTGTAGTTTTGTTTTTGTGTGATCTTTTAGGTTCCTCTTAAAGGCAAGATCACCACCTTTGAAGTCGAGCAAGCTCAAGTCCATGAAATGCCATGCTTCCTCATCATCAAGGCTACTGAAGTCTTCTTGTTGATGATTCCTTTCTTTCTTCAAAGAAGTGTAGTGTTGAAGACATTAGTGAAAGATGTCTCAAGTGTCAAGACGGAGATATTAGTGAAGGGTATCTATCGTCTATAGCATAAGCACTTGTGGTAGGTGCTTAGAAGTCAAGACAAGAAGCATTAGTGAAAGGTGCTTATAAGTCAAGACAAGAAGCATTAGTGAAAGGTGCTTAGAAGTGAAGACACAAGAAATTAGTGAAAGGTGTCTTGTAGATCTAGTCAAAGGCATTAGTGAAAGGTGCCTTAGATGTACATTCGATATGGTGTGTTTCGATGTACAAGATAGACTAGTATTAGATCCAAGGATATTGATATCCTTGATGATGTTGTAAAGGAGTAGATCTCATTTGGGATTAGTCGTTGGTGTAGTGTGGTAGTAGTTCCTCCATTGCAATGGAACTAGGTGCTTAGCCTAGTACCTAATAAAGGGTAGGCGACGTTGTGAAGGTATAGTTCACCTTGGAGTGAAAGAACTAGGTACTTAGCCTAGTACCTTATAAAGGGTAGGCGATGTTGTGTAGGTGTGGTTCACCTTGGAGTGAAAGAACCCGGTGGTTAGCCTAGCACCGGAAAAAGGGTAGGCGACAATGTGAAGGCTTCTCCGCCATAAGGAGATTGGTGTAGTGTTTACGAACTCTCGAGTAGGTGACTCGGGGAGTGGAGTAGGGCAAGGAAGGTGTCCTTGTAGCCGAACCACTATAAATACTCGCGTTGTGGTTTTGTGCTTCTTACTCTTATCTTTTCATTACATATCTTTATATGCTTGTTTATCAACATCCAAAACAGACAACCAAATAGATTGCAGAAGTCGATCTCATAGTTTAAAAGGAAGTTTTAATTGGTAAAACTATTCAAACCCCCTTCTAGTTTTCCACATAGCCAACTTTTAATCATAAAGAATATGGTGAGTTGATAACCATATAGTTTTTGGTAAACTATCAACCATAAACGAATTTGTCAAGTCTTTATCAGTAGCCGTTTGCTCTGGACTAGTTGATTCTTATGTGGATTAGACATTGTGAATCAATAACCATTTGTTGTGTGTCTCAGTTACACACCTTTTAAGATCAACTCCCAGCCAAGATTGGTTATGTACCTGCATGTGTTAGCATAAGACAAAGAATATGAATAACCAACTTGTTTTAACCAAAGTTACTTTTAACTAAGCCACTATCTAAAAATATCTTCCCAAAGTCAACCCGATAATATCTATATTTACTCTTCAACCTACCAAAATAGGGAAAAATAAATATATTCTTTAATGAACCCTTGTGATCGACTTTGCCTATATAAAGAGGCCCGACACATCATAGTCTTTACCAAAACAAATTCTAACTCACAAAATCCCTAAACATCACCATGAGCAATCCTTCCAACATCATTGACATCTCCTCTGATTCTGAGACAAAGATAGTGATCGCTTCTGAGTCATCTTCAGAGGTCTCAGGGTGGTTAGGTTACTTTCCACCGTGGGCTGCAAGCACTTCTTCCAAGAAGTCAACAAAGAAGACTACCAATCCGGCACCAGATGCCAGACCTGTACCTTCTCTTGAGTTCTACTCCAGTTCGTCAGATGATGATGCTGAGGATTGGACCTATTCCTTGTCCAAAGTGTTACCAAGGGCTCTGACAAAGGCATTGGAAACAGCTCTCTCAAACATGAAGCAGATATCCATACCAGAGAAGCCTACAAGACTACCAAGGCCTCCTCCACAAGTTCTTGGTCTTGCTTGTCCAAGAATGCAGTCAACCTTTGAAAACAAGAGGAAGAGAGCACAGAAGAACAAGCATGACTATGAGGGCAAGGGCAAGAAGCCAATGGAGTAGCTGGTGTAGGGTGTAGGGATGTAAGATGTGTTAGATTGTTATCTTTTGTGTTTTGATTATGATTGTGAGCACTCTCTCTTTGAATGTAATGAAGTTTCTTTGTTTTACTTTTCCACTGTGAGAGTAACTTTTACCACTGTTTGCATTATAGTTTCCACTGTTACGCATAATCTCTACATAAAAGTTAGTGGACAACCAAAAATACAAGCACTAAACAGCAACAACTCCAATGTATACAAAGAATCCTTCAAATCTGCATATCACAAACATAAACCACACACTGAAAGCATTGTTAAGGTTAGTAGTGATTAGTAAATAACTCGAAGTGAATAAAATTTCTGCTGGCAGTGGTTAAAACAGTACTAAACCACCCAGTCAACAAGTTAACTACAAGTCATTTATCATGCCACCAAAGTCAAAGACTTCATTTCCTCCTCAACAACTTACACCTTCCCCACATTAACTTACTGAATCCAACTTAACTTTTATTTAAGCATCTATAACACACAAACCACTCATATCACACATACTCCAAAAACATTTCTCTCTCAAAAACTTACTTCTCTCCAAAAATCACCATGAGTCATTCAAACCCTATCAATGTCTCATCTGACAGCTCATTCTCGGATAGTGTTTGGGATGATTTTGTGCTTAACAATTCAGGGAGAGTAGAGAAAGAGGAGTATGAAGAGGTTGTTTCCAGAAAGAGAACTCATTTAGGTGCTATTATGAAGACAAACCCTGCAGTTGCTGGTCCTTCATCTCTCCATTCAATGCCTCAGGATGCTCTCATCAAAGAAGACAGCTCAGACATCAGTTCATATGTGTTTCCTTATGAATAGTCTGATGATGAAACAACTTCTAGAGTCCTTGTAGTTCCTCCCCTTGCTACAATCCTTCCATCAGCAGAGCTGCAGGCAACACCTTCTCTACCACTGTTGACAGTACCACCACCAGAGGGTCCTTCATCATCATCATCACCACCTATCAGAGGAAAAGTGATTGGGCTAGCATGCCCAAAAGTGTGGAGGGTGATTGATAGGAGAATGGCGCCTAAAGTGGTGCCAGAGTGGGTCTTTCCTAAGAAGCCTTAGGTGGTAGTTGGTGGTTAGGTTGGGGTAGGGTTGGGGTAGAATGTGAAGCTTGTGTCTGTGTAGGTTGTGATAGGGAGTTGTCTTGTGGAGTGGTCAGTTGTTTGTAAGCTCAATGGTTGTAATCTCTGCATCTTTAGATGCAGCTTAATAAATAATAATAAAACCATGTCTTTTACTTTAAGTTCTATTTGCATCATACTGGTTGTGATTTACTTCTTTTATCTGCAAAAAGCTCTGTGTTGATTACCAGTTTTGATGACCCCTTTACCAGCAACTTTTCCATTAACTCCACCTCCAAAGCTGACATACTGTCCATCATAATGTTCAAAATCTGAGAGATAGGACTTGTTGCTAGTCATGTGCCTTGAACATCCACTATCTGTGTAGCCTTGATCTGATCTTTTTGTCCTTGGATGTTCCTGCACATATAATAAAGGAGTTAGTTTCCTTTGGGGACCCAAGCCATGATTGACTTGGATTTGCCTCGTGTATCAATATAGTTAAATCTATCAAAGGTCATTGATACACCATTGGGATTGGTTGTAGAGGTAATTCCTTTAGGTTTCCATTCCCAACGTGTTGAGGCCTTCACAGCATTTCCCATGTTACCCCTGGTCTTGTTTACAACCCTTGCAGTGGGAACTTTTGATTGAGCAGTGGTAACTGCTGGTTTAGATTTTGGTACCCACTGTTGGTTATAGTTAACCCTTTTATCAGAAAAAGACCTTTTCCCTGTTTGTGCAGATTTTGCAAAAGTTGTTTTGAGTTTCGCACTTGTAACAGGTGATTTAGGGTGAGCAGTGTTGACAGTTTTAGCAGTGGCAAAGTTTTTAAGACCACTTCTTTGTTGAACTTCTCTTGGGATCATTTTGCTGTGTGAATTAGGGTGTACATTATTTTGAAACTTGTTAGACTCCACCCTTTTATTCCCATGGACTTCCCTTCTCCCAACATGATAGTCACAATTAGCATGTAAATGATTAAAGCTACCACAGATATAACATGCTTTATTGTACATCACAAAATCACTACCTAGTTGTTGAGATTTGACATGATTCCAACTCCTCTGGTTACCCCTTGGAGTTGATGGCTTGTTTCTATACATCTCAGCATACCTTATAGTTGATCTAGGCTTGTTAACTTGTTTCCTAGGTTCTTCTATAATAGTATTAACAACTTTTGGGATAGAAGCCTCTAAATTCTTTCTAACATTCTCATCTACAACTGATGAGTCACTAGCACTTTCAAAAACATCAGTTTCATGCTTAACCTCTTCCCCACTTTTCACAAATTTGGGAGGACCATATTCAAGATTCAGATCCTGAAATTCCTCTAGACCTGTATGAGCTAAATCTATGCCAGGAGGTGATGGAACACCCCTTAGTGGTGGAGGAGCAGTATTGTATCCCATACCAGACTTAACTTTACTAGTAATTTGAGCATTCCAAATTTTATCAATTGACTTAGACTGATAATAACAGGTGTCAATAGTTAAATTGACATTCTCATTTATCTTTTTAAGTTTTTCAAACTCTTCTTTTAATGCCTCATTCACTGATGTCTTATGATCTATCTCTCTTCTAAGAATAATCATATCATCATGTAAGATATAGGATTTCACAAACACATCAAACCAAATCCATATGAGGCGTGTACAAATGTTTAGAGAAAGAAAGTTCTAGAGAGAGAAAGGGAAGAGAGTTGGGAACTATGTGAAACAAAGAAAAATGGTATTGAAGCTCCAACCCTCTACCTTGGGAGGTAGAGGGTATTTATAGTGTCTTACAATAAACGCCACCTACGGGCTGTGGATCAGGCATACAGTGGGTAAAGACCCGTCCGTCCTCCACGGTGTTACTTAACAAACTACTTAATAACATAACTTGACTACGACTACGAGCTTTCTAACGAATATATATTCTTGAGGTGACCGACTCTTTAACGACTGGATTTTCTAATTGCTAACAATCTCCCCCTAAGGGAGGTCACCTCAATTTACACAGAATACAAACAGAAATTACAATAAGATAGTTCTTGAATTCTTGTTTAAGTTCTTTGCTCAGTAGCTCGTAGTCTTTGATTCTTCATGTTTTCGCATGTTTGGATAATTCAAGTGGAGGTCTTTAACTGATCCACGGGATGATGAGTTTTGAGCCAGCTTTAAGATCATCAGCTTGCATAAATCTCTAACTCTTCCATTATAGTGTTGACATTATGTGATGTTGTGACAGTGGACCGACATCCCCACATTCTGGATCATGATTTCTTCTCATCAGAGTAGCGGAAGCTTTAGTTGATTCATGATATTTGCAGCAGCGTAGCAGAAGCATGGAGTGAGAATATCAGAGTCGTTGATGCACTAATCATGATTTCTTTGGAAATGAACGTGTTGTGTGAGCATGTGGCTATGGATTGACCTCTCCATTCTGATCAGCTGCAAACGTCGGGCGTACCTTCATAAAACAATTAGCAATAAAGCGCACGAAAGTGTCTTTGATCACTTTCGTTGAATTGAGGTACACGGCCCACGGTTCCCCATTGATCAGTACAAGTACTGCCTGTGATCATGTATAATTCCAAAGAATCTCCTTGACAGGGATTCGCAGCTGTTCTAGCTGTTCTCAAACCGGAACGTCTCAAAGAAGACAACACGGAGTGAGTGAACCAGCGAATTGAGATTCACTGATTGATGAAAAGAGATTTGAAAAACAATCGTGTACTGCTCAGTATAAATTGTTTTTGCAATACAACGAAGGTTTTAATGAACGTCAATTATCAATCAAAAACAGCTTTTATTTTGAAATATTAATACACAGTCGATGTGCTAGAGAAAAGAGTTTTAAGCATAACGACCGGTTTTTCAAAGGTATCCGTCAATCCATAACCTGAACCAGGATTGATTCATAAATTTGAATCGCTCCATTGTTTCTGTTCAGTTGTCACATGGTTGATCTATTGGATAGATCTCACATGCCACCTACCAAGAGCTTGTTTGATGTTGGCTCTAGAAGGCTTTCCATCTTCATTGTGAATATGTTTACATATCACTCAGATGTTCTGGCAATACCACAAGGATAATGCGTAGGACTCTAAAAGTATATTCTCTCTTTCCACATTGTGTGAAACAGAGAGTCTTCATTGATTGTGTCCTTAATGAGATTTATTGACGATCTCGTGGCTCTAGACTCAATAGTGCACATTTGGTTCCTATGCCGGAGACTAGGGAGAGGGTCTCCTTCTTCAATATCAACCATCTCTAAGAATAAGTCGATAGATAATGTAGGTTCCCCTGTGAGAATGAAACAAGCCCTTTTAAGAGGAACTTGAGTGGCTTGGGAAGATGTTGTGCAGTGCGTCACTGGGTCCATGACGTCTTGTCTTCAATACCGGTGTTACCTAGGTAACAACCAGTAGCATATGAACTGAACCCGGTTTCTGCCCTAAGGTTGAAATAATGGAGGGCTATTTCTTTTCACCCTTTTATCATTCATTTCTTTTTCATTCTTCAACCCCTTCAGTGCTTACCGAAATTTCATAACTAGAACCTTTTTGGGTTTGTTCCAGTTCTAGCTCTATCTCAGTCCGCACTCTTCCCATATCTCACTTTACTCCTTTTATCATCATACCTAAGGACTTCTACACTATCTAGTAGATTGTCCCTGGGTAGATCCCTCCGACTCTGGCGGGATCGTGGGAACGAATACCTAACCTAACCATCCTTATATCACCATACATAAAGTAAATTTGGTTGGTCTTTTTGGTATTGTTCATCAGTTGTTGGAAGCAATTGAAAACCATTTGAAAATCAATCCAGGTACTTGTGATATATTATCAAAGCATTTTGTACCTGAATCGTTCTTGATATTTTAGAAAAACGGTTCCCCCTCAACATGTGCATCGTATTTTTGAAATTAGTTTGACACGTGGAGGCAAGAGGAAGAATTCACTTTTTTGATAAATTATTTTCTAAAAATATCGACATTACTTTCCCGATCAAAATCAGTGTTTCACATACAGTTGAAGATCTTTTTGGGAAAGAATGTGGTTTTCAAAAATTTGCTCCCCCTCAATATGTGCATCTGATTTTGAAATTGTTTAGCACATATTAGGGAAAACCTGCACTTAGAGACAAATCAGTCACGTTTCAATCCATTTTGGTTTAAAATAGATGCTCCCCCTCAACATGTGCATGGAAAATTTGAAATCGTTTGGCACATGCAGGAAGGAGAGCATGTTAATCACGTATAAAACCATTTATCAAATTATCAGTTTAAATCCAATTTAAATCACAAATTCTCCCCCGATCACAATTTTCAAATCCTTTGAGAGTTGTGATCTTTATTGATTTAAATTAATTTTGAGAGCTTTTGAGGAGAATAGTGACTTGTTTTTTAAAGACATTTTAACTGATAATGATTGGATTTTGAGACTTTAAACTCCATTGACCACTCATGCATAAATATCTTTTTGAAAACGTAACATTAGCCAAGGTTTTGAATCAATTGTATAAAACATTGTTCTTTTTGATTTTCCAAAAATAGACCTTGCTCTTTTACGTGCTAATTGTTTGAAAAATAACCTTTTTGATTGAATTGAAATCATTCTCCACCTCAATCACTGACATGAGTTGTTGATTGAGTGTTAGAGAGTTTGACAAAGATAAGCTCAGATGATTTTCAAAAATAATAGAGTACGAAGTATTTTCAAAGCAATTTTGTTTTCATTAGATGACAAATATTTTTCAGAAGAATCATTAGAAGGAAAAATATTTGGAAAGAAAACATTTGTCTTTTTGGTGACAAACATTTGTTTTAAGAATCAGAGCATGAAATTTGAAAAATAAGATTAAGCATGGCTCTGTTCTTTACTTTTAAAACAGGTCACTGCCTGAAATGATAATAAAACCACCATTTTTCTCCGTCTCAATTTTTTTAAGCAATTTATGTACATTCGAAGAACATCTAAAAACCCGTGACATTCTTTGAATTTCAACACAAAGTCCGTAGATGATATCGAATAAAGAAAAACATGACAGAATAACAATACTTTTTTTTTGGTATATTTCAAGATTTTCTAATTTTTATGGATTTTAAAAATTTTATATTTTTCTATTTTCTTTTGAGGGTTTTGAAATTTTGTATTTTGCTTTTTGAATAAATATATACAAGAGATAGATGAAGAAAAAAAAACCATTTACTCCTCGTCTTCCTCTTGAAGACGTTTGAGTGTTTCCGGTTGTAGGCTCTTTAGACCAAGTCGTGGAAGGATAAACTCAAAACGTTCTCTAGGAAGAGCTTTGGTGAAGATGTCTGCTAACTGGTATTCAGACCTCACAAAATAGAGTTCTACCACACCTTTTTCCACTTGTTCCCGAATGAAATGATGTAAAATGTCGATGTGCTTTGCTCTTGAATGTTGAACATTGTTGCAAGAGAGAGCAATGGCACTTTTGTTATCACAATACAGAGAGATTTTGTTGAATTCAAAGCCATAGTCAGATAATTGGGATCTCATCCATAGGATTTGAGCACAACAAGATGACAGGGCTATGTATTCAACCTCTGTAGAGGATATAGAAGTACTCATTTGTTTCTTTGAAGACCAGCTCACAAGCTTATCACCTAAAATTTGAGCACCTCCAGACGTACTTCGACGTGTATCTTGACTCCCTGCATGGTCTACATCTGCATATGCTGTTAGTGACATACCGGTGTCCTTCGGGTACCAAAGATCCATGTTAATGGTTCCTTGGAGATACCGAAAGACCCGTTTAACCGCTTCAAGGTGCTTTTTGGTAGGCTTAGCCTGGTATCTAGCACACATGCATACAGCGAACAAAATATCTGGTCTACTGGCTGTGAGGTACATCTGGGATCCAATCATACTTCTATATTTCGTTTGATCTACCATGATCCCTGAGTGGTCCTCATCCAGTTTGGTACGTTCCTCCATGGGAGTGTCAACGGTGTCACAAGTGTCAAATCCAAATTTCTTTAAAATTTCATTTGCATATTTAGATTGATTAATAAAAATGCCTCCGGGACTTTGTGAAATTTGTAATCCCAAGAAAAATGACATTTGTCCCATCATTGACATTTGAAATTTGGAGCCCATCTCCTTAGAAAAATGGTCACATTCATTGGGGTCAGTCGAGGCAAAGATAATATCATCAACATAGATTTGAACGTGAATTAAATGTTTGCCTGACTTTCTGGTGAACAATGTCGGATCAACTGCTCCTTTGCTGAATCCAGTGGATAGAAGAAAATTTGATAGTGTATCATACCATGCCCTTGGAGCTTGCTTCAAACCGTAAAGAGCCTTCTTCAAGCGATAGACATGAGTAGGATGCTCTGGATTCACAAAACCTTCAGGTTGGCTGACGTATACAACTTCTTTAAGATATCCGTTAAGTAAAGCCGTCTTTACATCCATCTGATAGACTACCATGTTCTTACTTGCAGCATTAGCCAAGAAGATTCTGATCGCCTCGATACGAGCAACTGGAGCAAATGTTTCTTCAAAGTCAATACCCTCCTCTTGACGGTATCCTTTTGCAACCAATCGAGCCTTGTTCTTTAAAACATCACCATGCTTATCAAGTTTTACTTTGAAGATCCACTTTAGAGCAATGATCATAGCACAGTCAGGAGCAGGTACTAATTCCCATACATCTAGTTGATCAAACTCATGAATTTGTTCTTGCATGGCGTTGAACCATCTATCTTCATTCATGGCAGTTTTAACATCTTTTGGTTCGACCTTGGATAGTACGGAGTTGAAGAAGCACCATAAGGCATCAGTTGCAAGTTGTTTGCGAGTGGATAATGGACTAGAGGGATTTCCAATGATGTTGTCTAATGGAGGATCATGTGTCCATTTTCTAAGGTGTTCGTGTGGTTGTTGTTGAGGAACTGAAGTAGCAAAGTTGATTTCTCCTGATGAAGATGGTTCTGATGATGATTTAGGAGCAAATATGTTTTCAAAGGGAGCATCTTCAGGAGTATCAAAGGGGTTATCTCCAGCATAGGTGACATAACCAATTCCATGATGTACACTCGATGATTGAGGAATTATTGATGAGACAGAGTGATCAGCAGCAGGCGCTTCTTGACTTAATGACATAGAAACTGAAGGGTTAACTTCATTGACAGGGATAGGAGCAGCCTCTGTTGATGGATTTGACAGATCATTAGCAATTGGCTCATAGTGTTCATCAAACATTGGATCAAACAGTTTCTTCAAATCATCTTCTGAAGGAGGTACATAAGGAGTTGCTGGTGAGGGATTGTATACAAGAGTAGAACTGATAGGACTACTTGATGAAGGTTGTGATGCGGGTCCAGAACTGGGTTGTCCTGGAGCCATTTGACCGGTCAGCTCATCGAACGTAACGTGAATTGTTTCCATGATATTTCGGGTTCTTTTGTTGTAGATTCGGTATCCTGTGAGAATCAACTGCAACAAAAACTCTCTCTAACTATCTTTATCAACCCATATGTAGACAATTTGAAGTTACCACTAAAGAAGAAAACCCGATATACCAAACTTGAGACTGAATTCGAATTCCCCACATTTGTATCTTAAGCTTGCACTTAATGATGGAAGAACGATGTTGAGAATCTATGCTTCAAGCAAATCTCTAAGTACTCACTATTCAAACAAAGTATGAGATATTAACACCTCTTGAGATTATCCACACCGTCATCTGCGTGTGACACTGAGTAAAACAACGTAACTCCTAATAGTGATAGTTAACCAGGTCTTCAACCATCCAAACCAACTGCTGGTAACTAGATAAACCAAGTCTTCAACTCAAATTGTTTAGCCCGAGAAAGTTATATAATAAGAACACGCCTTTGTGAAAGTCAACTTCAATCTCAAATAAGTGATAAATGATTAACTCTAAAGTAATCCACCTGTGTCAAATGCCCACCACGTGAATAAACATACAACCGGGTGTATATTGACTCACTGAATGAACTGGAACAAATGATTCCTCAATATCAATTCATTCTTCCTAGAGGTATACATGTAGAGATTGATCTGGAAGATTCACCAATAATGTTTTCGAGCGGATGAGGTAGTCATTTTCCTTAATGTTCATGTGGTTGATTTATAGCGTGCACATTGAGAGGAATAATAATCCGTGAAGATTTGGCAAAGGAGTACCAAAGAGCGGATCATTATTCATGAACAATAATCCGTGAATATTTGGTAAAGGAATACCAAAGAGCAGATCATTATTCATGAGTGCAACTGCAATATTATGATAGCCATTATCAACGCCTTGTGAAGTAACAGGAGATAAGGTTTCTTGAGAATTCCTAGAAGTACTTCTTATATGTTGAACCAATTGAGTCAGTAGGAACCGGAGCATGAGCTTCAGAAACTAGATGATCAACATTCGTTGGAGTTTGGAAGTTCTCATCAAAAATATCTTGAAACAATGAATCCCAAACAATGAATCCCAGTTATCCTTAGTAAGTGAAGCATTAGGCATTGAAGGAGAGTCATATGACAATTATTCAAGCATCCATCAACATGTAGTATATGCACTCTTCTGCCCCTCAAAAATTGCATCCGAAGTTGCCATTTTTGATTTGAACAAGTGAATAAGAATATACACCAATGAATGTAGATCCACTTGAGGGTTGAAAGAGCGTGGAAAAACATAAATCTTGTTGATGAAGAATGTCGATGAGAATGGTCATACACATGAAGATTTCTCTTCTTTTGAAGATAAAGCGCACTAAAGCGTACATATTTCTTTTCTTTGAGGAACGGGGCCTGAAGTGTTATCTGCAGACGCCATAGTGATGAAGAACGAGGCCTGAACTGATGTGAACAGACGTCATTGTCATTTCCCCTTATCTGTTTAGAGCAGCCTTAATCCAAGTACCAACAGATGATTTGTATGACCTGCATTGGAACACAGAAAAAGGTGGAAATTTGAAAACATTGGATCCCCATGTGAAAATGGGTTCCTTTTGGTTAGCGCAAACAATCTTCGAATCAGCAGAAACCCTAGGTGCAATGCCGTTGTCACTAGGAGCTGAACTAGTAGAAGCATCAGACTTAGTCGAAGGACATTTTGTGCTTAATGGGATTATTCTACCAGTTGGCTTCCAAACCTTAACAGGCACTACTCTAGGCATAGTGGATCTAGTTAAGGGGCAAGGTTTGCCATTCGTGAATATTCGACCTGTTGGCTTCCACTGAAAATCCAACATTGGTAAAAACCTTCCCTGTAGGTTTCCAGGATTGCTTAATCTGTTTCGCTTTCCAAACTTTTTTAACTGGGGTATGATTCTTAGATCTCAGAAATAACACAACACATTTATCATGATTACCAGAAGATAGACATTCTTTACAGGTTTTGCAGACAACATAAGACTTCGAATTAATTTCAGTAAGCTTAGAGCTAATACTAGAACCAACACGATTCTTTTTGTTAAAGTCAAACTTATTTTCCCTATGGTGTTCTTTCACTTTCTTCTCATGATCACTTTTAGTCAGCGAAATTCTGTCCTTCTTTGTATTGCTTCTAGGTTTTGACCCGCTAACTTTAGTGTTAATTTTACCATCAGTAGAAGTGATGATGGGAACCTTAGTTTATTTTACTGCCATTTGCTTTTCTGGTCTATAAATGCTGGGTTCTGAGGCTTTTAGAGGCACATCAAAGGTAACATGTTTGACTTTAGGCATTGAAGTGAGTGCAACTATCCTATCTCGCCTAGTACCAGTTTTAGGACTTGTGACAATTACATACTCTAAGAGTTCCTGAGATCGTTTGGCATCCATGCAGGCATAAGTGATTGCACTATCAAAAGGATTTTCTAATCTATCATCTTCTACTATCTCACAGAGGCCCTTTAAACTATCCTTAAGTTGTGAGAGATATGTTTTATGTGCCAGTTCATTATTCCTAAGAGGGGGAGGAATATATAACATATCAATATGATACTTATCACAAGCAGGAACCTTTGGAACATAATATTTGCAATTAGGGATTGGCAATTTTCCTTTTACCTCACGCTTCAGATTCTCAATTTCGTTAAGCAAAGAAGTTACCTTTTCAATATGTTTATCATGATTAACTTTGAAAGAATCACATAACTCTTTGTTTAGATCATTAACTGTTGAAATTTCAGCTTTAAAACAATCATTTTCCTTTTGCAAGTTATCAATAATGTTTTGAAGTTGGAAATTCTGAGAATCTAAAGGAGGAGGCACTTGGGAGCCAGTCACATCATTCTTTTCACTCTTGAGTTATGAAATTTGGGTTTTCAATCTTTTGATCGTGTTGCAATGAGCTCGAATCTGTTCATCACGTTTGTTAATTTCAAAAACTGCATCAAACTCAGGAGCATCCGAGGATGTCTTGACATTTTAGGTTTTCACATTTTCTTTGAGATGTTGATATTTTAATTGCAAAGCAAGATGTTCAACCTCTAATTTAGAAAAATGTTTGACCAAGTTGTCATGATCATCCTGTTATATTTTCTCATGCAATTTTGAATTTGTAGTCTCAAGCTCAATGACACGATCATGGGAAACTTTCAAAGCAACAAATAATTCATGAAATTGAGATGCAGTAATAGAAGAATTTGTAATAGTGTAGAACATACCTTGAGCGACACATTGAGAAATCAGATTATCATTAAAGATGTGCAGATTCTTTCTTTCAATCTCATTATTTTTAAGCTCACATTCATGCATATTGACTTCAACTATCATTGCATCAAATTCCCTTTCCATTTCTTTAATCTCTGTGTCTATTCCTTTTTTAAGACTCTCAAATTGACCTTTTAATTGTTTAAAGAAAGGCATGACCTCAGTTAAATAGCATTCTTTAGTTTGTTCAAAACCCCTTCCCCCTTCAGTTATCCCAGTAGGTGTGATTCTCTTTTTACACGTTTTCTCAAAATCAACAAATAGTTGGTAAACTACATAAAGGCTGATTAAGGTCTTGCTATTAGTGGGAAGTGTTCTAGGCACTAAATGCATTGGTGTATTTGGAGGATACACAGTTGCTGGAGACAATTTCCTATCGGGGGGATTCTTTTCAACAAGGTTATCTGCTTTTTGCTTATCCATATCCTTTTTCCAGAACACTTGTTCAGGTGTTAATAGTGTTTGAGGCTTAAACTTGTTCAGGGAAATCCAATTTTCTTTAGTGTAATCATGGGGTTTGACCGTTATGTTCTGCTTTTTACACTCAGGATCTTCTAGCTTCTTATCCATTTTCTCCCTAGACGCATCTTCTAATTGAATATCTTCCACAGTGCACTCAGTACAACTAGGTTTCTGTCTAGGTTTAAGAATCTCATGGCCATCATAGATTACTTTTTGAGCAACTCTAGCTTTCTTACCAACCTCAGGATTTGGTTCATTAACAAGAGGAATGCTATGCTTATCGCTTAAGACTCTATGCTTAGTGATCATGTGAGCAGTCTGAATGGTGTTCCCTTGTACATACAACTTGTTTTCAAGTTTGTTCTTTAAAGTTTTTAGGTTGGAAAAATTATTTAAAAGTTTTGATTCCTTAGCATTGAATTCCTGCTTAAGCACTTTCACATTTTCTTGAAGTTCTTGTTTTTGCTTAGCAGTTTTATTAAGCTTTTCTTGTAAGGAATTTAACTCTTGTTTTAATATTTCTTTCGAAAAATTACTTTTTCTGATAAGTGTACGCATTTGGGTATCCATCTCCTGCTCACGTGAGGTCAGCTCAAATTTAGCACGTTGTTCATAGATGGCAACTTGATCCTTATATATGTTAAGCTCAGTGGTAAAGGAATCATCAGGGATAAATGCAGAGTACTCATGCAGCTCATAATCATCATTTTGAGTAGAAGATGCACAACTAGGTATAGCAGAAACTTCCATGCAGCTTTCCTTTGCATTAACGTGCACAGGTTGTGGCTGGTGCATCTCTATCTTGGGTACATCTGAAGCTTCCATGGAGCGTTCCTTTGCATTAGCTAGCACAGGTTGTGACTGGTGTACCTCTCTCTCTTGTGAACTTGAGCACCAAGAATCCATTTTAGCATTATCCGACTCAAACACGATAGTTTGTTGTACATTGTTCGGTATCTTTTGTTCATTGATCACGTCGTATAAACTGAGTATCTTAGATACCACTGAATCTGAATCATTAAGCATGATGTTGACGTGCACGGTATTTTACAAATCTATGATTTAAACCGAGAAATAGAATCTTTCGCGGGATTTTACAAAATCAAGAAGAAACCGTTAAGCAATGACCAATAGAGCGTGTAAGATGACTGATGGATCGACACAATGATAGACAATTGTGTGTTAGGACTTATAATTGTTTGTAAGATTAGCTGAGATATTGTTTGGTTGAGATTTGGGTTGGTTGTTGCACGATTATACGGAGAAATTTAGGTCTAAACACTTAACAACCTCAATAACTTCTGTTCGGAGCGGATTTAGGTCTCGAAGGTTGACCTGAATCAACTTTAGTTTATTCGGCATGCCATTTTCCTCGTTCTCACGGTCGTTTTGATGGGTAGAACGCTGAAAATGGAGTTACGGTTCAAAAGTTATGGCCGTTTGCAGTTTTGTCGGGAAAAGTCAACAAAACGTACTGATGAAATGGACAAACCGCACTTTTGACAAGTCGCACCCAAACCAACTCGCTTAATCAACTCGCTTAGTGGACAACACGCTTTGAGGTCAACTCGCTTAATAAACAAGTCGCTTTAAAACCCAAGTCGCTTAAAGAGTCAACTCGCTTAACAGCCAAGTCACATAAACCAACTCGCTTCCAGGACAACTCGCTTAAGTGTCAACTCGCAACACAGACAACTCGCTTAATAGCTAAGTCGCATAAACCAACTCGCTTCCAGGACAACTCGCTTAAGTGTCAACTCGCAACACAGACAACTCGCTTAATAGCCAAGTCGCATAAACCAACTCGCTTCCAATAACAAAGCAACTCGCTTCCTAGAAAAGTAATACCGTGGCTCAACTCGCTTCGTACAATATTAAAAAACAACCACTTTATCAATAAAAAACAACCCAACCACGATGATTCAAGCCTTTTAATTCAAAACCTAAACACATATGATGATCCTAAACACAAAAGTACAATCAAAATTCAAACTTTAACACTAGAAATTGACCAAATGATTCAAACTCTTCTAAACACTTATAACCCCAAAAACCTTATGAAATCCACCAAAACAAAGAGCATGAAAGATGAGTGATCAAACCATGGCTCTTGATACCAATTGTAAGATATAGGATTTCACAAACACATCAAACCAAATCCATATGAGGCGTGTACAAATGTTTAGAAAGAGAAAGTTCTAGAGAGAGTAAGGAAAGAGAGTTGGGAACTATGTGAAACAAAGAAAAATGGTATTGAAGCTCCAACCCTCCACCTTGGGAGGTAGAGGGTATTTATAGTGTCTTACAATAAACGCCACCTACGGGCTGTGGATCAGGCATACAGTGGGTAAAGACCCGTCCGTCCTCCACGGTGTTACTTAACAAACTACTTAATAACATAACTTGACTACGACTACGAGCTTTCTAACGAATATATATTCTTGAGGTGACCGACTCTTTAACGACTTGATTTTCTAATTCCTAACACATCATTATATTTTGACTCATTTTCTCTATAATGCTCTAGTTGTTTCTCTAAAACAGATATGCCTCTTCAAAGGTTTGACACAATATAATTAGCAGCATACAACTCTGTTCTTTGGTTGTCAAATAATTCATTAAGCCTTTCACATTCTTTAGAATCCCTACATGTTTTAGAACAACTTTCAAAGTTTTGTACCTCAGAGTCAGAGAAAGCCATGAGAGCATGTTCTGTAGACACAAGAGCAGCATTTGAAGGTTGTTCCTCTTGTCCATTAGCCATGAAACTCCAATCGTAGCTCACACCATCAATTGCCAGCATTGCCTTTGGTTCTTCCACAATTGCTTCTTTCTTTTGCTTGTACCAAGTAGACCTTTTGTCCTGGTTCCTTGGTCTTCTGCATTCTCTAGCAAAATGCCTCAACTTGTGACAATTGAAACACTCTAATTTCTTTTTATCGAACCCTGCAGTTTCACCACCATTGATGTGAATTGGCTTGCCAGTCTTCTTGTAGAATTTCCTAGCCCTCATGCTAAGAAGAGCTATCTGCCATTTTATGTCTGATCCCTGCTGAACCGTCAAGTTTTCTCACGCAAGCAAGAAACTTAAAACAGCTTAAGCACAGATGCAATGAAGATCTGAGGAGTATAGTGTTTCCCCGGGTCGTTATGTCCCAGCGAGCTATGCAATGGATTACCAAACGAATAGTGATCGGGAGATTTGAACGAGAAAATGATTTGAATTATGATTATAACTACAGAAAAAACCAACAAATTACGACGGCTTAAATGCAAATTAAAGGAAATTAAAAAGATAAAATCTATTAAATAAACGCTATCACTATATTTAAAATGATGTTTTTTGTGATTTTATAAAACAAAATAACTTAAATAAACTATTTTAACTAAAACGTAAACTTAAATTATCTAAAAACGTAACTTAAAATGAAAACGTACGTTATTTATAAAAATTACGCTGGAGCGCAAGATAAAACGTAAAATTTGTGAAATAAAAGTCCTACGAATGTAAAAATAATTTTCTCACGTACTACATGACAAAAGAAAATTTTAGGAAAAAGCGGAATATTTTTTTGAGTTTTATTTTATTTATTATTAATTAAAAACTACATTAAACTAATTAATTAATAAAAAAAAAACCAAACATTTTTATAAAGATATGGGAAAATTACCTAAAATACTATGAATAATACTGAATTCAAGAAAAATAAATAAAAAAAATGTGAGTTGCTCATTGAAATAAGCATTTAATAAAAGAAATAAGCATTTAATAAAAGAAATAAGCAAATAAGTTTAAACTACAAAAACTACCTTAAATATTAACTAAACAAAAAGATACCAATCAACTCAACTAGCAGAGATGGTTATGTGTGTGTTGCTTTGTGCGTGTGGGGCTGCAGCAGGGCGTGAGGTCGTGGGTTCAAGTCCCACTTCCCACTCTTTTCTTGTTTGCTTCTTTTATTTTTTTCCTAACTTAACACTACATATCCTTTAAGGCCAAAGCTAAGTAAAAGTTTACACAAAGAGTTCAGTAGAGCAGTTGGTTGTCTGCTGCGTGGGGTTCTGATTCTGGGCAGGAGGTCGTGGGTTCGAATCCCACACTACTAGAAAAAGTGCCAATAGCAACGAAAATTTTGCAACAACCATTAAGTCGTTGCTAAATTCACACATTAGCAACAAATATAGCAACGAAATTCAGCAAAAATGAAATCTTCAGTTAGCAACGATTTTTAGTTGCTGATTTCGTTGCTATCTTCTCAAAATTTGGTGGGAACATTCCCTCTCTTGTTTAGCAACGAATTTTTCTAAAATTTTCGTTGCAAAAGATTTAGCAACGAAATTTTAATATTTGGCAATCAAACCATCAATTATTAGCAACGAAATTGCAAATTTAGCAACGAATCATTTGTTGCAAAGATTTGAACATTGTTGTTGCTAAATCATGAAGAGGTGAAGGGAAACTTTTCACTAGGCCTGAGCAACGAGTCAAACCCGACCCTTATCGACCAAAACCGACCCGACCCAAAAACCGAATAAGGGCAAAATGTGAATCGAGAACCGAACCGAGAAAAAGCTATCAAAAACGAAACCGAGCCGAAATCGAGAAAGATATTTTGAGCCTAAAAAAGCGTGTTTTGACTCGAACCAAAACCGAACTGCACCGAGTAAAACCGAAATAATTTATAAAAAACCGAAAACCGAACTGAATAAGGTCAGTTCGGTCCGACCCGGTTTTGGTCGGTTTGCCGGATCGGGCCGGTTTTTTGGTATTTTGCTCAATCCTACTCTCCACCTTTTTTTTTATGGACAAGTTAACCAATTTTATTTTGAATTACTTTCTAGTTACTACATTTATGGATAAGTACAAGGAAAATAAATTTTCCTTTTTTTTACTAAACCTTATTAACTAATGGCTGTTTAATTTCAATATACTTACGATAATCTATACACATGTAAATATAACATGCAATCCATTACATGCATAAATATGCAGTTTATCGTTTATCTATAGAAAGTAAATATCGGGCCAAACCACACCGTCGCCGCTAGATATATATCTAGCGCGAATCGACGCCGAAGACCTGCTCAAGGCCAAGGTGCAGATTATCCAACAAATGGCATACCTTGACCCGACGGGAGATTGGGAACGACGGGGGGCTCGAGCCCTCGATAATCCGAGGACCGCCACGGGGGAAGAGTTCTTAGAAAGCTACTTTCCCTTTTCACCGATCTGGATCAGGGCGGAAGAGGGTCTGATACGTTCATAACATTAAAGAGTAAATGTCTTAAAAGTGTGAACTTCAACTATGTGAGTGTTTGACTTGAGTTAAAAACTGAAGTTTTATGTAGCTTGACTCGCGACGCAAATAGGGTAAGATTTTAGCTTTCAGCTCCAAAATGAAATTCGTATATCTCTCTCTCCCGGTTCTCTGACCTCTTGAATCATCAAAAACGGAGTTCGTATAAAGAAGTTATGATAAAAAAAGTAACTACGTCACCATATGATGCTTTATCGTCAATTCTTTATTTGTTTTCATCTATTAACTTGATTATCCATCTTGTATCAAACTTTAATCATGTAGTCATTGTTTCTTGGTTATATCTCCGTATGTATCCCCAATGGATCTATAATCATATTTATGCAACTACTCGTGGCATGAGATTATCGTCTCATTCTTATTTATCTTTAACTTGATTATAAAGCTGTACATAATCTCTTATATGCTCAATAAGAAAGGTACTTTACTTGTAATGGTACTTGTTTCACTCGGTGATACAAGGTGTTAGTTTAGTGATTATTGATTGGTATAGTTTATTGTAACTTGCAAGGGTTAATGTAACATTCGTATATTTTATCACAAGTTCTAACCTTAAACATATTAACTTTTTAAAATCATCTTAAGTTTGCTTTTGGTATTGTAAACTGAAGCTTTAGCTAAGTTCACAATCATGCCAGTAGAGTTTTTATCAACTTAATATGCTTTACTTCATACTTTGTTTTTTGCTTGCTTGTAACTCGTGTTGATTTCCACAAAAGTCGACAACTCATAATTTTAATTGTGGTATCTTGATATGACATGAATTGCACTAATGGTGTGTTTTACAAACTGTATATTCTGAGTGCTTTTCTATTCATAGCAATGGTTTACTTTTTTAATTATGATAATCTTGATGTGTTTTTTGTTTATTAGAAGTGTATCATAGACCCTTTTGGATGTTAATTCCAGGGTCAACTAAATTACAGGGCCGCCATTCGTGTATCCTGTGGAAGTAAGCAAGCAAACCCTTATAATTGTTTCTCTTCATTACTTCTTTAGTTGATTACAAGATAAAAAAATGCAGGTCATGTAGCTAATGCTTATTTTGTTGATCACAGCTGCTCTTGACATAGTGTGTGCGGTAAACTTATCCTGTGGAAGTAAGCAAGCCAACCGTACAGTTGTTTCTCTTCATTACTTCTTTAGTTGATTACAAGATAAAAAAATGCAGGTCATGTAGCTAATGCTTATTTTGTTGATCACAGCTGCTCTTGCATAGTGTGTGCGGTAAACTTTCCGGCTGCTCTTGACATAGTGTGGGTGCTAAACTTTTCAGAACCCTTAAAGTATGCGTTGAAGTGGAACCCGTAGTTTTTGGTCAAGTTATATTTGTCCTAGGGATAATTTTGTTTTGTATTAGTTTTAGAACTATTGTAAGTTTGTTGATGTTTAACTGTATTGGATTTGGTATCTACATTGTAGTTATGCTATCATTAATAAATTGGTTTTGGTTCTTATATTGCATATATGGACATGTAAAAGCAGTTTCATTTGTTTTTAGATTTGTATTCTGTGTGCAGAAATTAAAGAATATCAATGCACCTGCATTTAGAGCATAATTAATTTAGCAATGACTTTTGTTGCAAAATTTAACCTATATATTTCGTTGGCAAAGGTTAATGATCGTTGCTAATAGGAAGTCAATGGTTGTTGCTAATTTTATATTTAGCAACGACCTTACATTATGAGAAATTTACCAACGACATCAACTTTCGTTGCTGATTAGCAACGACTTGAAGAAATTAGCAACGATTTACCACTTAGCAACGGGTGATATAGCAACGAAGGGTGTTTGTTGCTGATCTCGTTGCTAACGTCATTTAGCAACGAAATTAGGCTTTTTAGCAATGATTTCAGGCCGTTGCTATTGGCATTTTTTCTAGTAGTGCCACTTCCTTCACCTATTGGCTACTTATTATTTTTTTTTCTTGGCAACTGAAAATAGAGATAACGAAGACTTCTAATAAAACTTAACTTTCAAAAGCTTAAAAGATTAAGCTGCGAACAGCTTGCCAAAAATCAGCAGATAAGGGCTGTTTGGTTGCAAGTTAATAAGGGCTGTTTGGCATACGAACTAGATAACGTTTCTAAGGGGGTGTTTGGCATACGGACTAACTGATTAATATCAAAATGAGATCTCAGCTCATGACTAAACTCTGTATTGCAGCCGCACAGCTACTGTTTGGGACAGGAGCTTTAAAGACTACCAACAACTAACAAAAAATTGTAAATAGGCTAAATCTAGTGATCAACTAATCTAATTCATCTAACATTACTTAAGGGAACATCAAACAAGGAAATAAGAGAATCGATAAGCCAAAAAAAAGTGGTTAACCTGCTTCTTGAAACAAGTTGCTGTAGTGGTGCTGTTAAACAGAATCAAAAAAAAAAAAAAAAAAAAGCAGCAAAGGGTACCTTTTGAGCTTATTGTGAATAAGCTAGGGAAGGAATTATCCTATGAGCTTCTGGGCACTTCGAGTCCACCACCCCATCTAACTTTAGCCCCCTATATCCGACCCAAATATGCTGAACATAAGAAATAACATGCACAAATAAAAGGGGTCGTAAAGCTGCGAATAACTTGAAGAAGACTTTAACACTGATTCAAGAATCAAAATGGGTCAAAAGTGGGTCTTAACCCACTCAACGAGCTGTTCCAAAGACTTAGGGATCACTTGCAACAACTTTTAAAATCTACCAAACCAACTGAATTCACTTAGTGAAGAGCCAAAATGGGTCAAATATGAATCTTGTCCCATAAAGCAAGCTTAACCGAACACCATCGTAAAGGGGAGAACATCATGAACCAGCTAATCTTTTCGAATTAAATGAAAACTAATTTACTATATCACAAAAGCTTAAAATAAAGTAAACAAATTATAACAACATTCTTTAGAACCAAGTCACAGATTTTTAAGAACATTAAGTGAAGTTGAAATAACAATGAAATTAAAAGACTTAAATTAAAATTGCAATAAAGATTAATATTACATGAAATTTTAAATGACAGTGAAACTTAAAAAAAAAATGGGACTAGAACTGAGAAATTCTAGACTAAAAGCTAATAAAACTAAATTAAAACTAAAAAAAAGAAAACTAACTAAAAAGACACCCTTCAGTACAACAGCTACCATCTCTTTATAAACTACAACTACGATGATCTTCCTCTCTCTCTTCTCTTTTCTTGGGAGAAGGAGCACGCGTGCCTCTTTCTGACTCGATGTGACTTCTCTTTCATCCAGTTTCTTGTTTTCTTTTTCTTTTCTCTTTTGACTGGGAAAGGTGGGTAGCAGCACAGGGAATGGGAGAGGGAATCTGTCAGGAGAGCGTGGGATTGCTGGGATTATTTTTTTGGTTTTTGGGGAAGAGGTGAGGTATGGGTGAAAGGAACTTGTCAGGGGAAAGTGTGGTTTTGTTTATTATTTGTGTTTTCTTGAGTTGGGTTTTTGTCTGGTTTGTGTGGCGGGAAAAACAGAGAAGAAGATAAGGGAGTGGCTAACAATTGGGTAGGGTTGGGAATTTGACCGGGTAAATGGGTTTTGGCTAGTGGGCCTTAACAGTTTTGGGTTTAGGCAGTAGTTGGACTTGGACTTTAGGATTAATGTTTTATCCAAAGTATATTTTAGGGACCAAAGGTGTAATATTCGAAACTCCAGGGACTAATGCTGTAATTTCTGAAAAGTACTTCAAGGGCTATTGTTGACACTCTCCAAAAATCCAAGGGCCAAACCTGTAAATCTCAAGTAATAAAAGGACCATATTTGCCATTTTCTGAAACTTGAAGGGCTAAACCTGTAATTTCTCAAAACTTTTGACATTTTTCACCAAAGGACTAATTATGACAATTTATGATTTTAAAAGGACCTTTGGTGATTTTGCTTTTGAAATAAGTGCTCAGGGACTATTTCTGACAATTTTAGAAACTTGGGGGACTGAAACTGCCAATTATGCAAACTTTGCTCATTTTTCATCTGATTTTAAACATTTTGCATCTGAAACATATAAAATGCAATTTTGGAATATTTTCAGTATTTTGATGCATTTCTGAGCATTTTTAGACGTTTTGCAGTTCAGATTTGACTAAAAATGATGAGTATTTACACACTCATCAATCCCCCACACTAAGATATTGCTAGTCCCTAGCAATGATTTGAGAAAACATAATGGATTTTAATCTCTTTACCAAAAGCCATCACTTCTGGAGTAGCCAAATGTTTTAGTTCAAGTAAGAACCATGGTACACCGATAACCATGTGATTTTGAGCAAACCACCAGCTTTCAACGGATTTGATTTTGTCTTTACCAGAAGCCGTTTGCTCTGGACTAGCCAACTCTTAGATAAATTATCAATATTATCTTTGGTGAGCTGATTACCAATTATGGTTTTTCCACTGCCTTTACCACAAGCCATAATCTTGCGGGCTAGCCAACTCTTCACTTTTTAGGATATGGTGAGCTGAATACCATACAATTTTGGGCAAATTGCAAGCCATATAAACGGATTTGAGATATCTTTACCAAGAGCCGTTTGCTCCTGGATTAGCCAATCCTTTTGTCTTACAGACATGGCGGACTGATAACCAAATGAGAAAGTGTAAAACACTTACTCCAAAAAAAAAAAAATTTTGGCCAAAAACGGGGGAATTGGGTAAATAATATATGAAATTCGCGAGAATTCCCCCCCACACTTAGAAATGAATATTGCCCTCAATATTCAAAGTACCGGCGGTTATGCCGAAACAAAGAACGTAAAAGGGAAATACTACGGCCATTATTTGAAAGGATTTTTTTTTTTTTTTTTTTTTTTTTTTTTTTTTTTTTTTAGATAATATATATATATATATATATAACATGTGGGGCATCACCCCCACACTTAGGTGGTAGAAAGGGGTAAGAAGACAGAAATATGGGTGAAAACCCATAAGGTGTGTGCTACTGTTTTTGGTTACCGAGTCGTTAGCTTGACTCGACCCCGCATTCATTGGTTCATGGGGAAGCAAGTGGAAGATACAATCTCCATCGGACTTTCATTCAAGATGTTTGGATAAACATTGAAGTACGTGAAAGTTCCACACCGATGAGATATAAAGAGAAAGACCCGACTCACAGATTGATAAATGAAAATGCCGGGGTCAAAGATAGTGTCCTCACTCCCGAAGGAGTGAAGAAGAGAGGAAGTCACATCATAAGTGAGGAATGGAAGAAAGATGTTGATAACAATCAAGATCCATTCTTCATCCTCAAATGTAGACATGTCGGGAGGAAGGGTGAAGGTAGTATCATCAATAAGCAAACTCTTATGATAGAGTACACCTTCCTCCGAGCCAATATCATCCTCAAGATCAAAATAGAAATGATCATATTCCGGAGGAGATATGTCATGAGAGAGTTCACCGGAGAACTCTTCATGAAGAAAATCATTGGAAAAAGCCTCAAGCTCGGGCTTGTCCAATGTAGAGACACTATCCACGACGGGGATAGGAGATGAAGCTGACTTAGCACAGAATGATTCGATCTTAGAAACGAGGAGATTTATATTGAACAATTGTTCACGAAGTATCTCGTCCTCAATTTCCAGATCATCAGAATTTCTCACTTCCTCTAAGCTAACTAGCTCAGAAGGTAGTTCCTCGACATAATCGATGTCTCCATAGGATAAAGAATCGTCAAACGAAGTACAATCGTTATCAGAATCGGAGAACATCTCGACATGATCATATGGAATGTCAAGAGGAGGAGAAGAATCATCATCAAGAGGCTTATCACACATATTACCGGAGATAACCTCGGACTCACTTGGGATTGGGACAAGGCTCTCAACACTAGACGATTCCATTTCTGGAATAGTGCTAAGAGGCTCGTCCCCCATTATGAGAGAGTCAACGGGTTCAACAATGTTTGTTGAAATATGATCATCGAACTCTTCTAAAACGACGTCACTTCTCTCAACCGGTGTGAGCGAAGGGGAAGAGTCGGAAATGAAAGGCTCAGAAACAGGATTGGTTGTAGCCGACAAACTCGCATAATATTCTTTCATTTGAATGGAATCCTCATCATCATCGAAAACGAAAGTCTTGTGATATTGGGTTGATGTAGCATTATAAACCTCGTCATCGGTGGCTTGACAATCGTAAAAAGGATGGGGACCACCACAAATATCACATCTTTCGGTAACGGTAACAACGGGCTCTGATTTTTGCTTCATGCATAGAATATTATTGGTAAGCTCAGCCATCTCAATCGGTTTCTTTCTCGTAGTCGGAACTTTCGATTTGTTCTCGATGATCGTCAATATATCCCTTGGGGTACGATACAAGATATTGCCACCGGCGGCTGCATTAAGTGAATCTTGATCGGTTTGCATTAAAGCATTGTAGAATATATCGATCTGGAGTAATTCCGAGAAACCATGATGTGGGCATTTCCATAGGAGATCTTTGAATCTTTCCCATGCCTCACCAAAACTTTCATCAAAGCGCTGCTGGAAATTTGTAATCTCGTTCTTAAAATTTTCCGTCTTAGAATAAGGAAAGAAACGATTTACAAATTTTGAAACGAGATCTTCCCAAGCAGTGATCGATCAAGGGGGTTCTTTTTCGAGCCAATTCTGAGCTGCCCCCTTGAGAGAAAATGAGAATAGCATCAACTTAATTGTGTCATGAGGAACATCCCTATATTTTATGGTTGAAATTAATCTATCAAACCATCGGATGTGAGCATAGGGATCGTCCCTCTCAAAACCATAGAATGGATTTGACATAATTAGTTGAATTAAACCGGTTTGTATCTCGAAATTTTCTGAAAGAATCTCCGGTACAACAACAGCATCTTCGTAACCCTCGGTGGGTACTTGGAGCATTTCGAACATCGTACGCATGTCCGCCATTAGAATTAAACATATAGAGGGATAAGAGGAGAATCAAATGGTTGAGAGGATACGAAGAATAGAATTAAACGGCAAAAGAGGGTAAGAGAAATAGAATCAACGAATAAGATGAATGAGAAGAATATTTTTTGGGTTTTTGGATTTTTTATAAGAAAATATAAATATATAAGGATGGATGGTATGAACAAAGAGTGAATATTCAAATCACTAATCTGCTAGACGGAAGATAATCAGCACAGCTCCCCGGCAGCGGCGCCAAAAATTTGATCCCTGCTGAACCGTCAAGTTTTCTCACGCAAGCAAGAAACTTAAAACAGCTTAAGCACAGATGCAATGAAGATCTGAGGAGTATAGTGTTTCCCCGGGTCGTTATGTCCCAGCGAGCTATGCAATGGATTACCAAACGAATAGTGATCGGGAGATTTGAACGAGAAAATGATTTGAATTATGATTATAATTACAGAAAAAACCAACAAATTACGACGGCTTAAATGCAAATTAAAGGAAATTAAAAAGATAAAATCTATTAAATAAACGCTATCACTATATTTAAAATGATGTTTTTTGTGATTTTATAAAACAAAATAACTTAAATAAACTATTTTAACTAAAACGTAAACTTAAATTATCTAAAAACGTAACTTAAAATGAAAACGTACGTTATTTATAAAAATTACGCTGGAGCGCAAGATAAAACGTAAAATTTGTGAAATAAAAGTCCTACGAATGTAAAAATAATTTTCTCACGTACTACATGACAAAAGAAAATTTTAGGAAAAAGCGGAATATGTTTTTGAGTTTTATTTTATTTATTATTAATTAAAAACTACATTAAACTAATTAATTAATAAAAAAAAAAACCAAACATTTTTATAAAGATATGGGAAAATTACCTAAAATACTATGAATAATACTGAATTCAAGAAAAATAAATAAAAAAAATGTGAGTTGCTCATTGAAATAAGCATTTAATAAAAGAAATAAGCATTTAATAAAAGAAATAAGCATTTAATAAAAGAAATAAGCAAATAAGTTTAAACTACAAAAACTACCTTAAATATTAACTAAACAAAAAGATACCAATCAACTCAACTAGCAGAGATGGTTATGTGTGTGTTGCTTTGTGCGTGTGGGGCTGCAGCAGGGCGTGAGGTCGTGGGTTCAAGTCCCACTTCCCACTCTTTTCTTGTTTGCTTCTTTTATTTTTTTCCTAACTTAACACTACATATCCTTTAAGGCCAAAGCTAAGTAAAAGTTTACACAAAGAGTTCAGTAGAGCAGTTGGTTGTCTGCTGCGTGGGGTTCTGATTCTGGGCAGGAGGTCGTGGGTTCGAATCCCACTTCCTTCACCTATTGGCTACTTATTATTTTTTTTTTCTTGGCAACTGAAAATAGAGATAACGAAGACTTCTAATAAAACTTAACTTTCAAAAGCTTAAAAGATTAAGCTGCGAACAGCTTGCCAAAAATCAGCAGATAAGGGCTGTTTGGTTGCAAGTTAATAAGGGCTGTTTGGCATACGAACTAGATAACGTTTCTAAGGGGGTGTTTGGCATACGGACTAACTGATTAATATCAAAATGAGATCTCAGCTCATGACTAAACTCTGTATTGCAGCCGCACAGCTACTGTTTGGGACAGGAGCTTTAAAGACTACCAACAACTAACAAAAAATTGTAAATAGGCTAAATCTAGTGATCAACTAATCTAATTCATCTAACATTACTTAAGGGAACATCAAACAAGGAAATAAGAGAATCGATAAGCCAAAAAAAAGTGGTTAACCTGCTTCTTGAAACAAGTTGCTGTAGTGGTGCTGTTAAACAGAATCAAAAAAAAAAAAAAAAAAAGCAGCAAAGGGTACCTTTTGAGCTTATTGTGAATAAGCTAGGGAAGGAATTATCCTATGAGCTTCTGGGCACTTCGAGTCCACCACCCCATCTAACTTTAGCCCCCTATATCCGACCCAAATATGCTGAACATAAGAAATAACATGCACAAATAAAAGGGGTCGTAAAGCTGCGAATAACTTGAAGAAGACTTTAACACTGATTCAAGAATCAAAATGGGTCAAAAGTGGGTCTTAACCCACTCAACGAGCTGTTCCAAAGACTTAGGGATCACTTGCAACAACTTTTAAAATCTACCAAACCAACTGAATTCACTTAGTGAAGAGCCAAAATGGGTCAAATATGAATCTTGTCCCATAAAGCAAGCTTAACCGAACACCATCGTAAAGGGGAGAACATCATGAACCAGCTAATCTTTTCGAATTAAATGAAAACTAATTTACTATATCACAAAAGCTTAAAATAAAGTAAACAAATTATAACAACATTCTTTAGAACCAAGTCACAGATTTTTAAGAACATTAAGTGAAGTTGAAATAACAATGAAATTAAAAGACTTAAATTAAAATTGCAATAAAGATTAATATTACATGAAATTTTAAATGACAGTGAAACTTAAAAAAAAAATGGGACTAGAACTGAGAAATTCTAGACTAAAAGCTAATAAAACTAAATTAAAACTAAAAAAAAGAAAACTAACTAAAAAGACACCCTTCAGTACAACAGCTACCATCTCTTTATAAACTACAACTACGATGATCTTCCTCTCTCTCTTCTCTTTTCTTGGGAGAAGGAGCACGCGTGCCTCTTTCTGACTCGATGTGACTTCTCTTTCATCCAGTTTCTTGTTTTCTTTTTCTTTTCTCTTTTGACTGGGAAAGGTGGGTAGCAGCACAGGGAATGGGAGAGGGAATCTGTCAGGAGAGCGTGGGATTGCTGGGATTATTTTTTTGGTTTTTGGGGAAGAGGTGAGGTATGGGTGAAAGGAACTTGTCAGGGGAAAGTGTGGTTTTGTTTATTATTTGTGTTTTCTTGAGTTGGGTTTTTGTCTGGTTTGTGTGGCGGGAAAAACAGAGAAGAAGATAAGGGAGTGGCTAACAATTGGGTAGGGTTGGGAATTTGACCGGGTAAATGGGTTTTGGCTAGTGGGCCTTAACAGTTTTGGGTTTAGGCAGTAGTTGGACTTGGACTTTAGGATTAATGTTTTATCCAAAGTATATTTTAGGGACCAAAGGTGTAATATTCGAAACTCCAGGGACTAATGCTGTAATTTCTGAAAAGTACTTCAAGGGCTATTGTTGACACTCTCCAAAAATCCAAGGGCCAAACCTGTAAATCTCAAGTAATAAAAGGACCATATTTGCCATTTTCTGAAACTTGAAGGGCTAAACCTGTAATTTCTCAAAACTTTTGACATTTTTCACCAAAGGACTAATTATGACAATTTATGATTTTAAAAGGACCTTTGGTGATTTTGCTTTTGAAATAAGTGCTCAGGGACTATTTCTGACAATTTTAGAAACTTGGGGGACTGAAACTGCCAATTATGCAAACTTTGCTCATTTTTCATCTGATTTTAAACATTTTGCATCTGAAACATATAAAATGCAATTTTGGAATATTTTCAGTATTTTGATGCATTTCTGAGCATTTTTAGACGTTTTGCAGTTCAGATTTGACTAAAAATGATGAGTATTTACACACTCATCAATGTCCATCTCCTCCAAGTCATCTTCATCAATTTGCTCTATGTCTTCATGAGTTAATATAGAGCCACTGACTTGTGTGGAGATAAAAGCATAAAAGGTAGGATCTCCAATACCTGCAACCTTCTTCTTTGAACCTCAAGTGGTAACACTAACATTACTAGTGGAAACAGTAGAACCAGCAGTGGCAAAATCATCATCACTGTCGTCTTCAGAATCATCACATTCAACAGAGGTTGACAGCAATGCCAAGATGCTAGAGCTTGTACCAAGTTTTCCTGCCTTCTTCAATCTTTTTTCAATGAGTTTGAATTTATTGTAAAGATCATTGAGCTTCATAGTTTCAATATCTGGTTTATTTTCCCAGACTGTAACATTTGTATGAAACTCATAAGGCAAACTTCTTAGAAACTTCAAATTGAGGTCTTCCTTTTCTACCTCAATGCCAAACACAGTCAGTTGTGTGACAATCTTCTGGAGTTTGGTGAAGATGCTGTCAAGTGAGTCATTGCTTGAAGCAGAGAAGTTTTCATAACTTTGCTTCAACAATGTCTTTTGTGTCTTCTTTGTAGCATCATTGCCACCAAACACTTAGAAGATGGATTATATGATGTAATGTAAGTAAGAACAGTTTAACACAAAGCTCCAATATTATTAAGAAATAATATGAGTGATCTTGCTTATCACTAGGGTTACACCTTGAAGCTTACGTGAGTATTTCGTACTCTAAAAAATGACCTAGGATCTCCTTTTATAGCACAAGGAGTCCTTTACAAAATAAGTATAATGCTAACAATATAGAATATATACAAGATCTTTTCTATACTTATCAATACACGGATACATAACAATTATCCTAATAGCAGTGGTAATAATGTACTGGCAGTGGTAATGAGTTTCCACTGGTAGTGTAATCTTTAGCAGTGTCTTCCACAGCTTATCAGTGGTAACTATTAGCTTTATTCCCAACAGTAAGCGTATCAAGTTTTTGGCGCCGCTGCCGGGGAATAGAATAGCTAGTTAGGAGTCCACCTCGTTTAGGTTTCATTGCTTGATTCCTATCAAGTAAGCTTTTTTCCCATTTAAGCTTCCTCGTAGTCTATCCCCCTTCTTTGTGACCTTTGTTAGTAATCCCATCACATTTCATTATGGAAGGTGTTAACCAACCACCACTCATCAACCCACCACCAAATGACCCACCAAGAGGCCGTACTCTTGGTGAATACTCGAGACCAAGCCACCTAGGCTATAGGAACACCATTGAGCTTCCCGACCAAGCCCAAACTACGGCCCTGCGATCCGACACCATCCGGTTGGTGCAAAACAGATGTGCATTCCATGGACTTCGTTCCAAAGATCCTAATCAGCATCTTAAGGATTTCCTTAAAATTGTCGATTCCATCGACCTCGATGCTACTACTCGGGAGACCACGCGTCTGCGTCTTTTCCAATTATCTCTACGGGAACAAGCTAGTAATTGGCTTGGGCGACTTCCCGCCGGCTCCATCTTAAGTTGGGATGATCTCACCTCTCGTTTCCTTGCTCAATTCTTCCCACCGGGGAGAACTACTAAGCTTAGGAATGAAATCTTAATGTTCCAACAACGTCAAGGTGAATCTCTCTACGAAGCATGGACTCGATTCAAGGACTTACTCCATAGAGTCCCTCATCACGGCATTGATCTGTGGCTTCAAGTCCAACTCTTCTACGATCATGTCAACTTCCCCACTAAGCGATCCATTGACCAAGCGGCCAGTGGAAAACTTAGTGATCTCACCGCGGAAGAATCATGAGGTATAATAGAGGACCTTGCTCTCTATGACAATGAAAGTTGGAATGACCCCCGTGAGTTGCCTAAAACCGTAAAGGCAATCTCCTTTCCTCCCATTGACTCACAATCTTCCGACCTTAGGATGCTCGAGCTTGAAGATCAAGTTAAATTCCTAATGAGCTCCTACGACAATCCTAAGTCTTCACGCCAAGTGAACAAAATCACTCTACCTTGTAAATTGTGTAGTGGTTACAACGACACTCGAGATTGCACAAGACTCCCAGAACAAGCTTTTGCGGACTACGCCTCCACGCGTACCGACGGAGCGGGAGAGAAGTGGTACACTTTCAAGCCCGAACACAACAACTTAGGAAACTCTTACAACCCCTCATGGAGGAATCACCCTAACCTTAAGTGGAACCAAAATTCAAGCACACCCCAAAGCTCATCTAGTCCACCTAATAGGTTCAACCCTCCAAACACCGGGAACCCCACTAGTCTTGAGGCAATTGCATCTAGATTCATGTCATCTCAACAAACTCGATTGACTAAGCTTGAAGCCAATTTTAAGCGACGACAAGACGAGATGACAAACAAGCTTGATGCCCTCTTAAAAGCCTTCAATGACCGGGAAATTGGAGCACTCCCAAGTGATACTATAAAGAACCCAAAAGTGAGTTCGATTTCATCGAATTCATGTTCTTGTTCACCATGGGAGAGTGCGCATCCATGCCCCTCACACCCAACGGTCCACTCGATGAACGCTATCAACAAGGGTTCCAAGCAATCCAAAATGAGGTACCAAGGCCCTGCACCATTGGTAAAACCTACTCTTGAGAAACCCGTCAACCAAGAACCCAAACCTAATCTAGAGGAGGAGTACAAGGAACTCCATCAAGAAAAACCGGTTTGTTAATACAAATAAGCCGTAAAAACGTTTATTTATATTTTACGATCTTCTAATGTTTTGTCGATAACAAACGTAAAATCATTTTAACGAAACAAATAAAATACGTAAATGGTTTGTACTAATAGTTTCTAACATATTCACATTTTCACATAAAACACTAAAACAAGTATAAGTGATTTTATGATTTAATATTACATATGTACAAACAACTAGTGTTTACATATTTAGGTAAAATATACACATAACTAGTATGTAGTATATTGGGTAATATAAATGGGTAGAAACTTAAGTATCACAACCCATTGACCAAATACATTGAATGTAGTTGGGTACAACCCAAAGTCCATGACCCATGGAGCTTGAACCATAACCTATTGCATGACATCATGTTTCTATTATATATGGATAATATCCATAACCCATGGTATTGACCCATACCCATGTGACTAGGTGCATTGCACTCAACAGATATATTGTATCTAGCTAAAGACCCATGGATCAACCCATGACCCATAACCAAAATGCCCACGGGTAAAGAGGAGCGTCCCATGGATCCCTAGCTTTACGCTAGACGTATCCTTTGTGGGAGGGATCTGTGGGATCCGGGGAACAGTAGATTTTTTACTCTATAAATAGTGAGCCATTTCTTCATTATTTCTCACCCCTTTCTAACATACTTTCCCCTTAAGTTTAAAACACTCTAACCCCAGATCCAAGAGATCTATGTTTGTAGTTTTGTTTTTGTGTGATTCTCTAGGTTCCTCTTAAAGGCAAGATCACCACCTTTGAAGTCAAGCAAGATCAAGTCCATGAGTTGCCATGCTTCCTGATCATCAAGACTACTAAAGTCCTCTTGTTGATGGTTCTTTTCTTTCTTCCAAGAAGTGTAGGGTTAAAGACATTAGTGAAAGATGTCTCAAGTGTCAAGACGAAGACATTAGTGAAAGGTGTCGATCGTCCGTATTGTAGGCATTGGTGAAGGGTGCCTAGAAGTCAAGACATAAGACATTAGTGAAGGGTGTCTTGAAGATCTAGTTAAAGGCATTAGTGAAAGGTGCCTTAGATGTACATTCGATATGGTGTGTTTCGATGTACAAGATAGATTAGTACTAGATCCAAGGATATTGATATCCTTGATGATGTTGTAATAAGGATTTGGTCTCCTTTGGGATTTGTCGTTGGTGTAGTGTTGGGTCGTAGTTCCTCCATTGCAATGGAACTAGGTACTTAGCCTAGTACCTAATAAAGGGTAGGCGATGTTGTGTAGGTGTGGTTCATCTTGGTGTGAAAGAACTCGGTGGTTAGCCTAGCACCGTATAAAGGGTAGGCGACGTTGTGTTAGGTGTGGTTCGCCTTGGTGTGAAAGAACTCGGTATTTAGCTTTGTACCGGAAAAAGGTGTAAGCGATTTTGTGAAGGCTTCTCCACCATAAGGAGGTTGGTGTAGTGTTTACGAACTCTCGAGTAGGTGACTCGAGGAGTGGAGTAGGGCAAGGAAGGCGTCCTTATAGCCGAACCACTATAAATACTCGCATTGTGATTTTGTGCTTCTTACTCTTATCTTTTCATTACATACTTCTATATGTTTGTTTATCAACATCCAACACACACATCTAAATAGATTGACATAAGTTGATCTAAATATTAAAAAGGAAGTTTTAATTGGCAAAACTATTCAACCCCCCCCCCTTCTAGTTTTCCACAATTGGCATCAGAGCTTCGTTACCAAGTTTCTTGAAGTATATTGTACTTTAAAAACTTGATACGATCCATGGTTAATTGAAAACTACAAAGAAGGTTTTTCATAAAAACAAATACCATGTCTTTTAAAACTTTTTGTTTGGATGTTGATTAGATGACAACATTTTTTTTATTCTTTTTTCATTTAATTGCACTAATCCTCTTTGTCATGTTGATTAGTCAAAGCTCATATCTACCAAGCCATAGGAATCGCTTGGTAACTAGAATACCTTCCCTAAGAAGGTATCTTAAGCACAAAGGAGCTGTAATTGTCTTCTGACATTTGTTGTGTCATTTGTAAAGACATTCCTAAGTGCATTCGAGGTATGACTTTCCACTTATCTCTAAATGACATTAGCTTAATAAATAAGTATGCTTACCTAGGTATTTATTTGATTATCTTTTGTGCATATACATGTATTACATGTAGCTTCATTAGGAAGCTTTGTCTCACATACGTGTCACTCTTTCGTCTAAAGTCGTGGTTTATAAAACTTGTGTTTTAATTCACTTAATCCAAAAATCACATCTTTCTAATAATAAAACAAAACACAAATCTCAAAAATTCCTCCTTCCCCATAAATAAACCCTCCATTGACCACTCTATCAAATCCCCACTTTTTCAAATCTTCCAATTTCAAAAATTTCCTCTCATTCAAAACTTCATCTTCCTCTCCATTTCATCTCAACCGAAACCAAAAAGGATCGTCTTCAACATGGTTTACATCGCCCTCGTGCTCATCGTCTTAACACTCGTCGCTCTTGTGTTCCCTATGACGAAGTTCTCATACGGAGACATTTACTTTGTTTTGTTAATCTATATTGGGGTTATATACCCAATCCTTTGTATCATTCTTAGCATTGAAATGAAATATTACTAATAATCTAGTTTATCTAGGTTAGTATCATAATGTGTTTATCATTTCTTTTGATTTAATTTCATTCTCTCATGATACATTAGAAGTCATGTATGCATGCTAAAAGAAAATGTAGGCTAAAACACATATCTTGGTATAAAACTATAAGATCTAAAAACCTATGTTTTTATCAAAGTAATCCGTTTCTGTTTCTCCAGATCCACAGATCCCTAAAGTAAAACTAGCCGGATCCCTTATGAAAGGGAACCGTACATCTGGACAACAGTTTTTCATGCATAATAAAAGCCACTTTCTTTCTAATAGTAATATTCCACTAGAGTGTCAAAACTATAAGTGAGTTAAGTGTCATTATTGTTAAAAACCATTGTTAATAAAAATCTAGTAAAAACGTTAGATAATCATTGGTTGACCACAAAACATCACTTTCTATTAACTCATCATTCCTATAGGTTCAACTATGACGCATGAATATGAGTTTGATTTTTCACTCACTAGCGTCTACACTCCAAACATCTCCCTTGAGCCCAACACACCTGGCAATCATGTCCGTGGGTTTAATAATCTTGAAAACCGTCACTTCCACGACGGACGTATTGTAGACACCTCTCTACAATTCGAAGAAGGTATCAATACCTCCTTCCGAGCCATAGGACTAGAATGTCTTCTTGAAATCAACGAGAAGATATGTCCAAGGTTCATAATGGAATTCTTCCGTCAAGTTGAACTCGTCCGTAACGAGGATCGCTCTCTATTTATTTGGTTTTATATCAAAAACCAAAAGTTTACTTTAACCCTTGGGCATTTTGCTCACATCCTCCGGATTCTAAATCATGGATAATGTGCCTTCACCGAAGATTGGTCTCTTGATTCTCTCTTCAACTTTCATGAAGAAAATAGTCCATATTGTTCACACATACCATCCTCGGAAGATTTAAATCGCATAATATGCAAACCTCGACCATATTACTCCGATCCAAACATCATCTTCACACGGGATATCCGAGAAGAGTACAAGCCCCTTGCACTCATCCTATGTGAAAATGTTTGGAGTCTTAGGGGAAATCGAGAAATCCTTCCCGCTTGTTGTGCTCACATAATGTATTGTTTGCTAACACAACAACCATACAATCTCGCCTACTTCTTCGCAAGGCGAATTGTAAATCTTCAAGGCTCCAAGAATAAACTCATCCCTTATGGAATGTTCTTGACGCGCCTCTATCATAACGTCATGCATTTTCATCCTCAATTTCAAAGTTCGTTGTACGTACTTGTCAACAAGATGATGGAACCACTAAATATATCTCTCATGAAGACTTTCTTCATTCTTGATTCCACCAACACTCATCAACCACTTGATAATCCTTCTAGCGAAAACACTCAAGGAACTTAGTAGTATTTCAAATAGGATCAATTCTTTTGTACTTGTGCTTTATCAATGTAATCCAATTTCCTTCATGAAATAAAACATCTTACATTTGATATCTTAGTGTTAGAACCTCTTAAACTAACCTTGGAATATAATGCATTGTCAAGATCATTGCATACCTTTAGTAAAGGTTCTGCTTAGTAGATGGACGGATCCCAAAGTTTGTGCTAGACGGATCACTACACTTAGGGAACCGTGGGATCCGGCAAACAGAAAATGCAATTGCAATCATTGTATTTCAAACATGTCCTTAGAACACCTCACACTAAGCTAGACATAGAGTCTTAAAGAAAATTTAGTCCTTATCAAGTTAAGTAGATCCTTCCTACTCACACATAACTCACCTAGATCACACTCAAAGACGCTTGTAGATCTATTGTTTCACTTTAATCCATTACTCTTTCGCTCTCAAGCTCACACATCATTATTCACATGATCCCTCATATCTAAACGTTGGAAATCTTTTATAGCAAAATTGATCATAATCATCCTTACGTCAAAATTGGTCGAATTGATCAAATTCTAGTTTTTCCATCTTAAGCCTTTAGGATATTCTCCAAAGCATTACTCTAAGTCACTATCTGATCTCTAGGATCATTTAGCTTCACTTGACACTCTCAAAATATTTAGTGTCATCCTTGTTCATTCATTGGTACTCATGAAAGTTCCAATTTCTTCCATAAAAGACAATCATTAGCTACATCACTCATTACCCTCAAGTAATTAGGCACCCCTTCATTTAAGACACTTAGGAGGACTGAAACACTCAAGATGATATAGATCTTAGACCTTAGAAACATCACTTCTACTCTTTCATTGTTGCTGAGAGCCGAATCCTTAGGATTAGCCTAGACGGATCCCTTTGAGGAGGGAACCGTGGGATCCGGGTGACAGATTATGTCAACTCTAGCTAGAACAATCATTTCAAGCTCATCTTTCTAACTTAAACACTCCATCTCATCTTAAATGAGTTCCTAGATCAGTGCAAACTCTGAAGTTGACTCTTGTGCATGCTAATCATCACATTCCAATAAATTTTAGTAGCTTAAGGCTTGAATGCACTTGACAAATCTCTTGCTTTATAAACCACATTGTTAGGACTTCTAAAGTCATCACCTTCATCCTCATTTTCAGCACTTAAGAAATCTTTACAAATCTCTTGATCTCATCATGAGGAAAACTCTAAGTAGCAACTTATCCACCAAATAACCACCCAAGAAAATTGCTCGTGTTGTACACGAAATTTCTTTAACCGAATCATCTCCGGTCAACCCAACAAATGCAAGGATTTCTTCTCAACCAATCCAACCAATTCCTAAAAGGATAGTACCCACAAAACTACCTATGCCAAACACCACCATACCTCCTAGGCCAAAAAATATCATCTCCACTAAACCATCACCATTGGTTCCTAGAGCTATCTCGTTTACATCTCCACTATCATCAGCACACCTCTACAATTTAGAGGATTTATCTCCTAGGCCGTCTCATCCTCCTCCACCGGCAACATTCTCCTCATTAGGAGGAATAATGGTACAAAATCAAGGTGTTCAGTCAACATTAGCTCTGGCTTCCTTTTCGCCGTTTCCATCATATAATCCCATTTGGATTATGATAAATCATCAAAGTCAACCACCTGACCATATGGAAGTTGACACTTCTCTACCACCACCATAATTCTTGGTCGAGCCATCTTCAAATGTGCCTCCACCAATCCCTCTGTCGTTTGAAGCTCCACAAGCCGCTTCACTTGATCCTTCGCATCAAGCAATTTCATTTCTTCCACCACCACTACCTAGCCATGACAAAGATTGTTATCATTGTCAACATGTTGAAAGTTTGATACATGAAGTACGAGAAGACCAACATTTCATGTTCTATCACCTCCTCGAACGTTTCATCGAGATTAAACCTAAACAAACTTGAGCTAGAGGATTTTTAGTGGTGTCCTAGTTTCAAGCGTTACTTAGTTAAGTCTAGTAATTCCAAGTCATGTATCGATCATTTTCTTAGTTTTTAAAGTCATGTATATCATATCTCTAGTTTTATTAAATGAAAATACATGCTACTTGCTATATTTCTGAGTATATGATTATGTTGTATAATTCATATCTCACTTTGATATTAACATAATATGTTATATCACCATTGCTGAAATTGATCATCAGCCAGACGGATCCCTCATATTTGCCTAGACGGATCCCTACAAGGAGGGAACCGTGGGATCCGTGATACAGAAAACTATTTTTCTACTAACGTGGATCATATTTGCAGGAAATTGTGCATTATACTTGTTTTCTAACCTTTGTTTTGTAGTTATTCAATTTACACATAAAGACTTTGACACCCTAAAGCTAGGGGGAGCTTTGTGTCAAAGCAATACATTGCAAATTAATTGCAATATTAGGATTACACTTCATGACATCCCGTTGCAAAATTGCAATAATCAAGGGGGAGCACATTCGTCACATAGACGAAATCCTTTGCAAACTTAGTTGCAAATGAACTAGCTTAGTATTATTCTCTTGACGACCTTACATTGGGATGGACTAGTCAAGGGGGAGTAAAGACGAGATCCTTTCCCGTTACTTGCTCTCTAATTTTATTTCTTTCACATGTTTTTCCTAAAACAATGTGTTAGTTTCCTTTCGAAGCTCTTTTTGTTTCGACAAAAAGGGGGAAAAGAAAGTAAAAACTACAAATTCAAACTTTTACGAATTTAAGCTTTTCCTTAAAATAATTTTATGTTTTGTCATCAACAAAAAGGAGGAGATTGTTAATACAAATAAGCTTTAAAAACGTTTATTTATATTTTACGATCTTCTAATGTTTTGCGATAACAAACGTAAAATCATTTTAACGAAACAAATAAAATACGTAAATGCTTTGAACTAATAGTTTCTAACATATTCATATTTTCACATAAAACACTAAACCAAGTATAAGTGATTTTATGATTTAATATTACATATGTACAAACAACTAGTGTTTACATATTTAGGTAAAATATACACATAACTAGTATGTTGTATATTGGGTAATATAAATGGGTAGAAACTTAAGTATCACAACCCATTGACCAAATACATTGAATGTAGTTGGGTACAACCCAAAGTCCATGACCCATAACCCATTGCATGACATCATGCTTATATCATATTTGGATAATATCCATAACCCATGGTATTGACCCATACCCATGTGACTAGGTGCATTGCACTCAAGAGATACATTGTATCTAGCTAAAGACCCATGGATCAACCCATGACCCATAACCAAAATACCCATGGGTAAAGATGAGCGTCCCACGGTTCCCTAGCTTTACGCTAGACGGATCCCTTGTGGGAGGGATCCGTGGGATCCGGGGACAGTAGATTTTTTCCTCTATAAATAGTGAGCCATTTCTTCATTGTTTCTCACCCCTTTCTAACATACTTTCCCCTTGAGTTAAAAACTCTCTAAACCCAGATCCAAGAGATCTATGTTTGTAGTTTTGTTTTTGTGTGATTCTCTAGGTTCTTCTTAAAGGCGAGATCACCACCTTTGAAGTCAAGCAAGCTCAAGTCCATGAGTTGCCATGCTTTCTCATCATCAAGACTACTGAAGTCCTCTTGTTGATGGTTCTTTTCTTTCTTCTAAGAAGTGTAGTGTTAAAGACATTAGTGAAAGATGTCTCAAGTGTCAAGACGAAGACAATAGTGAAAGGTGTTGATCGTCCGTATTGTAGGCATTAGTGAAGGGTACCTAGAAGTCAAGACACAAGACATTAGTGAAGGGTGTCTTGAAGATCTAGTTAAAGGCATTAGTGAAAGGTGCCTTAGATGTACATTCGATATGGTGTGTTTCGATGTACAAGATACATTAGTACTAGATCCAAGGATATTGATATCCTTGATGACGTTGTAATAAGGAGTTGGTCTCCTTTGGGATTAGTCGTTGGTGTAGTGTTGGGTAGTAGTTCCTCCATTGCAATGGAATTAGGTACTTAGCCTAGTACCTAATAAAGGGTAGGCGACGTTGTGTAGGTGTGGTTCACCTTGGTGTGAAAGAACTCGGTGGTTAGCCTAGCACCGTATAAAGGGTAGGCGACGTTGTGTTAGGTGTGGTTCGCCTTGGTGTGAAAGAACTTGGTATTTAGCTTTGTACCGGAAAAAGGTGTAAGCAAAGTTGTGAAGGCTTCTCCGCCATAAGGAGATTGGTGTAGTGTTTACGAACTCTCGAGTAGGTGACTCGAGGAGTGGAGTAGGGCAAGGAAGGTGTCCTTGTAGCCGAACCACTATAAATACTCGCGTTGTGGTTTTGTGCTTCTCACTCTTATCTTTTCATTACATACTTCTATATGTTTGTTTATCAACATCCAATACACACATCTAAATAGATTGACATAAGTTGATCTAAATATTAAAAAGGAAGTTTTAATTTGCAAAACTATTCAACCCCCCCTTCAAGTTTTTCACACGGTTCTTGAAGTCTTAGCTCATGCACATTATTATAATGCTTTAAAAGAAAAATATGAGCTAGAACTTAGACTTGAAAAAAATGGGTCCGCTTTTGTGAAAAATAATTTACCTACGAAGTTAGACGATCCCGGGCTATTCACTCTTCCGTGTAGGCTTGGAACTTCCAAACCTCTCGATGCTCTAGCCGAATTAGGGTCATGCATCAATCTTGTTCCATTGTCCCACCATAGAAACCTTAACTTAGGTAAGATAGAACCAACGGAAACCATCTTAGGTCTAGCGGACGGTAGTATTGCATATCTGGTAGGGATAATAAAAGACATGATAGTACACGTAGGAGAATTGACTCTTTTGGCGGATTTCCATGTGCTAGACATGAATAAGGACCCGACATTCCCATTGCTTGTATGAAGAGGATTCTTAGCTACGCTAGTGCCGTTATTAATTGTAAGATGTCCAAAATAGTGGTAGGAGAAGGGAGTGCTAGGTCAATTTACGATGTCAAAAAGCATACTTACTATAAAGAAGAGGAAATCCCACACGAGATTAGGTTGGATAGAGCACGATCTAGATATTTACCTTAGATTAATAAGAACTTCATAGGTCCCCAACGGCCTTTTTATCTAGATGAAGCCTTTCCTAGTAAAGCAACTTTCCATGAAAAAGAATTGGCTAGGGACATGGAAGTGAACCCGTTCGAGGACGCCTTAGTATTTAGGAAGATGATCGAGTTCCTAGGAAGCTTTCCCGTCAACCTTGTCATGAATAAGTGGAAAGTTGAGAGCGATAAGTGTCACACCCCCAAATTACCTGTTTTGCAGCGGAATTGAATACCTTGGGGAGGACTGTCATAGCATCAAAGTTACAGTTATATCGAACGACCTAAGTGTCGTTTAGAAAACACATCGTTTAATTTATTAAAACAATCAGAGTTTACAAAGTATTGGTCTCAAATGAAAATCAACTTGTACGGAAATAAATTTGTTACAAGCCAAACGATGTTTTAAAGTTTATAAATCCCAAGTGAGACGCGTCGTCACCACGACTCTATGATATGTCCATATGCATGCCATGAAGTGAATGCCTTAGGTACCTGAGATAAAACATGCTAAAAAGTGTCAACACAAAGGCTGAGTGAGTTCATAGAGTTTGTGTTGAAATATAAAGCCTTTAAAGAACGTTCATGCAACAAAGTCTAAGTTTTTGGTCATATAGAATAGTTCACAAAGCAAAGACATCGTAAATCCACTCAGTTCCAAGTCCCGCCCATACAAAACTTGCAACCTGTGTGTTTACAACCCACTGCTAAAAATAGTATGACAATCATGTATATGCACATTAAGATAGTTAAAAGAATAAATGTCACCACAAGGGTCTTCCAACAACTCGTGTTGGGATGTTCCTCCAACGCTCACGTTGGGTTGTATCCATATAAATGGCCTTCCAACATATAAATGATGGGATGTTCCTCCAACGACGCACGTTGGGCTGTATCCAAATTAATGGCCTTCCAACATATAAATGATGGGATGTTCCTCCAACGACGCACGTTGGGCTGTATCCAAATTAATGGCCTTCCAACATATAATTGCTGGGATGTTTGTTTAAGTCTAGTCAATACACACACCAAGTCTAGAGTATAAGTAATGTGGTTTGGCAAAAGAGTTTAAATGTTTGGATAAATAAGCATATATCTCGCCCCAAATAGTTTATAGGAATTTAAATGAGTAAAAGCGGGGTATGAACTCACAAGGAAAGTAATAGCATTGGTTCTACTTCATCTCCGAAACCCAAATGCGTGTGTTATCCAAGGAGACTTTCAAGTTTAGCGTAACACAATCAAGTATAATGCAATCATGTGTAAATGTTATTAAGTATAAATGTTATCAAGTATTATGCAATCATGTATAAAAGTATAGCGTAGCATAAAAGTGTAAATATTTTGAGTATTTGTATTTATAAAAACAAGTAGTTGAACATGTATCTCCCCCAAAAGTTTGTAAACAATTAAATAATAGAAAGTGGGGCTATGAAAACTCACTTGATAAATTGGTATGATGACAAGAGTGAGTACACCGAGATGTAGTGTGATGCTTTAACCTTGACCTATTGTGAATGTTATGATACGTAATGAGTTATGATGTAATGCTATGCATGCATTTCGTATGTTATTTATACCATTTGTGAGTTTTGAAAAATAATACTTATCGTCGAAAAATACTCTTTTGACGTCTTGACCATTCTTAAATCACTTTATAAGTATTTACGTCAAAATGTCATCCTACAATGGTTTCGTAATGATTTATAATGAAATTATCACTTTTCGTCGTAAAACAATGTCGTCGGAAATTTCATAAAAGTGACAAAAATGGCTCCGAAAAACTAGTCGTAAAATGGTGTACGTCGAACGTTAGGAAACGAACTCGACGGTTTTGGAAAGTTTGTATCAAAATCTAGAAGTTTTAGTTCAGGAGTTTTCGACATAAAGGTCTCGAACATAAAGATAATAAGAGTTAAAGATGGTGATTTTGGCTAAAATGTTGGTTAAAAATGAGTTTCGGCAAAGTTTAAGCATCCGTAAATAATTTATTACAACTCCGCTATACAAACGGTTGGTCGTTTTGAAAAATATGCTCGGTGATATTGATTTTATTAGAAGACATTTCGTTCCAAAAAGTTCCACATCCACGTTAAAAACAGCCCTCAACATGGTTGGTTTAGTTACCGTAACACTTGTCTCGTAAAAATAATATAGTTTTTCTGAAAATAATAGTTACGGCAATTTTATGAAAACGTGTATATCTTTGTCGTTTCAAATCCGTTTTCTACGTATTATACGTCCTTAGCTTCGTATCGAAGTATACTAATATATTTTTGATAAGTCGAAATAATTTGTAAAGCTTAGGACTCGTTTTTGACTCGATTAAAGTAAAAATAGGTTGCTGAATTTTCTGAAAATGTATATTTCGTCGTCAAACTTGAAAAATTCATAACTTCTTCGTTATAACTCCGTTTTAATCCGTTCAAGCGGCCACGGATTCGTTTTAAAGTATATTTTCTAAATATCAAGGCCAAAATTTCGTGCCTACTGTCGGATTTTCCAGAAAAACAAAATAAGGACAGAACACTTTTTATACTTATCGAAAATAGTTTTTCTTGTACTAAACCTATTCCAATCCCTTCAAATCAACTCCAAAGCTAATCTAATCCTACCATACACCTTCTTAGGGTGTCATGGTTTCCTAAACATCATCAAGACCAAAATATACCAAGGGAATAATTATAGGATGACTCTTATGTAATAAACTCTAAAAATCAATGGTAAAAATGGTATAAACAACACAAGTCTTGCATGTTTGCTCCAAAAATGAAAAGATACATATGTAATGATAAGAAAAGATGAAAAATGATAGAAATATGCTTACAAGTTAATATGATGAGGTGCAAAGAACCAAGGTTTACCCTAAACACTCTAGGTTTTTATTTCAAAACCTTAACAAGAGTGTGATCTAGATTGTTTAACACTTGAATTGGAAAATTTTTGTGAAATCTCTTCACCTCTCATAGGGTGGCCGGTTCTTGGAAGGAAAACAAGAGAGAAGGAAAAACTTGATTGACCTTTAATAATTGTAGTGAATGAATGAGATGATTGTGAGATTGAGTATAAATCTATACAAGTGGAAAAAAAAGTTACCATTCCAATTAATGAAGCACCCTCCCCACATGGCCGGTTCTTGGGGGGGGGGGGATGTATCTCAAAATACCTTTTTCTTTTTTTCTTTTATAATATGTAAAATTGTAATAAGTGTAAGAAAAATGTGTAAGTGAAATGTGTAGTTTAAATGTAACTTGTAAGGTAAATGGTAGCTTTTAGGTAAAAAGAGATTTTTAATAGATCAAAGTAGAATGTAATGAGATCATAAAAATTGTAAAAATACATTCCTTGTAAAATTTGAGTGATAAAATAATTATCGTGTAGTTTTTAAGAAAAACGTCGTAATAATATAACTTTAACGATTTATATACAAAATAAATTTAGAACACTAGGTAAACTCAAAATATAGTTTTTATAAACTAAATGTAAGTATAAAAATATATCGGGATCATTTTTAGAAGTAACGGATTAAATGTTCAAAATAATAACTCACGCGATAACGTTTATTTAATATGAAATTTACGCGTTTAAGGTGAAATGAAAAATCATGAATAAATTGATATGAAATGATGAATATGGAGTTTGAGAAATGACCGGAAATTGAGAATTGTGACATTCTTCCCATGTCAGAGGAATCACGTCCTCGTGATTCGATTAATGATACTATGGCCCAAAACGCGACAAGGGTTCTAAAAGTTTATGCTCGTGTATGGTCTAAATGATTATGTCAATGCTCATGCATATGAGTTACTCGTCCCACAAGGTACGTTCCCGTGCTATCGTGAGCATTTCTCGTCCTAAATACATGCTCTCTTATGACTAGGCTTGATAAGGCAGGCTTTCCCATTCTCGAGCAAAATTTTCAAAAGACTTTTTGGTAACCGATTTTTACTTAATCCCACAACTCATCAAACAAGAACTGTCATACGATTAGGCTAAATCGGTTTAGGTAACGACTTGTTTCTAGCTCGATCTTTGCAACTCATCAAACAAGAACTGTCGCTCGGATCAAACTGGAAACAAGTGGTTTGAAGAAAATCTTTTGAAAATTTGGCTCGATTACGGAATTGCTTACTCATATGAGACTACTACTCCCTTCATTGCATGATTCTTTCTGAATTAGACATAGGTGATCAGGCTATGTATAATTTAGGAGTAACTATGCAATGCTTGGACTAATCGACTCATATGATGTTTGGTGTTGAGTCATAAGTTCGCATGTATAAATAATATGCACTTATAATGATATGATGAGATGCTATGATGATGTGGTTATAGTCTAGGGTCAATGATGCAACCTAGTTCTCTATAACCGATGCTCTGATACCAATCTGTCACACCCCCAAATTACCTGTTTTGCAGCGGAATTGAATACCTTGGGGAGGACTGTCATAGCATCAAAGTTACAGTTATATCGAACGACCTAAAGTGTCGTTTAGAAAACACATCGTTTAATTTATTAAAACAATCAGAGTTTACAAAGTATTGGTCTCAAATGAAAATCAACTTGTACGGAAATAAATTTGTTACAAGCCAAACGATGTTTTAAAGTTTATAAATCCCAAGTGAGACGCGTCGTCACCACGACTCTATGATATGTCCATATGCATGCCATGAAGTGAATGCCTTAGGTACCTGAGATAAAACATGCTAAAAAGTGTCAACACAAAGGCTGAGTGAGTTCATAGAGTTTGTGTTGAAATATAAAGCCTTTAAAGAACGTTCATGCAACAAAGTCTAAGTTTTTGGTCATATAGAATAGTTCACAAAGCAAAGACATCGTAAATCCACTCAGTTCCAAGTCCCGCCCATACAAAACTTGCAACCTGTGTGTTTACAACCCACTGCTAAAAATAGTATGACAATCATGTATATGCACATTAAGATAGTTAAAAGAATAAATGTCACCACAAGGGTCTTCCAACAACTCGTGTTGGGATGTTCCTCCAACGCTCACGTTGGGTTGTATCCATATAAATGGCCTTCCAACATATAAATGATGGGATGTTCCTCCAACGACGCACGTTGGGCTGTATCCAAATTAATGGCCTTCCAACATATAAATGATGGGATGTTCCTCCAACGACGCACGTTGGGCTGTATCCAAATTAATGGCCTTCCAACATATAAATGCTGGGATGTTTGTTTAAGTCTAGTCAATACACACACCAAGTCTAGAGTATAAGTAATGTGGTTTGGCAAAAGAGTTTAAATGTTTGGATAAATAAGCATATATCTCGCCCCAAATAGTTTATAGGAATTTAAATGAGTAAAAGCGGGGTATGAACTCACAAGGAAAGTAATAGCATTGGTTCTACTTCATCTCCGAAACCCAAATGCGTGTGTTATCCAAGGAGACTTTCAAGTTTAGCGTAACACAATCAAGTATAATGCAATCATGTGTAAATGTTATTAAGTATAAATGTTATCAAGTATTATGCAATCATGTATAAAAGTATAGCGTAGCATAAAAGTGTAAATATTTTGAGTATTTGTATTTATAAAAACAAGTAGTTGAACATGTATCTCCCCCAAAAGTTTGTAAACAATTAAATAATAGAAAGTGGGGCTATGAAAACTCACTTGATAAATTGGTATGATGACAAGAGTGAGTACACCGAGATGTAGTGTGATGCTTTAACCTTGACCTATTGTGAATGTTATGATACGTAATGAGTTATGATGTAATGCTATGCATGCATTTCGTATGTTATTTATACCATTTGTGAGTTTTGAAAAATAATACTTATCGTCGAAAAATACTCTTTTGACGTCTTGACCATTCTTAAATCACTTTATAAGTATTTACGTCAAAATGTCATCCTACAATGGTTTCGTAATGATTTATAATGAAATTATCACTTTTCGTCGTAAAACAATGTCGTCGGAAATTTCATAAAAGTGACAAAAATGGCTCCGAAAAACTAGTCGTAAAATGGTGTACGTCGAACGTTAGGAAACGAACTCGACGGTTTTGGAAAGTTTGTATCAAAATCTAGAAGTTTTAGTTCAGGAGTTTTCGACATAAAGGTCTCGAACATAAAGATAATAAGAGTTAAAGATGGTGATTTTGGCTAAAATGTTGGTTAAAAATGAGTTTCGGCAAAGTTTAAGCATCCGTAAATAATTTATTACAACTCCGCTATACAAACGGTTGGTCGTTTTGAAAAATATGCTCGGTGATATTGATTTTATTAGAAGACATTTCGTTCCAAAAAGTTCCACATCCACGTTAAAAACAGCCCTCAACATGGTTGGTTTAGTTACCGTAACACTTGTCTCGTAAAAATAATATAGTTTTTCTGAAAATAATAGTTACGGCAATTTTATGAAAACGTGTATATCTTTGTCGTTTCAAATCCGTTTTCTACGTATTATACGTCCTTAGCTTCGTATCGAAGTATACTAATATATTTTTGATAAGTCGAAATAATTTGTAAAGCTTAGGACTCGTTTTTGACTCGATTAAAGTAAAAATAGGTTGCTGAATTTTCTGAAAATGTATATTTCGTCGTCAAACTTGAAAAATTCATAACTTCTTCGTTATAACTCCGTTTTAATCCGTTCAAGCGGCCACGGATTCGTTTTAAAGTATATTTTCTAAATATCAAGGCCAAAATTTCGTGCCTACTGTCGGATTTTCCAGAAAAACAAAATAAGGACAGAACACTTTTTATACTTATCGAAAATAGTTTTTCTTGTACTAAACCTATTCCAATCCCTTCAAATCAACTCCAAAGCTAATCTAATCCTACCATACACCTTCTTAGGGTGTCATGGTTTCCTAAACATCATCAAGACCAAAATATACCAAGGGAATAATTATAGGATGACTCTTATGTAATAAACTCTAAAAATCAATGGTAAAAATGGTATAAACAACACAAGTCTTGCATGTTTGCTCCAAAAATGAAAAGATACATATGTAATGATAAGAAAAGATGAAAAATGATAGAAATATGCTTACAAGTTAATATGATGAGGTGCAAAGAACCAAGGTTTACCCTAAACACTCTAGGTTTTTATTTCAAAACCTTAACAAGAGTGTGATCTAGATTGTTTAACACTTGAATTGGAAAATTTTTGTGAAATCTCTTCACCTCTCATAGGGTGGCCGGTTCTTGGAAGGAAAACAAGAGAGAAGGAAAAACTTGATTGACCTTTAATAATTGTAGTGAATGAATGAGATGATTGTGAGATTGAGTATAAATCTATACAAGTGGAAAAAAAAGTTACCATTCCAATTAATGAAGCACCCTCCCCACATGGCCGGTTCTTGGGGGGGGGGGATGTATCTCAAAATACCTTTTTCTTTTTTTCTTTTATAATATGTAAAATTGTAATAAGTGTAAGAAAAATGTGTAAGTGAAATGTGTAGTTTAAATGTAACTTGTAAGGTAAATGGTAGCTTTTAGGTAAAAAGAGATTTTTAATAGATCAAAGTAGAATGTAATGAGATCATAAAAATTGTAAAAATACATTCCTTGTAAAATTTGAGTGATAAAATAATTATCGTGTAGTTTTTAAGAAAAACGTCGTAATAATATAACTTTAACGATTTATATACAAAATAAATTTAGAACACTAGGTAAACTCAAAATATAGTTTTTATAAACTAAATGTAAGTATAAAAATATATCGGGATCATTTTTAGAAGTAACGGATTAAATGTTCAAAATAATAACTCACGCGATAACGTTTATTTAATATGAAATTTACGCGTTTAAGGTGAAATGAAAAATCATGAATAAATTGATATGAAATGATGAATATGGAGTTTGAGAAATGACCGGAAATTGAGAATTGTGACAATAAGCCCAAGCATAGGTGGGATTGGGATAGACCGCCTAGTGATGGTAATGAAGAGTGGCACATTAGGATAACGATCTATGACCCCGACAGAGAGAAATTTGAAAAGGCATATCGAACCAAACGTACTACTAGGAACTTAAATGATAAGTTTGATCCTTATGACATTCTTGATGATAAGCTTACTTATATCGGTACGTAGGGGCACGACTTCGAGTCTAGCTATAAGACTCATAAATAAAGAAAAGCGCTTCGTGGGAGGCAACCCATGCTTAATTGTTCGCTTTTTTGTGTGTCGTGTATCTTTTATTGATTGTTTATTCTCATGTTTAAATTTGTAAAAATGCTTTATTTTGTCTTTAACCTCGTCTTAATTACATATAAAGGTATTTTACATAAGGGATAAGTGTAGGGAGGATTACACACGTGTTGGAATCACTCCTAAACCTTAATTCAAGTGTTAGTAATTCATATGTAATAGTTAGCTTAATATAGCCTTTATGTTAGTAATTAGCCTTAGGCTTATGTAGAAGGCCCATAAGCCTAGGCCCAAGCCCATATAGGAAAGGAAGGGAACTTGGATGTTGCCCTAGTTCCTTCCCCTATATAAACACATGTAAACCTTCCTTAGAAGGTTGGTTGTTCAATTCATTTCTCTTTCACTATAGCTACGCATAATCGTCCTTAGTATTCATACGCATAGTGTTTGGTTTGTGTCTTGTTCATCCAATCTTTCTCTCTATCTCTTTCTATTGTGCTTGTGTTGTAAACTTAGTGACCTAACAGTGGTATCAATCGCCTACTAGTTGGGTGAATCGTATTGTTTTTGAAGTAGGTTTTGGTCCTACGCGTAAAGCATATGAGTGATACTTTGGTTAGCTTAAAAACACATTTTTTACACTTTTGAATCCAAGATTCTTGTAGTTTCAACGTTTTAAGGTGTTAAAATAACTGTTTTTGGCAAAAAGTTTCAACCTTTACGTGTGGATCATTGTTTTTGAGCTTGGTTTTTGACGAGGTACTCGTTCTATGCATAACAGTTTTAGACACTTTGGATCATCAAATTTCACACTTTTGTGTTATTTTGGTGATATTGAAGCTCTTTCATCACAAAAATCTGGTTTAGAAACATCTTTGGGCAAAAGTCATTTTTACGAGTAAGTCTACGCGTATCAAAACCCTAAACTTACGCGTAACATTTTCCTTGGTTTGATCTTCAGTTTCGTGTTTTACTCCGTATTTTCTTGCTTGGATAAGCCTGAAAATACGTCGACCTTGGATATCTTTTGCACTGTGAGAGTGTAAAAGATCTTTTGGGCAAAACCCTAAACTTACGCATAAGCTTAAGCTTACGCGTAGAACCCTTTACGCATAAGATTCATCTTACGCCTAAGCTTTGTCTTACGCATAAGGTAATCCTACGCCTAAGTTTTCTACGACTAACTTACTGTTTACGCATAACTTTAGTGCTTTTCTCCTTACTTACGCGTAAGCTAAACCTACGCGTAACTTTTACTGTTACGCGTACCTTTGGTGTTTTTACGCATAAGTGTTACTTGGCTTTATTGTGATTTCTACGCCTAAGGATACTTCATCAACAAAGGTTCATTCGACTACAAAGATCCATTTAACAACACAAGTTTTCAACATGTCACAACCCCCATACTCTAACTATTTTCCCTACACTTATCATCAACAACAACAACAACAACTAAGTCCGCAACATCAACAATTTAATCATCAACAAGCAATTTATCAACAACAATTTAATCAACAACATACTCCACAACTTGGAGCAATTCCACCACCACAAAGGGTTCAACCACTACCAAGTCTTCAAGTACAACCTTACACAAACTTCTACAATCAACATCCATCCAGGAATACTATGAAGGAACCGACATGGTTTGGCAAGATGTGTGAAGCCTTAAGCAGCCAACAATCAATTCATGAAGCTGGCTCACTTGATAGACCTCCAATGCTCACTCCCGGGAACTATGATCAATGGGTGATTCGGTTCTTTAGGTTTTGTGATCTAAAGATACCACATGGAAAATTCTTAAAGAAGGTCATTATGGAAGGTCCATTTCAGATGCCTATTACTGTCACACCCGCAGATCCAGATGCTAATCCACCAAGAGATGCTGTCACCAACATTGCTACTGTTTCAGACCTCACTGGTGATCAACTTCTACACTATGAAGCCGATGAACTTGCAATGCAATACATCCTTTTAGGACTACCAAATCCAATCCTTCGAAGTGTTGATGCTCAAAAGACTGCAAAAGCAATGTGGGAACATATTCATCTTCTTATGGAAGGCACATCACTCAATCAGGAAGACATGGAATCCAAAATTTACTTGGCTTATGAACACTTCATGATTGAACCAGGAGAGACATTAGAGTCATATCATCATCGCTTTTCAGACATCATTAATGATTTGGACAAACACAATATCATCATGCCTCGAATTGCTGTCAACACAAAGTTCCTAAGTAGTCTTGGTCCTGAATGGGAAAAGTATGTCATTTTCCTCCGTCAAGCGAAGAATATGCATCATGCTACCTACGGATTGTTGTACGATTATTTGAAGCCTCATAAAAAAGAAGTTGATAAGGAAAGGATTATCCGTGGCCAAACTGCTTCACCATCACTTCCGGACAATCAACAACTTGCTTTATGGGCTCAAACAAGTGTTACTCCTCAACAAGCTCCTTAACCCGCTCCTCAACCAACTGCAACCATCACACCTTATGATCCGTCACAGCAACAACCTCAACAAAATCAATTGGTTCCATACAACAACAACACTGCTCAAGCACTTTACAGTGAAGCTGATGAGGACTCCGATGAATTGCAACAAGGATTTGTTATGATTGCTAAAGAATTTGGCCGGTATACTAACAAATCCAACAATCGCATTTGTTATTCATCTAATACAAGAAATCAGGTTGTTGTGAACAATGGACGCGTTGAAGTTCAGAATCGTGGTTATGGTCGTCAGATGGGAGGTGGTCAAGGGTTCAATGCTATGGGAAGGAATAACATGGGTGCTCCACAACAGCAAAGGGCTCAAGTGGTTGAACAAGGGAATGCTCAGACTGGGGTTAATGGTCTTCGATGCTATAACTGTAATGAGAAGGGTCATCTGGCTAATGCATGTCCTAAACCGAGGACAAGAGGCAGTGCTTATTTCAAAGAGGCTATGCTCTTGGCTCTTAAGGATGAAGCTGGTGGAACTCTCTCCAACAAGGAACAGAGCTTTATGGGAGATGCAGACTCAGATGATGATATGGAGGATTTGCAGGCTAATGCAGCAGTTATGTTGATGGCACAAATGCAAGCTCTACACATGAGTGACACAGGCCCAGTGTATGACACTGACGGCTTGTCTCAGGTACCTGAACAAACAATCATCATTAATGAACTGATATCTCCGCTAACATCTGCATTTGACATAAATCAGAGTGTTCAACATGAGTCTTCTACATCTCATTCAGATGATCATCAACTAGACCCCGTAGTTATATTTGATGATCAAGATGACCTTATGGTTACTATTGATGATCAGGTTGACTCCGTGGTTATACTTGAGGATCTAAACAATGACCATGTTGCGACCCACGTTGAACAAAATGATTCTATGTTTGATCCAGAATTTGAGCTTCGCGCCGTAGTTAAAGACCAACAATTTCGAGTGGAACATTATCATGATGTTAATTCGTAATTAAAAGCTCAAAATGCACTGTTAACCAGGGATAACGATTGCTTAATTCGACAAATGGAAGTTTTTAAAACTCAAGAAAAATGTGAAAAACGTTTTAAAGTCGCTTTTGCTAAATCTTATCAAAACGAAAAATCATTAGAACGACAGATACGTTATCTAGTCGCTTCTAAGAATGTTTTGTTGTCTCAAATAGAACAAATGAAACATGAACATAAAAAACAACTTAACACTCTTACTTTGGAAACTCAAAAAGCCAAGGCTGAGTTGTTAACTTGTCAAAAACAATTCTCTGAGTACAAACAGCATTCCACGAAACGAATAGATAACTATCTTGAAGAAATTGTCGACTTACAACACAAAATCAAAGAGTTTCGAAATGTCGTTTATAAACATGGTGAGTCAATCACAACTATTCAAAAGTTTACTTTTAAACCAAATCCAAATGGATACGGTCCGATTCTTGCTGTTACAAACCTAAGTTTTCTAACAGAGCATTCAAACCAAATCCTGAAGTTTACAGTGTAGAACATAGAATTGATGATTCAATTATGACTGTTGTGGAATATAATCGCATGGAAGAATTAGATGCAGATGACGAGAGTCAGTCAAAAATGGAAAATGTCGTTTATAACAAACCATTTAACTATTCAAAAGCCATAACTTTTGTCACACAACAAGATACTCCACACACACCTTTGATTGTCACACCAGTTTCTGAAGATAGTCCCCAACACAATGGTGCACAAATTAATGGTCCTTTACCTTCACTCAGCGAAGTAAAAACTAAAGCCGAAAGCTGTCGTGTTATTAAATATTTCGACACTTTCTTATCTGACATCAAACTTTTGGAACGTGAGATTGAATTTCATTCTGAAATAAAAGTTGAACATTTTCACTCGCCATTTGCACGAGAACAAAGAAACATTTTTCAGAAAAGAATTTTACCCCATGTCAACAATTTGAAAAACTGTGCACTATATTGGGAAAGGGATTTTCACAAGGAACTTGGTCTCATGAAAACAGTTTTCGAGAAAACAGAAACATCGATTTCAAATACTAAACGTAAAAAGAAACGATTGAGAAAAGATGTTGATCGACTCTTGGAAGATGTTATCTGTGCTGATATCCATAATGTTGTGTTATTACAATCTGTTGCATATGCATCTGATCATATCTCTGCTGATACTGTTGATCCTGTTGTTATTGTTGAAAACACTGATAATGTGCTTCAGATCGAGTCTTTAAAAGTTGAAAATGAACGATTGTCAAACGAGCTTTCTAATGCAAAACGTCGTCTTAATTGGTGTCAAAAAGATATTCACGATCAACAACTTGTTTTTCAAAACAAAATCGCCCAGTTGCGTGCTAAATCTTCTGATCCTAAAATTGAGTAACTGGATGATCAAAACGTGTCTTTTAAGTGTCAAATCTCAAAATATGAACAAGAACTTGCAAAAGTTAAAAATGAATATGGTGTCATATTTGATTTACTCAAACAGACTCGTGATGAAGCATCAAACGAACTTGATCATTATCTTGCATACACTAAAGAAGTCATGCATTTTGCTGGAAATCTTCGGTCTGAAAATCAAGATTTGATTCACACTATCTTTCAGTTAAGAGAAATGTTAGGAAAGTATGAACAAGTTCAGCCTAGCATCATTAAGAGAATTGCACCTGTAACACTTAGTAAACGTGAACCCAGAATGCCTACTGACAAAACACAAGTTACTAATGTGCTTCCCTCTACTGAAACAGGAATAGTTGCCTCTTTTCCAAACGTCCGCACTTCACAGCCTAGGAGCAATACAAGGAAGAATAGGAAGTTGCGACCTAAGAAAAGACAAATAAAGAATGTTGAAGTAGAAGAACACCGTAGGACTTTGAATAAGACTTCAGTTGCACCCACTTTAGATATTGCGCCTGGCAAATGTAATGGAAAAAGTGTTGTAACTAATGCTGAACCTTTAAGTACTTTTGATAGTAAGTCTGATGCTTCTTGTGTTATTTGTCGTAAAAGTATGCTTTCTGATTGTCATGATAAGTGTGTTGCTAAGGCTATCTTGTCTCGTTTACGGAATCCTAAGATTCGGAATACCTCTAGGCCCACTACTGCTTCTAAGTCTGTGCTTGGTAAACCACCCTCTTTAGATTCTAAGAAACGATTTGATGTCCCTGTAGCTCCTGTATCACCTCCAAGGAATGTAGTACCACCTAGTGCATTCACTAAGACTAAAGCTAAGACTAGTTGGAGATGGCAGAAATGGATACATAATACACTAGGATTTAAATGGATGCCTAAAATCATTGATGTGTGTATTTCAACTATAACTGCTTCGGAACCCTATAACTCATCGGGTTCCACATCTACTTCTATTCATCAATGTCGTCTGTGTGTAATGGAGGTGATACAGATCATCCTTTGGATTGTTGATAGCGGGTGTTCCCGACACATGACAGGCAACCTTAAACTGTTATCAAACTTTTTTGCAAAGTTCATTGGTACTGTCAGATTCGGGAACGATCACTTCGCAGCTATCATGGGCTACGGAGATTACATCAATGGCAACATCTAAATTAGCAGGGTTTATTATGTGGAAGGCCTCGGTCACAATCTCTTTTCTGTTGGTCATTTCTGTGATGGAGATTTGGAAGTTGCTTTTAGGGAGAAAACTTGTTTCATTCGTGATCTACAAGGAAATGATCTTATGTCTGGCCAATGCTCATCCAGTCTCTACACTATCTCCATGCAAGACATGATCGCTTCATCTCCCATCTGTCTTCTCTCAAAGGCTACATCTACAAAATCTTGGCTATGGCACCGTCGTCTTTCACATCTAAACTTTCAAACCATAACCAACCTTGCTCGACACAAACTAGTTGAAGGTCTCCCAAGATTCCGGTACTCTAAAGATCACCTATGTTCAGCTTGTGAACAAGGGAAAAGCACTCGTGCTCATTTTCCTTCAAAGATGGAACACAGCTCTCAGCATGTGCTTCATCTTCTTCACATGGATTTGTGTGGCCCGATGCGCGTGCAGACAATTAATGGAAAATGCTACATCTTAGTAATTGTTGATGACTACTCACGATGGACTTGGGTCTACTTTCTTCGAAGCAAAGACCAAGCTCCAAATGATCATCACCTTTCTCACGAAAATTCAAGTTCAGCTCCGGAACACCGTCCGCCAAATCAGAACAGACAAAGGAACTGAATTTGTTAACCAAAATCTTTGGGAATATTATGAGAAAGTGGGAATTGAGCATCAAACATCTATTGCCCATACACCAGAACAAAACGGAGTTGTTGAAAGACGAAACCGTACGTTAGTGGAAGCTGCCAGAACGATGTTAATCAATGCTAAACTTCCAAATTACTTGTGGGCTGAAGCTATTTCAACTGCATGCTACACTCAGAATCGCTCAATGATTACAAAACGCCACAACAAAACACCATTTGAACTTCTCCACAACCGAAAACCGAATCTTAAACACTTTCATGTATTTGGATCCCTTTGCTATCCGAATAATGATCGTGATGACTTTGGAAAGCTCAAAGCCAAAGCTGACATTGGAGTCTTTATTGGATATTGTGAGAATTCTAAAGGTTACCGGATCTGGAATCGTCGTACAAAGCAAGTTATGGAAAACGATTTATGCTCATTTTGATGAACTCACTGAAATGGCTTCTGAGCATAACAGCTTAGAACCAGGTCATAACCGTTTAAACTTCCCTCAAACCCCATCATCAGCTGAACTAAGCCCCCAGCTTACACGTCAACAAATGGAAAGACTCTTTGCTCCGCTGTTCAGTGACGATATTGATGAACGTGCTCCAGGTGTATCCGCTGTTTCCGCTGCTCAACCTGATACTACTCTTATACCTGATACACCTGCTACAACAACCACTGTTGAAGAAGCACCACCAGTTGACTCCAACACAACAGTTGAACAAAACGCTTCCAACAATGATGAACCGGCTGATGATGTTCTTAATGAAGTACCCCCACCTGCAGATTTTGATCCAAATGCGTTCTTTAACCCGTTTGCTAATGAGACTGCTGCACCAGATGTCGCAGAATCTTCAACAAGCCATTTGAATCCTCAGAATCTGCATAATGTATACCAACATCAACCCTCTACACATCGATGGACAAAAGACCATCCTCTGGAAAATATTATTGGCAACCCGAATCAACCAGTCGTTACGAGACAACGTCTTCACACAGATGGTGAACATTGCATTTATGCACTCACTGTCTGCCAATCTGAGCCTAAAAACATTAAAGACGCAATGACAAAAGACAACTGGATTGAATCCATGCAAGAAGAACTCAACCAATTCAAACGTCTTGAAGTATGGGAACTGGTTGAAAGACCAACAGGGGTCTACGTCATTGGTCTCAAATGGATTTGGAAGAACAAACTGGATGCTGAAGGGAGCGTAATCAGAATCAAGTCACGTCTGGTGGCTAAGGGTTATCGACAGGAGGAGGGTATTGACTTTGAAGAATCATTTTCTCCGGTTGCTCGTTTTGAGGCTGTTCAGATATTTCTCGCGTTCGTGGCTCATATGAATATGACGGTCTTTCAGATGGATGTCAAAACTGCGTTTCTAAATGGACAACTAAAAGAAACGGTTTATGTCAGCCAACCAGAAGGATTCGTCGATCCCGAGTTCCCGAACCATGTCTACAAACTGAACAAAGCTCTGTATGGTCTCAAACAAGCTCCTCGGGCATGGTACGATAAGCTATCATCTTTCCTCATTGCCAATAATTTTACCAAAGGTTCGGTTAACCCTACTCTTTTCATACAATATCACGGGGCACATATCTTAATTGTTCAAATTTACGTGGATGACATCATTTTTGGGTCTACACATAAAAAGAACTCAATCTCTTTTGCAAAACTAATGAAGAAAAATTTTGAAATGTCCATGATGGGTGAACTTACGTTCTTTCTAGGACTGCAAGTTCATCAATCACCCCATGGTATTTTCTTGAGTCAGTCCAAATATGCCCTTGAATTGTTAAACAAATTTGGAATGAAAACCTGTGACACTTATGCCACACCAATGACTGATACCAAGAAGCTAGACGCTGATTTACATGGGAAATTAGTCGACCCGACAAAATACCGAAGTATTATTGGGTCTCCCATGTATCTAACAGCTAGCAGGCCTGACATTGTCTTTGCCGTTTATCTCTGCTCCCGTTATCAGTCGAGACCAACTGAAACCCACCTCTCTGAGGCTAAAAGAATCCTCCGATACATCAAGGGAACCATTAACTTGGGGATCTGGTATCCGAAGGATTATGGTTTTGAACTAATCGCTTTTTCAGATGGTGATCACGTAGGATGTTTAGATTCACGAAAAAGTACTTCAGGAGCACTACAATTTCTTGGTGGTAAACTGGTGTCTTGGCAATCAAAGAAGCAGGATTGTACATCGCTGTCATCAACCGAAGCAGAATATGTAGCCATGTCGGCGTGTTGTGCTCAAGTCAACTGGATGAGAACACAACTCAAAGACTATGGTTACGTATTTGACAGAATCCCGATGTACTGCGACAATCGGAGTGCCATTGCGATCTCGTGCAACTCAGTTCAGCACTCGAAATCTAAGCACATTGATCTTCGCTATCATTTCATCAAGGACCATGTGGAACAGGGTACAGTTGAATTATACTTCGTGGGTACAGAATACCAATTGGCAGATCTTCTCACCAAAGCCTTGCCTCCCGCTAGGTTTAATGAGTTGGTCCACCGGATTGGTATGCGGTGTTTGACTCAAGAGGAATTGGATGAACTCTTTAAACAGTCTTAAAAACCAGTCAAACACCAAAATCTCTTTTGTAAATATTTTTCAAAAACAAAATACAAAAATATAAAACCTGATAAAACAACAAAAATATTCTTCTATCTATTTTTCTTTCAACATGGCAAGTACATTTCTTCCGTCAACACTCTAATCTTTTAAAATTCAGTATTTTTCCGATCAAGTGTTGAGGGGGAGAAAATAAATACTTAACTGTTTCAAAATAACTGTGTACTTGCATGTTATACTATCCCGGTTGATTCTTTAATAATGGTGGTCACATTTCTGGTTTTCTGACACACCTCGGACTAAAATTTATAACCTTTCATTATTTCAAAAGTCGAGGGGGAGTGTCGTCAAAGTTATTTCCAAGTATTCTTCGTTTGGTAACCAAAATGGAAGTTAAAGGCTTTTGATGTAAATGGTAAAGGTGGAGGGACTGAAAGTGTCAAAAGTTTAAAGTGTTTTCTAATAAAACTCCCCACCTACATTAACTCTTCACATTTATTACACAACCTAACTCATCCTACGCTTAAAATTCGTTCAACAAATTCGTGTTTTGGATCATCAATTTGTAAGTTGTTTCATAATCTTAACGTGGTTGCAAACATTGGTTTTGATTTTTATACGAATCCAACGGTCAAATTTTGTATATGATTGATTTTGTGTTCTACGCATATGCGTATGAACACATGATCAAGATTGTGTGTTTATGGTTAAAAAGATAGTGTCAAAACGTTTTTATAACATCAATGATATCATTTTTATCCCAAAATTCACCCAGATACACGAATTGATGGATTTTAGAAATTAGGGTTTATGCGTGGGTTTGGGTGTTTTCATATGTGAACGTTTTTGGTAATAAAGATTGTTATAATAGGTTGTTTTAAAGTTGAATTGATCATATTTAAGCCCAGAACTTTCCCAGAAACATAAAAAATGAAAAAATTGAAATTTAGGGTTTATGTTCATACGGTTTGGGTATTTTTGATTCATGACATGTTTAATGTTAAAACTTGGCTAAGACAACTCAATAGGCATCTTAGAATTACCAGAAAAACTTTGGTGCAATTTCCATGGCTAGATTTGTTACGCGTAATTCTTGAAACTAGGGTTTAAGTTCTACGCATAAGGTTTTCTACGCGTAACTGTTTGATGAGTTCTTCGTGCTTAATCTGATGAATAATGAATGTTAATGTTAATATTGATGCTATGATGATTATTATTTCAGGTTTGCTACACGTAAAAATCAGAATCAAGGTTACTAGCAAACTACGCATAAGGATCACCTTACGCTTAGAGAGTTATGCGTAAGAGTAATCTTACGCGTAGCTGCTACGCATAAGGTTCTACATATGGGACTACGCATATCCTGTGAAGGATATGCGTAAACAGTGACCTCTATGCATAAGGTCTACTCTTATGAGTAATCCTTACGCGTAAGGTTTTATATGCGCTTACGCGTAAGCTCTACGCATAAGGTCCCCCTGTTCCTACGCGTAATATTTCTTATGCGTAAGTCAGGATCCTACGCATAAGCTTGTGTCTACGCGTATAACTTCTGTTTACGCATAAGCTACCATTTCTACGCCTAAGCCTTGATCAAACCTTCATTATGAGTTGTTACGCGTGCAAACTTGTAAATAAATAAATCATAACGTCACGAAACCAATAATGTCACTAATAAGCTTAAACGTTTAATATGTTGTGAAATATATGAGATAACATAAACTTTAAAACCTAAAGTTAACTAAATCTCAAACCTTATCATGACGTCATTGGACTATTGAACAAACAAGTCATTTTGGACTCGTAACAATCATTGACATATCTCATTCAATTATTAGACAATAAAACCATCTGTTGACTAACATAATGTCTTTCGATATGTTGGTTCTTTTGGCTAAATGTATTTCAGATCACGACATGGATGCTCAAATTAATGTGGATGCACCAAATGTACTCACCATTGCTGATATCTTCCCTCATGGTTATCCAATGAAGATTGGAAAGAACAACCTTCGTGTTGACTTTGAAACCCTCACCTGCTCAGAGTCCTCTTGCTTGATTGCTGTGGATATTCTGAAGAACCATCCTTATCAGAACATGCTCTCTCATTCTGCTACTATTCCAGAGATCTACATTCATCAGTTATGGAACACAATGCAAAAGATCAAAGGACAGAATGCTGTGACTGTGACTCTCAACCACAAACAAGTCACTATCACTCCTGCAGATTTAAGAGCTGTCCTCCTCATTCCTGACATCATACCAACTGAATACTCTGCTGCACCAACTGAAGAGACTGTTCTGCAATTCTTGATTGATATTGGGTACGACGAAGCTTCATGAGTAATCAATAAGCATTCACACGTGGATCTCAAGAATATTCCTCAGCCTTGGAGAACCCTTTACATCATCATCACAAAATCTGTTTCTGGTCGTGACAGCGGCTATGAGCATCCCAAGCTCATGGAACTGCAAATCTTTTGGGCTCTGATCAACATGAAACACATCGAAATTGAAGCTCTGATATGGGATGACATGATGACATTCCTCAAAAAGCTTGGCTCAAAGATTCCTTATATCAGATATACAAAACTGTTGATCCAAAGAGCACTTGGATATAACCCTGATATCCCCAAGAGAATCAATGATCCCGATAATCTCGACATGTTGTCTGAACCCACTCTAACAGTCAGATTTAAGGAGTCAACTACCAAGAAACAAGGTGCTGTGTTGCCAGACCACCTTCTCTCAGATGAACTCAAAAAGCTCAACTCTTACAAAAGGTATCTGAAAGCTGTGCAAGAGAACAAAGTTGGTTTTCTAGATGAAAAATATTCTGGCACACCTACCAGGAAAACCAGACGAGGGAGTGCAGGCAGTGCCGCAAGCACTGAGAGTCAACGAAAGTTCCCGAAGAGGAAACCTCCAAGCAAAAGGAGAGTTCCTTCTCAAGAAGTTGTTCCTATTCCTATTCCCAAGCCTGAACCACAAAGAAAGCTAACGGACGAAGACACTGAGGGTACTGAATCAGATGAAGAGATTACCTACTTTGAAACTGCAAAGGATGACACTCCATCAGTACCGAAACCTCCTAGTCCACCGGCAGATACAGGCAAAGGGAAGACTCCAGTGATTGAGCACGAAGAGGAAAGTTCAGATGAAGAGCCACTGGATACTGATTACAGGAAGAAGTTCAAATTCGTTAGACTCCAACACGTTGCGAAAGAGTTTGCAAAGGATCAAATGGGTGGCCCCGGAGGGTCAAGTGGTGGAGTTCAAACTACACCAAGTCCTGATGCGGTTAATCAACCCGATAAGGGATCTGGTGCCACCACCTTGGAGCAACAACAAAAGCGCGTGGAAGATTCTATTGATTATGAATTTGAGGAACCAGAAACGAAAAAGACTGAGAAAACAACTGCTGATAATACAAAGATTGATGAAACGGACGATTATGATTGTCTTCTTCTAGACAGTCCCGTCCGTTCCAAGGAGAAAACTTCTAAGCCACCAAAGGACCCAGAGTGTCCCCACATCTCATCATCTTCAGATTCATCTTCTCACTCTTCACCACCACCATCAAAAGGGTCAACCAAATCATTTTTTTTGTTCACAAAATTGTTCTTCATGATAATCTTCCCACAAAACTCAAAATGGTCATATTTATTATCAAAACGTTATCAAAAATAACATTTTTATATGCCATTTTTGAGGGGGAGATAAATTATGTGATAAGAAATATGTTGTGAATTGCTATTGAATTCTCGTGTGAAAAGACTTCAACCCATGAATTGACGGGATCTGAACAGTCATACATCGAAAAGATTTGTCTTCCAAGACTTATCCAAGTAGATTGTACCTTTCGAGAAACTCCTGATAGACATGAACTTTGACGGGTTTGACAACCTTTCGGGGTTGTCCACATCTTCAAGGTAGTTATTAGAGCTAGTTGTCACCTAAAAGCTGACAATGTATCTCTTTAACTATGCAACGTAACCGTGTCTCGTGGGGGATTGTCTATCTTGAGTCGATCAATTCAAAAGTGTGAACTCTTTCCTCACTGTGCAGATTTCCGTATAAAATCATAAGCACATGTGGAGGAGGAGTATTTCTGAAAATCTAAAACTCTTGAAGTGTTCAAACATGTTTTTCATTCACAAACGCTTCAAGAGATTTTCATGAAAATGGTTTTATGGCAATGGAATTATAAGGTGACTAAGGTTAGGAATAACCGTCCTATGATCCGCCAGAGCCGGAGGGATCTACCCAAGGACATCACAAATAGTTAGTACTTAGAAGTCCTTAGGTATGATTATAAAAAGGAGAAAATGAGAATCGGAGAAAGAAGGAGTTGAAGAATTAAAAAAAAAAGCAAAGAAAAGGGTGAAAAGAAATAGCCCTCCAGATTATTCAACTTAGGGCAGACACCGGGTTCAATTCATATGCTACTGGTTGTCACTTGATGACGCCGGTATTGAAGATTAAAAGTCGTCATTGACCCAGTGACGCATGCACTAAACCTTCTTAGCCACTCAAGTTTCTCCCGAAAGAAGCTTGTTTCATTCTCACAGGGAACCCTACGTAAACTATTGGCTTTCTCTTAGAGATTGCTGGTATTGAAAAAGGAGACCCTCTCCCTAGTCTCCGCTCAGGAAAACCAAAACGCACTATTGAGTCCAGAGCCACGAGATTCATCAAAAGATCTCTTAGGTACACTTGAAATTTCATCACTTGTTGTTCAACAATAAGAACAATAGTGGTAAGTTATCGAGTCCTACACAAATCTTAGCAATCTGTCGAGAACATTTATGAGGGGTTCACATCTGTGATCCTCAGTGATTGAATGGAAACTCCTGCCAGGGTCAACATCAAACAGCCCTGACAGCAGGTCGCTTCGGTAACTCCCCGTGGATTACGCTTAGTGGTCTCAAACGGTCTACAGTCGTGAGGTGATACTTCGGTATACCTCAGTGACTCATCTGAATCGTAGGTGTACTTCAGTACATCGTGTTATCTCACTTGTGGGACTCCAGTTCAGGAATGGCCTTTGTGAGAATTAGAGTTATGTTTTCACACTATGCTGTTAACACTCTCGAAGTTTAAACTTGTAAGTGCCGGAATCCGCTCATTACTAACCTTTCTTATGTTTACTTCTTATGGAAGCTCTGGAGTGGAATGATCGTGCAGATTCTCCACATGCTCATACCAACAACATCACTTATGGAAGTTCTCTCACAATCAAAGGCAACAAAAAGTCAGAATGATTCTACAACAAAGAATCTACAAAGTTTAAAGACTTATAGAACTTCATCAACTGTAATCCAACGTTATAGAGCGTGTGAGCATGTTGGAGAAAGACGTGGAGACACTGGAGCAGCGAAGCAGACCTGATGCAGACTACCACACCATACTATCACTTTCAAAGAACAAAGAACAAAAGAACAAAGAAAATGAAGACGTCAAAGCAGAATACTTCAAAGGAAACAATTTCTCTACACTGGGGAGATTGTTCGAATCAAGACATCTCTTCTCACAAGAAAGAAGAATGTCAGAAGACATCAAAGCTACTATTACATCAGCACCTACAACATTAACACTCATTTCATTCATCACTAGCACTTGAGGGGGAGATTGTTGGAATCACTCCTAAACCTTAATTCAAGTGTTAGTAATTCATATGTAATAGTTAGCTTAATATTGCCTTTATGTTAGTAATTAGCCTTAGGCTTATGTAGAAGGCCCATAAGCCTAGGCCCAAGCCCATATAGGAAAGGAAGGGAACTTGGATGTTGCCCTAGTTCCTTCCCCTATATAAACACATGTAAACCTTCCTTAGAAGGTTGGTTGTTCAATTCATTTCTCTTTCACTATAGCTACGCATAATCGTCCTTAGTATTCATACGCATAGTGCTTGGTTTGTGTCTTGTTCATCCGATCTTTCTCTCTATCTCTTTCTATTGTGCTTGTGTTGTAAACTTAGTGACCTAACAACACGTTTTCAAAAGAAACGTGAACATGATAATTACAATTATTTAAAAGATATACATGTGTGTTTGTTTGAGTCAAATGCTTGTATCGAGTCATAATGGATGTTTTGCAGAAATTTTTTTCCAGATTCTAAAGATAAAAATGTTCCAAATGTTTTCCAGAAAATCGCATACCAGTTTCTGTCAGGATAACCTGACAGCGTCAGGATCGCAACCTGACGGCGTCAGGAGGAGCAGAAAAAGCTTATTACTTTTTCTCGTTTTCTGAGCTACTTATAAATTTTTGGAATTTTCCAGGTCTTAATTTTCCAAAAAATCTGTAAACATCCATTCCACAAGCATTATATCCTAGTTTAGTAGAGTCTTATATATATTGTTACCGCTGATTTTACGTGAAGGTTTCTTTTGTTTTCTTCAAGTGTGCAGGTTTAATTTATCAAGAAGAAGATACATAAGATGAGAAGGAGCTTTTCACGTAAACATTCTTCTTGAAGAAAGATGTAACCACCACTTCACACGGATCCTACCGAGCTAATCAGGGGAGTACTAGTTTCTTTCATTTTTAATTACCTTCCATTATCATAACTTTGATACTTTCGGAGAACATTGGGGACAATTTTCAGTTTAAGTGTAGGGAGGGAAAGTAAAATGGGAACTTTGAAACTATGTTTATCCTTGAATATTTGCTTTGTCTAATTTCATTTGTGTAATAAACCATGAGAAATATCGGTTAGGGTAATTTTGGCACCAAATTTAAAATTTTTCATGACATATAAGAGTGGGCCACTAGTCTTAATAAAGCGTCTCATGGATAGGAAATTATATGACTAGCACAAAAACCCTTTACCACTTAAATTCCACCCAAAATGTGAGGATCGCTCTTAGATTTGTAGGAATTAAAGCATTCATCTTTAATGCTTCGAGTGTGAACCGGTAGTATAATAGATTCTTGAACTTGTTTTGTGATGCATTCCGAGATCGCTAGTAAGACTACATGTGGAAAACTAGAAGGGGGGATTGAATACTTTTTCCAATTTAAAACTTCCTTTTAGAATATTTAGATCGACTTATGTCAATCTATTTGGTTGTTTATGTTGGACGTTGATAGATAGATATATAAACGTGTAATGAAAGATAAAGAGTAAGAAGCACATAACCACGACACGAGTATTTATAGTGGTTCGGCTACAAGGACACCTTCCTTGCCCTAATCAACTCCCCCAGTCACCTACTCGAGAGTTCGTAAACACTACACGACACCAATCTCCTTATGGCGGAGAAGCCTTCACAACGTCGCCTACTCTTTTTCCGGTACTAGGCTAACCACCGGGTTCTTTCACTCCAAGGTGAACCACACCTATCACAACGTCGCCTACCCTTTATTAGGTACTAGGCTAAGCACCTAGTTCCATTACTATGGAGGAACTACTATCCATCACAGCACAACACCTAATCTCAAGGAGATCCACTCCTTGTTACAACACCATCAAGGATATCACCATCCTTGGAAATAAACAAATACTTATATGTATAACGATACACCTCATCGATTATACGACCTAGGCATTCTTCCCTAATGCCACTTGATTTGATTCTTAGGCATCCTTCACTAATTCCTTTGACACAACGCTTGGCACCCATCACTAATGCCTTCGTCTTGACACCTTTAGCATTCTTCACTAATGCTTTTGACACGGACGTTTAGCACCTTTCACTAATGCTTTTGACACGGACGTTTAGCACCTTTCACTAATGCTTTCGTCTTGACTCTTTCGGCATCTTCCACTAATGCCTTCAACACAACATCTACGGAGGAAGAAAGAGCTATCAACAAGAGAACCTCAGTTGACTTGATGATGACGAAGCATGGCAACTCATGGACTTGAGCTTGCTCGACTTCAAATAGTGGTGATCTCACCTTTAAGAGGAACCTAGAGAATCACACAAAAACAAAAGACAAACTACATAGAAAGATCCCTTAGGATCAGTGGTTAGAGAGGTACAATACTTGGAGAAAGTATGTGTGAAAGTGGTGAGCCAAAAGGAAGAAATGGCTCACTATTTATAGAGGAGAAAGTTCACTGTTCCCCGGATCCCACGGATCCCTCCCACAAGGGATCCAGCTAGCGTAAAGCTAGGGATCCGTGGGATGCTCCTCTTTACCCATGGGTATTTTTGGTTATTGGTCATGGGTCATGGGTTATGGGTTGATCCATGGGTCTTTTACTAGATACAATGTATCTTGTAAATTCAATGTACCAAGTCAAGTGGTATGGATAAAACCATGGGTTGTGGGTCAATACCATTTGTTAGTTTTTACCCATTTTAGTATATACTAGTTAAGTATATTTTTACCCAAATATGTAAACACTAGTTGTTGTACATATGTATTGCTAAATCATAAAATCACTTATATTTTTTTTAGTGTTTTATGTGAAAACGTAAGTGTGTTAGAAACTATTAGTTCAAACCATTTACATATTTTATTTGTTTTATTAAAATGATTTTACGTTTGTTATCGATAAAACATTAGAAGATCGTAAAATATAAATAAACGTTTTTACGGCTTATTTGTATTAACACTACAGTTGTGTAGTTAGGAATAACTAAATGATAAGAGGCATTAGGATAACCCTTGTTTGATACCCGTAATATAATTACTTCTTCCACATCGGTTGAGTAATTCCCCACACCTTTGCGTTGTACTCATATTTAGTACACGATACCCCTAGTTAACCCCTCAGAGCCTATTCTTTTCGCGGTTCTCGCGATGTTTCGGTTTTCAGAAATATCAATGAAGAGCATTGTTTACAATCCACCCCCAAATGTACACCCAAATCGCCTTAGCCTACCTTGTATGCACTCACTTTTAGTGCATTATTGTTATCACACCAAACCCTTAGTTCAATTATCTAGTTGCTTGCATAAGTTGCTAAGTCGAGTCATATCCTTTGTACACAGTTTTGGGACGATTGGGACTCATGGAAAAAGTTAAATTTTATGGAATGACGGGAAGGGAACGTTAAATTCAAATTCCCTTTATTTGCATAATAATGTACTCCAAGTGTTTTGATCTTTTCAATTCGGGTCAAATTAGTGTTAGAGTAATAAAAACTCAAGTGTAGTGATGTGCCTATAAATCCCTATCATTTTGATGTTATCGTAGAAGATGGTAGAGTAAAAGTGTATGAAAAAAAAATAGAAAAAAGAAAAAAATAGAGTGATAAAAAAATGAAAAAAAAAACATACGGGCTACCATCCTACATCTATCTTTAAATTTGTGTTTGTTTGTTTCAGTTATCTATAGTTTAGAGTGTCGAGTCTTGGCTTAGCAACGCCATTCTTCGCATGCTTGTAACATAAAGATTTTTGACTTGCCACCACTATCCCACCAAACCCTTTGTTTCCCTACCGTAAGCCTAACGTTACAACCCTTTAAAAGACCTCTTGGATAGTCTTTCCTAGGTGCTTACGCCAAAGCGATAGAGGTTTGATCTAGTCTCAAGCCTATGGTAATCTATGTACTAGGACCGGTTAATGGGTGTTTATCTTCCATTTCCAACTTGTTATATTTCATATACACCTGAGAGATGTGAGTATCCAAACACCCCATGTGAGGTGCTAGTATGTAATTTCCTTGCTTGTTATGACTTTTGCGGGGCGTATATGTGTTGTGGATTGTTCTAAACTAATGCTTCATGACCCCTAACTTATAAATTAATTGGCTAAAAGCACATTTGCTTGAGGACAAGCAAATACCAAGTGTAGGGATATTTGATAAGGATTTAAAATGTACCTTTTTGAGGGGTCATTTAAGCCCTTAATTGATCACTTTTTTATCCGTTACTAATTAATTTCGTTCCTTTTCACTTTTTAGGTCTCTTGAAGGCAAATTGCTGGAATGACACTTATTCGGACGAAAAGGCGCGAATATACGAAGAAAATGGCCAAAGTCAAGAATTGAGACACTCAAGCTGCTGAATTGAAAGGGGATGGCGTCAGGTTCTATTTGTGACGCCGTCGGAACATGTTTTGTGACGACTCAGTAGCCAAATTGCTTAATTACAAGTGACGGCATCAGGTTTTAAAAGAGTAGGGTGTCGCAGCTCAGACGGCCTAGATTTGATCCAGACGGCGTCAGAGACTGAAGGAGACGGCGTCACAGGCCTAAGGTGACGCCATCACAATGCTAACGTGGCCAAGACGAAACCCTAATGACGGCTACCCGACGGCGTCACAATTAAAGAGTGACGCCGTCGCGATTTGTAATACTATATATAGAATCCGAATTTTTCAGTTTTCAGTGTGTAGTTTTGTGGAGTAAAAACCTAAACCGAATCAAGGCTGTCTTGTACAGTATTTTAGGGTTCCATACCCTATCTTACATCAAGATAAGTGTTTTACTTCATTAATTCAATTATGTCTTCAATTGATTGTGTGTATGCTTGCATGTTCTCCATGTCCGGCTAATTTATTTGTGTGTTTGCTTAGGTAATATGAAACCTAGTTATTGAATATTGATTGTTGTCTCTTATCTTAATTGTGATTGACCTAGTATTGCGATAGGTCATTCGTTGTGTTATTAATGCTTGATTAATCTTTGTTGAACCTTAGTTTATAATCACCTAGAGTTATTGTAGGCTAAACATCCAAAGAATACCTTAGTGTTAAGTTTATAAATCCTAAAGATTTTGTAGTCATTAACCTTTGGTAGCTTCAAAGAGTTAGGGATAAACGCATACCCTACGACCTTAGAAACACAACGCGTTAAGAATAAGGACGTGACAATTCAACCATCAATAGGAGATAACTAGGGAATAATAAAACCTAAGTAAACACATTTTTAATCATCATACGAGCACACAACAATAGACATAGACTACCCCTAGCTTAGTTAATTAGAATAGATAATAGTAGAGTAATCGGTAGAAATACCAACCCCCAAATCCAAACCCCGAGATTCGTACCTTTCCATTTCCTAAAAAAATATAAAAAAGATAAAAAAAAATAATCTTCCTCAACCTCAACCTTAGCGTAGTAACTTCTTACTAGCATTCCTATTCCCCTAGAGAACGATATCAATACCCGTGGCTTACCCTAATACAACACTACAACGATTAGGTTCACTGCCTAGGGTGTTGAAAAACTTGCTCGACGAAAAGGAAGTTCCTTTGACCCCGAACGCGCTGTGTAAGCGTATCAGGAGTTGTTCAGGATAGGTTTCGAATGTTATTAGCCGACATTCTAGATCGGCATGGTATTATTAACAGTCACTCAAGAACGGATCTAGATAATGGGAGTGATCCACCCGCTCTGATACCACTTATTGGTCAGATATTTTTGTGCAAAACCATGAAACGTATGAACAACAGTTTGAGCAAATGAAAATAACTGATGAACATTAGAAATGAAAGCATGTTTACACAATCTTGACCTGATACTAATAATAATACCCATTTGTATATTACGATTGTATTAGTTCCACTTAGAGGTTATGGTGAAGGCTTTTACGAAGGATAGTTGTGGAATACTATCCTTGGTAATGACAAATGATGCTCTTCAAGTTTTGAAGAGGAAGCTTCCACTTAGAAGAGAAGGAAGATTCTAAAGGTGGAGTCTCGTGCTTACTACTTCTAACATCCCCTCTTTGTATACTAGGGAGATACACTATTAGTAGTTACTAGATAACAGTAACATGCAAACTAGAAACAAACTAGAAGTCAGGTGCACATGCCCTTGTGTTGCTAGGGTTGCATTACTGTGTTGACAACTTTGTGCATGCAATACATGCAAGTTGCTTTTCCTTCTATCGATGAGATCTTATCTTCCCAAGGATTTTCCCGCTTTGCTATCTTGAATTAATCCCGCCCAAGTGTGTCTGAGAATTATTTTGCTAAGTATACATGACCAGTTTTTAACTAGTCAGGTTGCATGGTTTCTTCAGGATGGTTTTAGTTTATAAGACTTTCAGAGTCTTAGAGACATTTGTCAGTCCTCTTAGACTCTGATTGTTTGTAACTCCTTGTATTTTCTAGCTGACTCCACATCAGGTCACAAAGTGTTTTGTTCAGTTTGGACTTCATCTTATTTTAAGCTTGACTGTTTTCCCAAGAAGTATACAACATATCTGAGTAGTTATAGTCTGATATGTGAAAACACTCAATGAGTTCTTTTTTCAAAACCGCTGTTCTTTAAATCAGTGGTTGACTTTAACTCTTCTAAGATTGTTCCCTGAGGTGTATACCTTTGTGAGATAGCTGATTGTGATCAACAGTGCTGATCCTTTTCAGAGAGTAAACTCTGCTCATTGTTTACATTTAGACTTAATCAGATAGTGGACTAGCTCCCTGATTTTATCATTTAGTGACTTAGGTTGCTATTTATGTGTCAAATACTTAGTGAAGGTGTATTTGGTCAAATTTAGACTCAACAGTAAATTTATGGGTTAATCATCATATGATCAAAATATGGTTATATGATGATTAGAAGTACTAAGGATTTAATCTAATGGTTGTATAAACCGTTGTTATAGTAATCCTAGTATGTTTTTTAACTTTTACGTTTTGGTTATGATGATTTTGGATTAGGAACCAAAGATTGATGGTGATGGTCCTTTGATTAAATAAGCTTTAGACATTAGGTAACTTGTACTAAAACATGTGTTATATGTGTGTTTATCATATATGTATTATGATTGTGTAAGAGTATAAGACTTGGACATAGTAATGGTTGAAGGCTAGGAAATTGGTGGCTAGTTATTGTACTAGTTAAGGTATGTATTTGACTAATGTAAATGAGACTTTTTGTTAGCTTATGTGATGAAGGTATGTGGTATGGATTGAATGTTATGGATTGGAAGCATTTAAAGTGATTATGATGCTTATGTGGCAATATGTGTATGATATATGTTTTATGTCAGGTTACTTACTAAGCTTTCGCTTACATTATAGTTAACAACGTTTTGTAGGTCTTGCACAGAGGTTATACTTGTATTAAGGATTAAGAATTGGCATGCGCGGATTAGAAGGTAGTATGTATTTAAGAACTTAGTCATAAATACCTAGCTCGAAGCAAAGTTGAACCCCTGAGAGTCTATGTTGTATGTTCTCAAGTGTCAAAGTTCATGTCATGGTCGATATAGTATTTTGGTTGTCAAATTAGTTGTTATAGAAATGGTTAAAACTTTAATGTTTGTTAAAGGGGTGTTTGGACTAGTGTATGTTTATACCCATTTTAGGGTCAAAATGGGTCATTTACCGTGTAATATATTATAATATGGTTTGTTAAAGTGTTGTGATTGTTAAAGTAAAACTGTGTCAATTCAATTGTTTCAGTCATGTGTCATAGTGTTTGAAAGTTGGTCAAAACGGGTGTTTGGTAAACCCCGTAAGGTATTAGTTCACGGGTCGTTTAGACCATAAATGTACATGGAGATGATGTATTATGTTGTATTAAAGATTTCTATAAAGTTTTGTTAATTTTCGAGTTATAGAAATCGAGTTTTAGTTGTTTTAGTTAAGTATGAAAACGGGACAATAAGTAGTGCAGAAAATCGGTCGTGTTTGAAAAATCATATCTTTTAATTCGTAAGTCATTAGAAGTCGTACCACCTGTCGTTTTGAAGGTAGTTGAGTCTAGTTTCATTAAAAATACTTTCAAAAGGTTTATTTATTATATATTTTTGTCATTTTGTTAAAATGTAACAAAAGGTCCGTTATAGATTAGTCTTTTCAGCGTAAAAGTTTAAAATTTTGGTCAAATCGGGCACGGGGCGTAACATTTCTTTCACAGGAGAAGTATCCTTCTGAGATTCTTGAGCGCGCTAATGTGGTTAGGTGTAATCCATGTTGAACACCCATTGACACGGAGTCCAAGATAAGGGTGGGTGGATGGTGATCTCGTATTGGATCCGACTTTATATCGCAGTCTAGAGGGTTCCTTCAGTATCACACTTTTACACGACCTGAATTTTTCTTTTGCAATTCAACAAATTTTTTTATGTAAGCACAATCCTCATGAGCCCTATTTCTCGGCTCTCAAGTGAATTTTACGTTATGTTGCACTTTGGATTATGGTTTACAGTTGTACTCATTTTTTGCATCTTCTTTATTTGTTTACTCTAATGCGGATTGGGCGGGTAGTCCTACCACTCATATGTCGACTTTTGGATATTGTATGTTTCATGAAAATAACTCATATCCTGTTCCTCCAAGCATCAAGTTAAGCTCTCCAGGTCCATTGCGAACGCCAAATATCGAGGAATTGCTAAGGCTGTTGCTGAGATTTGTTGGTTATGGAATTAATTAAGCGAGCTTCATACACTGTTATTTTTTACTACTCTAGTCTATCATGACTATTTTAGTGCGGTTTACCTATCGTATAATCTCGTGCAGCACCAACGCATGAAGCATATTGAAATTGACATACATTATGTTCGAAATTTAGTTGTTGCTCGTCTAGTTCGGGTTCTGCGTGTGTCATCGCGTTATTAATTTTTGACATCTTCACCAAAGGTTTGCCTACTGCTTTATTTGATGAGTTTCAGTCCAGATGTAGTGTTCGCTATTCTCTCACTCCAATTGCGGGAGGATGTTAATGGGTTATTAGTATTATGGGCCAATTTATTAGACTAGCATATTATACTAATTTATATTGTAGAGACATTCATTATTTAGTGAACAACTAGGTTGTTAATACAAATAAGCCATAAAAATGTTTATTTATATTTTACGATCTTCTAATGTTTTTTCGATAACAAACGTAAAATCATTTTAACGAAACAAATAAAATACGTAAAAGGTTTAAGCCAATAGTTTACTAACACACTTTTACTAAACATATTAAAACTATATCAAAACATGTTTAGTAAATAAGTTATATAAAACCAAAGACATTTTTATAAAACACTAACAAGTAATATTATTTACATCTTATAGAAATGCATATGTATAACAACTAGTGTTTACATTTTACAAGAATGTATATGTACTTTGTATATGTTGTAATGGGTAAAAACCAAGGTCCATAACCCATGATCCATTGACTAGGTACAATGAATGTTGTTGGGTAAAAACCAAAGTCCATAACCCATACCCATGGAGCATGATCCATAACCCATGACCCATTGCATGACATCATGCATGAAGTCATGTTGGGTATTATCTATGATCCATGACCCAAATTCCATGACCCATTACCCAAGATCCATAACCCAATGACTAGGTACATTGCATCTTGTTGGGTATCCATAGTCCATTATCCATAACCCATGGCCCATAACCTATAACCCATAACCCGGTTTGCAACCCAAAATCCGGACTAAACTGACCTAGTAGACGGATCCGTGGGAACCGTGGGACAGTAGGCAAGTTTTGTCTATAAATAGTGAGCCATTTCACTCTTGCTCACTACCACTCTTAGATACACTTTCTCCCTGTATTCTAACCTCACTAACCACATATCCAAAGGATCATTCTATGTAGTTTTATGTTTGTGTGATTCTCTAGATTCCTCTTAAAGGCGAGATCACCACCTCTTGAAGACGTGTTAGCTCAATTCCCTGAGTTGCTAAGCTTCGTCATCATCAAGACTACAGAAGTGCATCTTGTTGATAGTTCTTTCCTCCCTCCATAGAAGTGTCGTGTTGAAATCATTAGTGAAAGGTGCCGAAGGGTCGTGTTGAAGGCATTAGTGAAAGGTGTCGAAGGGTCATGATGAAGGCATTAGTTAATGGTGCCAAAGCTGTACATTCGATATGGTGCATCGATGTACAAGTTAGATAGTTTAGGTTAAAGGATATTGATATCCTTCTTGTGTTGTAACAAGGAGTGTGTCTCTTTTGGGGTAGTTGTGTTGTGGTGTAATGTTGGGTAGTAGTTCCTCCTTTATAATGGAACTCGGTATCTAGCCTTGTACCGGATAAAGTGTAGGCGACGATGTGGTAGGTTTGGTTCTACGTCGTGGAAGAACTCGGTGTCTAGCCTTGTATCGGATAAAGAGTAGGCGACGTTGTGAAGGCTTCTCCGCCACATTAAGGAGCTTGTGTTGTGTAGTGCTTACAAACTCTCGAGTGGGGTACTTGGGGAGTGGAGTAGGGCAAGGAAGGTGTCCTTGTAGTCGAACCACTATAAATACTTGTGTCGTGGTTTTGTGTTCCTTACTCTTTATCTTTTGCATTACTTACTAGTATAAAAGTTGTCATTCAGGTTACTCAACTTATGAAAGTTGTCAACCGCGTTACTGAACTTATGAAAGTTGTCATCCAGGTTACTGAACTTGTAAAGACATGACATTTTTGTTACTTAACATATAAAAAATTAAACGTAAAACTCGCTGAAATTATAGACATGTTTGCTTTTTAACGTTGAGTAACCTGAATGACAACTTTTAAACTTTAGTGACTTAGGACAAATTTCCCGCAAACTTTAGTGACTTTTTTGTATAATAACCCTTTCCAAAATTGGTATCAGAGCTTCGTTACCAAGTTTCTTAGAGTATATTGTACTTTAAAAACTTGACACGATCCGTGTATGTTTGAAAACTACAAAGAATGAATTTTCTTAAAACAAAAACCATGTTTTAGAAATTTTTTTTACTTTTAACAAATGTTGGATATTGATAAATCATTCTAACATTTTCTTTTGAGAAATATTCATGCCAGGATTCTTCCAATGACTTTGTTCTATTTAAAAAAAAATGAAGTTAACACCCAAAGAAGAATCAAAAGTGATCACAACTTGCTTTTCTAAAATACGACTAAGTATTTTAAAAGCTCATGAAGTATTTCGTATATATGGTTTCTAAAACCATAAAAAGGGAATATAGTAAAGGTATGTTCTCTTAGTTACAATTAGTTGGTCAAAAACGTGCTAATTGCTTGTGGATAAAATGGTGATACATGTTTCTCTCTTATAATAAGCATATTATGAAAAGTGTTTTGTTGATTTTTTTTTTCTTTGAAGTTTTGTTGTTAGATATCTTGTTACTCAAGCTTGAACAATGATTAAAATGGGTAATATAACCTCACAAAAAAGTCTACAAAGGTTAAACCTTTTCGTCGGGTCAAAATATGTATTTTTGTAAATCTCTGTCAGATCCACGGATCCCTTTGTTATCAAAGGCCGGATCCCTTTTGGAAAGGATCCGGCGGATCCGTCTGTGCAGAGGACATATTTGGTTAAATTTCAAAAATTCATAACTAATTAACCGTAAGTCCGTAGAAGTCGTGTCACCTATTGTTTGAAAGATATTTGAGTCTACTTTCATATAAAAATGATTTCATAAACTGATTTAAAACAAAAATTTACATAATCATTGATTAATAATAGAAAGTCATTTTTCGGTCATAACTTTTGTACAAACTTTTTGTCTAATTGGAGACGAATGTTTTCATCTTTGAATAACAGTGTGTCTTCTTTTGAAACTAAGGTTTTGGTCATAAATATAAAGGAAACAAATAAGCTTGGTATACATGTTTATATTTAACACAAAGCGATGAAAAGAACTTTCGTATGCTATGCAAAATGATCAATTGTTTTACCTCGTATTACTTGATTATGTGCTTATCTCAAATAGTTCTTCTGCTTATTTGTTTGAATAACATATGTGGTTTCCTCACCTTGCTATTCATTCTCTTGTTTGTCGATTTAGTAATATTTTACTAATCAATGTGCTATTTGAGAGAGTGTTTGGGATAATATCTAGTTGTGTCAGAAATGTTATTTTAAATGCTTAAATAAGTCATATAAGTTGAATAATGTTTAAAACATGTAATATACTAAATGACTTCTTGTTGAGTTTGTCATGTGTGCAACATAAGTGTATTATGTGCTTATATGATTTCTTGATTTCATCTTTTCTTGTATCGTTTTCTGAAACAACAAGAATGTACATCGGATCATAACCAACACTTGTGTTGATGATGTACTTTCCAGTTTTCTTTTCCATGATCACTTTTCAAGCTTCATAGTAGGATTTACAACTTGATTATTTCATCCGAGATACTCAAGTAAATTATTTTGCAACGCAAATATAAATGATCATATCCGAAAATCCAAACTCAAACTTTCCAACAACATATGTTGAACTCGCTCATCCATACTTGTTCTCCATATTTCTTCTCCATACTTGTTCTCCATACTTCTTCTCCATATTTTTCTCCATACTTGTTCCCCATACTTGTCCTCCATACTTGTTCTCCATATTTGTTCTCCATACTTGTTCTCCACATTTGTTCTCCATTTTAGTTCTCCAAATTGTTCTCCATATGTACTTCTTTAAACTTATGTGGTTAACATAACATCTTCGTCACCTTAGGATTACTAATCAAACAAGTTTTAAAATTGATTTTTCTTTTGTTAGTCAATCACAACCACTTGCCTCATCAAGCGATTATCTTGCTTTGATCGAGAAGAGCTACATGACTTCAAGGATGAAGTTCATTATATGCTAATCAACATCCGTAATGACTATACTTAGTTCATTACCTTCACTAAACCAAAACAACCTTCTAAACAATTCACTTTCTTAAGGACGCATATACATGTGTTTCTTACTCTTCAAATACCAACACATAGGTAAACATCTCTTAGCTAAAACCATCTCACAAAATCGTACTTGCTTCAAGCCTATCTATATCCAAAACTTACTCTTCTAAACACAACTCCTTCATCTCCACAAACAACAACTCCACCTTCCGGATGAAGTCTAGGATTGTCTTGAACTAGCACCTCACAACTCTATTGTCTTGAACACTATCATGTACTCTTTTCTTTCTTGACACATACCTTGCACGCCATTGTTAATACAAACGATTAACTAATCTAGATTGTAAATATGTTTTGAGCTTCTTGAATAGTGCTTGTTAAGTTTGATAAACCTATGTGTTATTTGTGAGCTCGATCTCATCTGATTGCTTATGTGCTATTCTTACATGCTCTTATTGCTATGCTAGACTTATATAAATATATGCTTGCTGTAGAGATCATTGGTTTCAAAATTCGATACGTGGAACAAAATCTTGCAACCATTCTGTTAAGGAATCTGGTTTAGATGCCGGATCCCTTGGCTATAACTAGTCGGATCCCTCAAATGCAGGATTCGTGGGATCCGGTGGACAGAAGTGCAATTTTAGCATCCTTGCATCAATCCAAACTTCCAAAACTTATTAGACTAGTTAAACATGATATATTAAGATCACTTAAACTTTAATTAGGCTCAATAGATCTCACACTCACTCATGGATGACTTAGGATCACATTCAAGGTGTTTTTGATTTATCATTACTTCAAAACCTCACCATCTTTCCGCTCCAATGTTGACACATTGCTCCTCTCATCTCAGAACACTTAACTCGATATTTCTCTTAATTTTAGTAAATTGATTTTAGTCATCTTGATCTTGAAATGGTCTAAAAAATAGTTTTTCATTTCTTGTGATTTTCAAGAAATTTTCTAAATTTTCCTTAGATCACCATCTAGTCTTTAGGATCATTTGACATCATTTGACACCCTCAAAATTCTTAGTGTCATCCTTGATCACTCATTGGTGTTCATGAAAACTCCATTTCTTTCCAAAAAAGACATCATTAGCTACACTCGCTCATTACACTTGATCATTTAAGTCTCATGCCATTTAAGACACCTGAGGAGACTAAAACACTCAAGATATGTATGTGCTAGACTTTACTAGAACCTCATCAATCCCTTTCATGGCTCCTGAGAGCCGGATCCCTGGGTTTAGCCTAGCCGGATCCCTCAAGTGAGGGATCGGTGAGAACCATCTGCACAGACTAAACCAATCCTACTTGATACAATCGTTTCAAACCCTCTTTGTTAATCTAAACACTCCACATTGTCTTAAATGACTTCCTAGATCTGTACAACTCTGTAGTTGACTCTTGTGCATGCAAATCATTGCAATTTGAAGGATTTTAGTGGTTTGAGCTTGAATTCACTTACCAAATATTTCCCTTTATAAACCATGTGTGTTAGAACTTCCAAATCACCATTCACACACTTATTCTCAGTAGCTAAAGTTTTCCTTTTTCCTTTCTACCATTTCACTATGAGGATTAACTCATCAACCAAAGAACCTCCCAAGAAAAGTTCTCGGGTTGTTCATGAAATCTCCTCAACCGAATCATCACCCGTCAAAACCTCAAACACTAGAATTTTCTCACAACCAACTCTACCAATCAAACCAAATCCCCAAAGGATTGTTCCCACAAGACAACCCTTGCCAAACACTACCATACCTCCTAAGACAAACACCTTTACCTCTACTAAACCATCACCTCTAGTTCCTACAACTATTTCTTTCACCACTCCACTCTCATCCCCACACCGTTACAACTTAGAGGACTTGCCACCTAGGCCATCTCATCCACCACCATTGCCAACATTTTCCTCAATTGAGAAAATAGTGCAACAACAACCTTCTCACCAAAACTTTGGTGTTGAAACCACACTAGCACCCATGTCCTTTTCTCCTTCACCCTCAAATGGTCCATTTTGGATTATGAGGAATCACCAAACTCAACAACCGGACCATATGGAAGTAGATACCTCTTTACCTCCATCATCAACACATATTCCACCACCTTCAATCTTAGTTGAACCACCTCCAACTTCATCAAACTTGCCTCCACAAATCCCTCCTTCCTTTGTGGAACATCCACCTTCTTCATCCAACTTTCCACCTCAAACCGCTCCATTCCTACCACCACCATTCCCTAGCCATGGCAATGATTGCTTTCATTGTCAACATGTCGAAGGACTAGTCGATGAAGTACGTGATGAATTACGTTTCATGTTATATCACCTTCTCGAACGTTTTGATGAGGTCAACAAATCTACTCGTCCCTAGAACTTAGGAATACAAGCACAATCGTGCTCCTCTATAGTCTTAGGCACAACTTAGAATTGTTAGGAAATGTACTACATGCTTGTATCATTCTCTTATTTTTAGAGATATGTGTATCATTTCTATTGTTTTATTGAATGAAACTACATGTTGTATGCTATATATTTATGAGAATATGTTTGGTGCTATAATACATAACTCATTTGGACGTTTACATCATTTTTTACATCTACATTGCTATCAAAAGAATGCAGGTACATGGTTCCCTCAAATTAGCCTAGACGGATCCCTCACAGGAAGGATCCGTGGGATCCGTGCAACAGAAGCAAATTTTCTCACTAATATGAATCTCATTTGCAGGAAACTTTGCACCATATACTTGTTTTCTAACCTTTGTTTTGTAGATTTTCAAAATACAGATGAAGACTTTGACACCCTCAACAAGGGGGAGTTTTTCGTCAAAGCAAAGAAATTGCAAAAACGCTTGCAATACTTTCACTTAGGTTTTCTATACTAGTTGACGTCCTCCTCAAAAGAAAGCACTCGTCAAGGGGGAGAATTTCGTATAAGACGAAACCATTTTCAAACATAATTGCAACACACTCGTTTAGACTTCCTAAATACTTGACGCCCACAACAAAGGGAAGAATCCGTCAAGGGGGAGCTAAGACAAGAATATTTCTCTCATCTTACTACTTATTTTCTCATTTTGTTATTTTTTACACATTTTTCTCAAAACAATGTGTTAGTTTCTTTTCGACGCTCTTTTTGTTTCGACAAAAATGGGGAGAAGAGAGTAAAAACTCCAATTCAAATTTTTACGAATTTTATTTTCTTCTTAAAATAATCTTATGTTTTGTCATCAACAAAAAGGGGGAGATTGTTAATACAAATAAGCCATAAAAACGTTTATTTATATTTTACGATCTTCTAATGTTTTGTCGATAACAAACGTAAAATCATTTTAACGAAACAAATAAAATACGTAAAAGGTTTGAGCCAATAGTTTACTAACACACTTTTACTAAACATATTAAAACTATATCAAAACATGTTTAGTAAATAAGTTATATAAAACCAAATATAATTTATAAAACACTAACAAGTAATATTGTTTGCATCTTATAGAAAAGCATATGTATAACAACTAGTGTTTACATTTTACAAGAATGTATATGTACTTTGTATATGTTGTAATGGGTAAGTAATGGGTAAAAACCAAGGTCTATAACCCATGATCCATTGACTAGGTACAATGAATGTTGTTGGGTAAAAACCAAAGTCCATAACCCATACCCATGGAGCATAATCCATAACCCATGACCCATTGCATGACATCATGCATGAAGTCATGTTGGGTATTATCCATGATCCATGACCCAAAGTCCATAACCCAATGACTAGGTACATTGCATCTTGTTGGGTATCCATAATCTATTACTGATAACGCTACACGCGTCGTTCGGGGTCAAAGGAACTTCCTTTTCGTCGAGCAAGTTTTTCAACACCCTAGGCAGTGAACCTAATCATTGTAGTGTAGTATTAGGGTAAGCCACGGGTATTGATATCGTTCTCTAGGGGAATAGGAATGCTAGTGAGAAGTTACTACGCTAAGGTTGTGGTTGAGGAAGATTATTTTTTATCTTTTTATATTTTTTAGGAAAGGAAAGGTACGAATCTCGGGGTTTGAATTTGGGGGGGGGGGGGTTGGTATTGCTACCGATTACTCTACTTATCTAATTATCTAATCTAAGGTGTATGTAGTCTATGTCTAATTAATGTGTGCTCGTATGATAGTTTAAAGATGTGTTTACTTAGGTTTTACTACTCCTTAATTATCTCCTATTGGTAGTTGAATTGTCACGTCCTTATTCCTAGTTGCGTTGTGTGTCTAAGGTTGTAGGGTATGCGTTTCTCCCTAACTCTTTGAACTTACCAAAGGGTCTCGTCTACAAAACCCACTAGGGATAATAAACTCTTACTCTAAGGCACTCTTTGGATGGTTTAGCTTACAACTACTCAAGGAGTCATATTCTAAGGTTCACAAAGATTTAATCAAGCATTAAGTACACAACGAATGACCTATCGCATTATTAGATCATTAACCAACTAAGATAAGAAACAACCAATCAATATTCAATAATTAAGTTTCATATTCCCTAAGCAAACACACAAGTAAATTAGCCGGACATGGAAAACATGCAAGCATACACACAAATAATCAAAGACATAATTGTATTAATGAAGTAAAACACTTATCTTGGTGTAAGATAGGGTTTGGAACCCTAAAATACTGTACAAGACAGCCTTGGTTCGGTTTAGGTTTTTACTCCAAAAGACTACACACTCAATACTGAAAAATTCGGATTCTATATATAATATTACACATGCGACGGCGTCACTTTATGTTTTGTGACGTCTTCGTGTCGCCGTCATTAGGGTTTCGTCTTGGCCACGTTAGACTTGCGACGGCGTCACCTTATGCTTGTGACGCCGTCCTCTTCAGCTTCTGACGCCGTCTGGATTACATCTAGGCCGTCTGAGTGCGACGGCCTACTCTTTTATAACTTGACGTCGTCACTTGAAAATGGGAGTTTTGGCTTCTGTCCCGTCACAAAAATCCTCCGACGGCGTCACACTTAACACCTGACGTCGTCACCTTATGTTTTCAGCAGCTTTGAGTGTCTCGATTCTGACTTTGGCCATTTTCTTCGTATAATCGCGCCTTTTCGTTCAAATAAGTGCCATTCCAGCATTTTGCCTTCAAGACACCTAAAAAGTGAAAAGGAACGATATTAAGCAATAACGGATACAAAAGTGATCAAATAAGGGCTTAAACGACCTCTCAAAAAGGTACCTTTTAAAACATTATCAAATATCCCTACACTTGGTATTTGCTTGTCCTCAAGCAAATGTGCTTTTAGCCAATTAATTTATAAGTTAGGGGTCATGAAGCATTGGTTTAGAACAATCCACAACACATATAAGCCCCGCAAAAGTCATAACAAGCACAGAAATTACATACTAGCACCTCACATGGGGTGTTTGGGTACTCACATCTCTCGGGTGTATATGAAATATAACAAGTTGGAAATGGAAGATAAACACTCATTAACCGGTCCTATTACATAGATTACCATAGGCTTGAGAATAGATCAAACCTCCATCGTTTTGGCGTAAGCACCTAGGAAAGACTATCAAAGAGGTCTTTAAAGGGTTGTAATGTTAGGCTTACGGTAGGGAAACAAAGGGTTTGGTGGGATAGGCTATTTAGTGGTGGTAAGTCAAAAATCTTTTATGTTACAAGCATACGAAGAAAGGCGTTGCTAAGCCAAGACTCGACACTCTAAACTCTAGCTAACTGAAATAAACAAACATAAAATTAAAGGATAGATGTAGGATGGTAGCCCGTATTTTTTTTTTTTTTTTTTTTTTAACACTTTTTTTTTCTTTTCTCTTTTTCTATATTTTTTTTCAATTTTTTTTTTTTTTTTCATACACTTTTACTCTACCATCCTCTACGGTAACATCAAAATGATAGGGATTTATAGGCACATCCCTACACTTGAGTTTTTATTACTCTAACACTAATTTGACCCGAATTGAAAAGATCAAAACACTTGGGGTACATTATTACGCAAACAAAGGGAATTTGAATTTAACGTTCCCTTCCCGTCATTTCATAAACTTTAACTTTTCCCATGAATCCCAATCGTCCCAAAACTGTATACAAAGGATATGACTCGACTTAGCAACTCATGCAAGCAACTAGATAATTGAACTAAGGGTTTAAGGTGATAACAATAATGCACTAAAAGTGAGTGCATACAAGGTAGGCTAAGGCGATTTGGGTGTACATTTGGGGATGGGGTGTAAACAATGTTTTTCATTGATATTCCGGAAAAACCGAAACATCACGAGAACCGCGAAAAGGATAGGCTCTGAGGGGTTAACTAGGGGTATCGTGTACTAAAGATGAGTACAACGCAAAGGGTGTGGGGGAATTACTCAACCGAGGTGGAAGAAGTAATTATATTACGGGTATCAAACAAGGGTTATCCTAATGCCTCTTATCATTTAGTTATTCCTAACTACACAAGTGTAGTCTTACTTGCGATCTCGGAATGCATCACAAAACAAGTTCTAGAATCTAATATACTACCGGTTCACACTCTAAGCATTGAAGATGAATGCTTTTAATTCTTACTAATCTAAGGGCGATCCTCACATTTTGGGTGGAATTTAGGTGGTAAAGGGTTTTTGTGCTAGTCATATAACTTCCTATCCGTGAGACGCTTTTATTAAGACCAATGGCCCACTCCTATATGTCATGAAAAATTTTAAATTTGGTGCAAAAATTACCCTAACCGACATTTTCTCATGGTTTATTACACAAATACAATTGGACAAAGCAAATAATCAAGGATAAGTATAGTTTCAAAGTTCCCGTTTTATTTTCCCTCCCTACACTTAAACTGAACATTGTCCCCAATGTTCCCCGAAAGTATCAAAGTTATGATAATGGAAAGTAATTAAAAACGAAAGAAACTAGTACTCCCCTGATTAGCTCGGTAGGATCCGTATAAAGTAGTGGTTAAATCCTTTCCAAGAAAAATGTATGCGTGAAAAGCTCCTTCCAATCTTTTGTTTCTTCTTCTTGATAAATAAAACCTGCACATTCAAAGAAAACAAACGAAACCTTCGCGTAAAATCGGAGGTAATAATATATATAAGACTCTACTAAACTAAGATATAATGCTTGTGGAATGGATGTTTACAGAATTTCTGGAAAATTAAGACCTGGAAAACTCCAAAAATTTATAAGTGGCTCAGAAAACGAAAAAAAAAAAGTAATCTGTTGTTTTTACTCCTTCCTGACGCCGTCAGGTTGCAATCCTGACGCCGTCAGGTTATCCTGAAAAAAACTGGTCTGCGATTTTCTGAAAAAAAATTCTGGAAAATTTACATCTTTAGAATCTGGAAAAATTTCTGCAAAACATCCATTATGACTCGATACAAGCATTTGACTCGAACAAACACACAAATATATCTTTTAATGAATTGTTATTCTCATGTTTACGTTTCCTTGAAAACGTGTGTAATCCTCCCTACACTTATCCCTTATGTAAAATACCTTTATATGCAATTAAGACGAGGTTAAAAATAAAATAAAGCATTTTTACAAATTTAAACATGAGAATAAACAATCGATAAAAGATATATGACACTAACAAGCAAAAAATTAAGCATGGGTTGCCTCCCACGAAGCGCTTTTCTTTATTTAAGAGTCTTGTAGCTAGACTCGTAGTCGTGCTCCTACGTTACTTCGCTTTGCATTCTCAATGAGAATTCTATCATGTTGATAAAATTTTCATCGACTCTATATCTAGGCCCTATGGTCAAGCAATCCTTATAATAATGCCTCCTTCTTTCCCACATAAATTTATAACCTTTTTCAACATCGTCCTTGCTTTTGTCCTCAAAAGCTTTGATGTTGTCTCGTTCATAAATGGGCAAGTGGCTATATTCATTTGTTTTCCAAGGCATCCTATAAGTGATATCATCAGTTCCTTCCTTAAACCTAACCGTTCCGTCATGCTTGTCATGGCTCATTTTAGATGTTTCAACAAATGGTTTCCCTAGCACTACTTGGGATAAGCTATAGTTAATGACGCATCCTACATCTTCTAGGACCATAAAATCAACTAGGTAGGTGAAATTTCCTATAAAGACATGCACATCCTTGACTCTTCCCACAAAGTTGCAAACTCCACCCTGGATACTTAGGGTCTCTCCTAATATTAAGCCGCTCATTCATAATGTCATTGTAAACAGCAGATGACATCACATTAATGGGAGATTCCGTATCTATGTAAGCGTGGTCGACACTCCTATATCCGATCATACAAGGGATTTTTAGGTTCCAGGGATTTCCTCTCCTAATCTTTGGGCATATCCTAATAATAGGTGATCGTGGATTATCGATTATGTATTGATGGTAAGCAACCTCTTCCTTAGTGGGGTAAAGATTGAAGTAAGCACTATCTTCCACATTCATATTTTTGTTCATCATGCCATCTTCCGAATTACTGTTAATCATAGAGCCAACTACAGAGGCGCTGACTACTTTCTCAACAGCTTCCCTAATTATACTATCGAATATTTTCTGCAAATCCTGAAGGTCGGTGTTCCTACTCACATAACGGCTTCGGCGGTTGTGTTGGTCATTAGTTTGGGTTTTGAGTGACAGTGATTTATTTGGTGTTGGGTTTTTGAGTGGTGGTTGGTTATCACCTTCCATGATGAAAAGTGATGGGGTTACGAACAAAGGTCATGAAGAAGGGGGATAGACTAAGAGGAAGCTAAAAATGAGAAAAAAAGTTTACTTGATAGGAATCAAGTAAAGAAACCTAAACGAGGTGGACTACTAACTAGCTATTCTATTCCCCGGCAGCGGCGCCAAAAACTTGATAACGCTACACGCGTCGTTCGGGGTCAAAGGAACTTCCTTTTCGTCGAGCAAGTTTTTCAACACCCTAGGCAGTGAACCTAATCGTTGTAGTGTAGTATTAGGGTAAGCCACGGGTATTGATATCGTTCTCTAGGGGAATAGGAATGCTAGTGAGAAGTTACTACGCTAAGGTTGTGGTTGAGGAAGATTATTTTTTATCTTTTTATATTTTTTAGGAAAGGAAAGGTACGAATCTCGGGGTTTGAATTTGGGGGGGGGGGGGTTGGTATTGCTACCGATTATTCTGCTTATCTAATTATCTAATCTAAGGTGTATGTAGTCTATGTCTAATTAATGTGTGCTCGTATGATAGTTTAAAGATGTGTTTACTTAGGTTTTATTACTCCTTAATTATCTCCTATTGGTGGTTGAATTGTCACGTCCTTATTCCTAGTTGCGTTGTGTGTCTAAGGTTGTAGGTTATGCGTTTCTCCCTAACTCTTTGAACTTACCAAAGGGTCTCGTCTACAAAACCCACTAGGGATAATAAACTCTTACTCTAAGGCACTCTTTGGATGGTTTAGCTTACAACTACTCAAGGAGTCATATTCTAAGGTTCACAAAGATTTAATCAAGCATTAAGTACACAACGAATGACCTATCGCATTATTAGATCATTAACCAACTAAGATAAGAAACAACCAATCAATATTCAATAATTAAGTTTCATATTCCCTAAGCAAACACACAAGTAAATTAGCCGGACATGGAAAACATGCAAGCATACACACAAATAATCAAAGACATAATTTTATTAATGAAGTAAAACACTTATCTTGGTGTAAGATAGGGTTTGGAACCCTAAAATACTGTACAAGACAGCCTTGGTTCGGTTTAGGTTTTTACTCCAAAAGACTACACACTCAATACTAAAAAATTCGGATTCTATATATAATATTACACATGCGACGGCGTCACTTTATGTTTTGTGACGTCGTCGTGTCGCCGTCATTAGGGTTTCGTCTTGGCCACGTTAGACTTGCGACGGCGTCACCTTATGCTTGTGACGCCGTCCTCTTCAGCTTCTGACGCCGTCTGGATTACATCTAGGCCGTCTGAGTGCGACGGCCTACTCTTTTATAACTTGACGTCGTCACTTGAAAATGAGAGTTTTGGCTTCTGTCCCGTCACAAAAATCCTCCGACGGCGTCACACTTAACACCTGACGCCGTCACCTTATGTTTTCAGCAGCTTTGAGTGTCTCGATTCTGACTTTGGCCATTTTCTTCGTATAATCGCGCCTTTTCGTCCAAATAAGTGCTATTCCAGCATTTTGCCTTCAAGAGACCTAAAAAGTGAAAAGGAACGATATTAAGCAATAACGGATACAAAAGTGATCAAATAAGGGCTTAAACGACCCCTCAAAAAGGTACCTTTTAAAACCTTATCAATTACCCATAACCCATAACCCGGTTTGCAACCCAAAATCCGGACTAAACTAACCCAGTAGCCGGATCCCAGGATTGGCACTAGCTAGATCCTCTGGGGAAGGAATCCGTGGGAACCGTGGGACAGTAGACAAGTTTTGTCTATAAATAGTGAGTCATTTCTCTCTTGCTCACTACCACTCTTAGATACACTTTCTCCCTGTATTCTAACCTCACTAACCACATATCCAAAGGATCATTCTATGTAGTTTTATGTTTGTGTGATTCTCTAGGTTCCTCTTAAAGGCGAGATCACCACCTCTTGAAGACGTGCTACCTCAATTCCATGAGTTGCTAAGCTTCGTCATCATCAAGACCACAGAAGTGCATCTTGTTGATAGTTCTTTCCTCCCTCCATAGAAGTGTCGTGTTGAAGGCATTAGTGAAAGGTGCCGAAGGGTCGTGTTGAAGGCATTAGTGAATGGTGCCAAAGGTGTACATTCGATATGGTGCATCGATGTACAAGTTAGATAGTTTGGGTTAAAGGATATTGATATCCTTCTAGTGTTGTAACAAGGAGTGTGTCTCCTTTGGGGTAGTTGTGTTGTGGTGTAATGTTGGGTAGTAGTTCCTCCTTTGTAATGGAACTCGGTATCTAGCCTTGTACCGGATAAAGTGTGGCAACACTGTGATAAGTTTGGTTCAACCTCGTGGAAGAACTTGGTGTCTAGCCTTGTACCGGATAAAGAGTAGGCGGCGTTGTGAAGGCTTCTCCGCCACATTAAGGATCTTGTGTTGTGTAGTGCTTACAAACTCTCGAGTGGGGTACTCGGGGAGTGGAGTAGGGCAAGAAAGGTGTCCTTGTAGCCGAACCACTATAAATACTTGTGTCGTGGTTTTGTGTTCCTTACTCTTTATCTTTTGCATTACTTACTTATATGCTTATCTATCAATATCCAACACACATATCAAATAGATTGACATAAGTCGATCTAAATAGTTTAAAACGGAGTTTTAATCGGTAAAACTATTCAACCCCCTTTCTAGTTTTCCACATAGGTCTCTACCCGTCCATCAGACGATTTTTTTAATAGCTGATTAAAATCCTAAGAATGTGTTTAAGATTCAATATACACTAATGATAACTGGAAAAAGAGATTGCGTAGCTGAAAGGAAAATATAGAGCTCTTAAAAAAGGCCATTTTATCTTAATTGGGTTAGAGTGACAGGTTTTGGGAGGAAGCCATCTTGAAGGCTTGCTATTTATTGAATAAGGTTTCTAATAAAAGGAAAAAGACTACAACATATGAACTTTGATATAAGAAACAACCTAACTTGACATTTGTGCGAGTTTAAAGGTGTAAAGCCGTTGTTTAAACCTGCAGAGCCTAAACAAAACTTTGAGTGAAAAATGTGTTGGGCATGTTTGACGACAAGCTTTTTAGAGCATTTTTAAGAATTCAACATCTAACATTTAAATATTAAAGCTTGTTTGGCAACAAGCATTTAGCATTTTTATTTTGTTTAAATGCTACTTTTCTACATACTAATTTTCAAGCATTTAGCATTTTTATTTTGTTTAAATATTACTTTTATAATTACAGCAACAATATCAAACGCGTTTTAGTAAAACCAACTGGCACTACTAACTGCTATTGTTAACTGACACAGCTTGTTTCACCAAACATACACGTTGATTGCATCTTTGTTGGTTACGCTGATTTGAGAATTGTTATGTGTGTGATATATTGTTTGAATGGTTCTAAAAGGCGCGCCATAGCGCCGCTAAGGCGTGAAGCGTGACCTCTACGTTACGAAGTAGACCAAGGCATCGAATCTAGGCGTGACGTGAGATGAGGCGGAAAAAGATGCGATAAGGCGCGCTAAGACGTGAGGCGTGGCGGGTTTTCTTGATTCAACACTGATAATTTTTCTTTTAAAAAAATGAAGAATATTACACGTAAAGATAGTTTATTAACCTTATTAATATATACAACGCTTTTTGAAAACTTGATATATATGAAATATGATATAAATCATAGTTGTCAGGATCCGATCCTGATCTTAGGATCTTACGATTTTACGATTCTACAAAGCAAAAACGATCCGGATCCTACGTAGGATCTTAGAAAGCTTAAGATCTTACAGGATCCCGATCTTGACTGTAGAATCTTAAGATCTAATCCGATCCGATCTTACGTTTCTCCAACCGCAAACTAAAAAACTACAAAGTTATGGATTATCTTTTAATAGGATTAAAAAAACAATATATGATTCTTCCTAAACATTAAATTATTTATAATTTAGAACAATATTTCCATAAAAGATTCATATAACTTTTTATTAATGATATATAATAATTTGTAGATATGAATAATATTATAAAGAATATTAAAAATGATACTGTAGTAGGATCTTAGGATCTCGATCCGATCTTACGATCACGATCTTGATAAGACGAAAACGATCCTAGGTAGGATCCCGATCTTAACAACCTTGATATAAATATATAAATATTTTAATGTTTTGTGCCGCCTTATATCACGCTTTAAAAATGAAAAAGTTTCGTCTTAAATGCTAAAGCGTGAAGCTTGGTTATGCCGTCACGTCACGTCTTGTGCTATTTATAACCTTGATTGTTTGGCAGTCTAGAGATTGAAAGTTCTAATTTAGGTCGACTTGTTTGTTTGATTTGCATAAAGATAATGGTACTCGTTTGTCGGTATTATGATATATTGATAGGGATTTGTTCTAAGGGTGCGATGGATCCAAATAAGTATATTGTCATTGTGCCTAAAGATATGAAAAAAATGGTTTGAGGAAGTAGAGCGTGTACAAAAAGGAGGCATTTGCTATGAAAGCTCTCATTTGCTATATTCTTGCACATGAAATTTTCCAAGTGTTTATATTGATCCTTACGGGTTTTACTATTCAACACAAAGGGCATATTGAGAATGATTACACAGCTTATACGAATATTAAAATAAAATATTTTGATAAAATGGTATATTCAGCAATGCATTGTTATGCCAACATCATCGTCAACATTTTTGGAGTTTAATCTTTTACTTTACAAACATGTTTAGGTTCGTTATTTTAGAGCTATTATATGTTGATTTATAACTTCTTTTTTTTCATGTCACCGATATAGGTACCATTTTCATACAGCTTGACCATCAATTTTAGCCACATTAAATTTGTAAACTTTTGAAGGTTTAATTACTAATTAAAGTTGTGCATTATCATGTATCGACTTCTCATTAATTTCAATTAATTTTTTCATCAACTATGACCGGCTTTTGATAAAAATATGTACGAACCCTCCAAATAAAAAAAATAATAATAAATAAATAAATAATAAAATAATGATAAAACTGAAGTTGTAGAAATAACTAATCCATCATGCCTTCATGTGGAAAATTTTGCATTTACGTGTGTTAAGGGGTACTCTACAGGAACACTAAAAAAAATAGTTCATTTTTCACATTTTAGTATACAATATATAACAATATATAATTTCACGGCTAAAACGATGCCGTTTCAGCTAGAGGTGCAACTAAAAACCGGTTTTCAAAAAAACCGGACGACAAAACCGGAACCGGTTTTCAACAAAACCGGTTTTTAAAAAACCGAAACCGGTTTTAGACAACCGAACCGGTTGTACCGGTTTTAAGTTTTTCCAGCGGACCGGTTTTTTACCGGTTCTAAAACTGGGTAAAACCGGTTTTTTGAAAAAACCGGTTAAAACCGATTTTTTTTTTTTTTTTTTTTTTTTTTTTTTGTCGAAAACCGCTAAAAACCGGTTTAAACCGGTTAAACCGGTTTTAAAAACCGGTCAACGTAAAGTCAAACTAGCCGTTGGATTTGAATACCGGCTAAAAACCGGTTTAAACCGGTTAAACCGGTTTTAAAAACCGGTCAACGTAAAGTCAAAGTATCCGTTGGATTTGAATACCGGCGAAAACCGGTCAAAACCGGTTTTAAAAACCGGTTTTAACCGGTTTTGACCGGTTTTCGCCGGTTTTCGCCGGTTTTTAAAACCGATCGGCTCAAAAATGGTACTGTAGCACAGTAGCCTTGTGATATTTTTTTTGACCGTTTTTTCTTGTCTTTTTTTTGATTTTTTGAATACTTTGAAGCTAGAACTTGTAGTATAAATATGTGTTTTGGGTTGAGGCTTAAAACACATCAAATCTCTCTTTAATCTCTCTATTATCTCTAATTTCTTTATAATGGAAAACACACAATCACAACAAGCTTCCACTAATCCTCCCTCCGTTGAGTCTTCCCGGTCACGAAAACATTACACACAAGATGATGTTCATCATGTTAAACCAACCGCACGAAATCCCGAGGTTTTTAATCATATGGATTTGTGTGTTATGAAGGATGGGACGGAAAAGGCGCGTTGCAAAAAATGTTTGAGCTTTTATGCTTCCGGGGCTAACACTACACTAAAGGCTCATATAGCCAAATGTTCCGTGGTACCTCAAAATGCCGACGGTACTATTGGTGAGGATGGTCAAATTTGTGTATATGATAATGATGCGCTTCAAAGAGATTTTGCGGGGTGGGTCATTCAATATACTTATCCATTCAACCTCTTCGACAACGCCAAGCTTACGGCCATCATCAAAAAGAGGCTACACGGGCGGTATAAACAAGTAAGTCGTACTAAACTTAGAAGTGATGCTTTTAAATTATGGGAAACGGCTAAAAATGATATTATTAATGGTTTTCATGATTATAAATATGGTGTTTCTATAACTACGGATGTTTGGACCGCACCACATGGTTCGGCAAATTCTTATCTCGCCGTTACGGCTCATTGGTTTAATCCCGAATCTTGGTTATTAATGAAACGGACAATTGCTTTTAAACTATTTGGTTATCCACATACGGGATCTAATTTAAGAAAAATTTTACATGACACTTTAATTGAATATAATTTAGATGATAAAGTTTTTACGATTTCACTAGATAATGCATCTAATAATACTAAAGCTATGGAATTGTTAAAATTACGTATAAAACCCATTTTAGATGGTGCTTTTTTTCATTCCCGTTGTGTTGCTCATGTTATAAATTTATCCGTTCAAGCGGCATTAAAAATATGTGAGAGATTACGTTTGGTATTTAGGGGTATATTAACAAATATATATCGCTCGTGTAATGAACGACAAATTAACTATAAACGTTTTCGTAAACAATGTGGTGAACCATGGCTAGGACCGAAATTAGATACACCAACTAGGTGGAATTCTACTTGCGTTATGTTTGAAAATATATTACGACAACGTTCTACTTTAGATGCTTTTAATGAATTACTTGTTGATAAAAACCGTTCTACTTCGATAGATGAGCAAGATTGGGATCGACTAAATGATTTAACTAATTTTTTACAAGTTTTTAAAGAGGCAACAACTATAGTATCGGGTGTTTATTACCCAACTAGCCCATTAGTTTTAAATCAAGTTTATGCTATGACGGAAAAATTAGACGAATTAAAAGACTCACCTACTCAAATGTTTAGAAAAATGGTTAAAGTTATAAAAAAGAGATTTATAAAATATTTTGCTAGTTTACCTTTGGTTTATACTTGTTCCGCCGCACTTAATCCATGTTTAAATGTTGGAGGCGTAGAATTTTTAATAAGAAGAATAATGGAAAATTTAGAATTATCTTTTGGGTTGGACGGTGAAGATCTCAACTATATAGAATCTCAAGTTTTTAAATTTAATGATTATTTTAAAAAATTGTTTGAAATTTATGCAACAAAATATGGTCAACAACCAAACCCAATTATCGACCCAATGCGGGCCGGTTCGTCCCGAATGACAAGGGACATTAACATAAACCTTTATAATACTTTACGTGAAGACGCTACAAAGCGTCAACGATCATCGGCCCCGACAAGCGAGTTGGGACAATATATGGCTACAAACTTTTTAACAACTTTAAGTCCCGATGAGTTTGCAAACTTTGACATTTTGGCTTGGTGGAAAGAAAGGGAAATCCAATTTCCAATTTTAGCCGCTATGGCTCGTGACTTATTAGCGGTCCAAGCTTCGACGGTAGCTTCCGAATCGGCCTTTTCTCATAGTGGTCGAATTATATCGGATAGAAGGACAAAACTTAGCCCCGAATCCGTGGAAGTATGTGTATGTTTGAAAGATTATATGGACAGAGTAGATAGGGTACAACATCAAACATCGTTGGAAGGTTCGATTGAAGAAGTTGAAGAAACTATAGCACAAGAAGAAGAAGACATGGGGATATCACCTCCGGCTACCGAATTAGATGAAGGTGAATTTGAACCATTTGATGTTGAAGAGTTAGATGTAGAAGAATTTTTGGATGATTTAATTTCTTGAGTATACACGGGTGATGGCAATGCCGAAGCTCGATATACTTGAGTATACTAATATGTTTTTGGGTGATGGCCATGCCGAAGCTCGAAATGTATTAGTATTTATTTATTTTTAGTTCTATAATTGTATTGTTTAAATAAAAGTTATGATTGTATTCGAAATGTATTAGTATTTTATAGTTTTAGTTGTATGATTGTATTGTTTAAATAAAAGTTATGATTGTATTCGAAATGTATTAAATGTTTTAAATTCCGAAAAAAACCGAACCGGTAAAATACCGATAAAAAACGGATCCGAACATTTAAAACCGAAAAAACCGAACCGGTAAAAAACCGATAAAAAACCGATTCCGAACATTTGAAACCGAAAAAAACCGATTCCGAACATTTAAAACCGAAAAAAACCGATTCCGGAAAAACCGAAAAAACCGAAACTGATTTTTGGCAAAACCGGTTTTTTAAAAACCGGTTTTTGGAAAACCGAAAACCGGTAAAAACCGGTTTTTGTGCACCTCTAGTTTCAGCACACCATTTTCCCGCCTTATTTAGCAGGCTATTTTAGCCCATCACTTTGGGCCCACTATCCCTTTGGCCTTTGGGTTTAGTAGATGGCTTTGGTAGCTTACACATATATCATGTACCTTAGGCGTATTTTAATAAGATATAATGATACATACATACATGATACATTATAACAGGCTGCACATTTGGGTTGGAACTTCGAATATCGTTCCTGTATGAATACTTGCTAGATGAAAAAGGTAGTAAAGCATAAGATCTATTTATGACAACAATGTATTATGAAATCAAATTTATAAAAACGAATATATTTTTCCAAAATATAAAAAATCGTGAGTATTTTGTCAAGAATAATAAGTTATTTATTAATAAGCGAGAGAATATTACATACCCCATAAAATGATGTAAAAATATCGTGAGATACGCACCCAAAATACGTTATAAAAAACCGCCGCTCATTTACGTGTATAATCAATGCCTCGCCGCAACGCGGCGGCCTAAAGCCAACCTCGTTTTCACAGTTTTCGAAAGAGCGTAAAATTTTATTAGTTTATTAATACTTAATGGTGCGTGAAAAATATTTATATTAATAAATGTGGAAAAAAATGTAAAACAATATATTTTTCACAGGGTGAAAATCATCAAATAGTAACCAAGTTTGAGATCTGTTCCAATTTGGTACCTCAAACTTTATATCAACCATAAAACCATCAAAGTTTCAAAATTGTTCCATTCTTATGTAATTTTTATGTTAGAGTGACCAGAATGGAACACTTCTCAAACTTGGTTATTATTTTGTGGTTATTGTTTATGTTAAGTCGTGCTTTAACGGGTTGATTGGAATTAGTTAAATTCAGGGGGTGAGTGTTTAAAATTAATGTACAACATGTTAATGCATAGATGGATACTTTAAGCACATTAATTTCAGAAAATTACATAAGATTGAAACAGTTTTGAAAATTTGATGGTTTTTATGATTAGTATAAAGTTTGAGGTATCAAATTGGAACACTCGTGAAACTTGGTTACTCATGGGTGACATATTCCCTTTTTGGGACTTATAGTTGTTTCAAATAAAAGTTCACATTTTTTTTACTATTTTTTTTAGAAAGGCAATAAATATATTAAGAACTCGTAAAAAAGGAGAAACAAATACAAAACAAGACATCTCCTCTCAACTAAACAAGCAAATTAAAAGAAGAAAGGACCCCAAGAAAAATAAAATTACAAACCAAAAATCAGCCTAACTAATACATAGACCAAACATACTAACTAACTTGCATGCAACAAGTTGTGACCACAACACTCTAAAACAATTTCAACTGATGGAAAAGAGTAACCAAGCTCACACAAGGAAATTAAATCCCCATGGACCTGGTCCACACAACCAACCAAAACAAGAAACAGTCACAAATTGATGCAACTTACACATGACATGCCAACATAGTAGACACTTGAAACATTACACTGAGCCAAACAGCGAGATAGCACAAAATTTATTGGACCTGCACTTAACCTCGAACAAAAGCAGACTTTATTGCTGTCACACAATCTAATTGGTAAAATTGAATATGCAGTAGCAACTGAAACGCGGCCAGAAGCATAAACCTATATAAACTGGAGCCAATCATATAACACTATCACAGCTGCAGAAAAAATTTTAACCACTTGCAGATGACCACTTGCAACATAAAGCTGTAATTATAGAAACATTTGCAGCAGCTCACGGACATAAAATTCACAAAAAAAGTTGCTCTTGAACACGATCCCAAACTGAAAAAAGCTTACTGAAATCGACTCTTTGTGGGGTCCCGAAACCATTGTTGCCAATCTATCTCTTTATATTTATTTGATTTTCGCGTAATCCACTCGTAACTTTTTATTTGAATGTCTTACAATTTTGTTAGTACTTGAAACCTTGCTACCGAATACACGAGCATTTCTTTCTTTCCATATGAAGTACCCGGAAGTCCAAATAACCGCTTGCCAAACACTAGAGTAATAATATAGGGACATTAACGTTTCCATTTGATGAGAAGAGTTCATCAAGAGAGAAAACATTAACTATCCACACCTTCCACCAATTAAAGATCTTCTCCCAAATACCCATGGCTAAATCACAAGTGATCAAGCAATGAGAACACGTTTCCACGGTATTGTTACAACTTGGACAAAGAACTGAGTCCAAGTCAACACCTCTTCTATCAAGCTCCGCGCGCACCGGTAGTCTTCCTCTTAACACTTTCCACACGCATATGTTGACTTTCTTAGGTACTAACTTATTCCAAAGCGTTTCATGACCTCCATTATCCGACACTAGACTCTTTTCCTCGATCAATCTTGACAACTCTTTAACCGTGAACTCACCATCTTCTCCAAGCGCCCACTTCCATCGATCCCTACAATTACTAGACATAACATGTTGCAAAGCGTCAAGAAAATTCTCAAACTCCCTACTAACGCTCCCTTTAATACTTCTAACCCAATCCCAAACCCAAACCCACCTATTATCTACCCACACCCCTCTCTCCATCACACTACTCTCCTTCCTTCTCTCCAAATGATATAATCTAGGAAATCTATCACAAAGTCTCCGATTGTCCACCCAATGATCTACCCAAAACCTAATATCCCTCCCATCCCCCACCACCCCAACATAAGAAGACGTGAACTCTACCCCTAACCCATCAATCTCCTCTCTAATCTTCACAATATCGCACCAAACCCCACCCCCCTTCACCCCCTATCCATTGCCCTAACATCCCCCAAACCCCCAGTCGGGCCATGAATACTTTTGATCACCCTAACCCACAAACTCTCACCTTCCTTTCTGAACCTCCACCACCATTTACCTGATAAAGCCAAATTTTTCGCCCGTAAAAACCCAACATTAAGCCCCCCTTCCCCAAATGAAGATATAATCGAACCCCATTTGACCCACGAAAGCTTTTTACCCTCCTCCAACCCACCCCAAAAGAAATTCTTTCTAATTCTCTCAAGATTTTTTATGACAATCATAGGCACGCGGAACATCGAGAAATAGTACAAAGGCAAGCTACCAAGAACCGATTTAACCAATGTTAGACGACCCCCGAACGATAAAAATTTAGCTTTCCAATCGCCCGATTTCTTTCTGAATTTTTCCACCACGGGTTCCACGCATTTACCCTCCTCATGTTTTCCCCCAATTGGCAACCCCAAATAAATAAACGGAAATTCCCCGATTTCACACCCCATCCACCTCACCATATCCGCCATTTTCTCCTCAATTATACCAATACTGTATAACTTGCTTTTTTTTATAGTTGGCTCTTAGAATTATAAGATTTCTCCACACTTCTAAGAATGGAGGTTATTTGTAACACCCAAATCTTTTACACTTTGAGGAAGTGTGGAGAATGTTTAGAGAATTTGGGTCCACACCTATAAGTGTGGACATTTTTTAGATTATCTATACTTAAAAAGTGTGAACTTTTTTTTGACACAATTACAAGTGTGGAAAATTTATTGTTTTATAATTTTTTTTTCACACTTATTAATGTAACTAATTTTTTCACACTTATTTATTGTTTTATAAAATTTTACACATTTTTAGAAGTGTGGAGAAAAAAGTGTGTAGATTAAACCAATTTTTTGTAGTGGATTAGCATTTAAACCGCCTGTGCGTACTAGTAAACACATAAAAAAAACTAATGCCTATGACCAAAGATTCAAGATTACAAGTTTCATCTTCTTTGACACGAGCTGAGTTCAAATTCGACTTGAGCTTCAGCGTAATAAGCTTGAGGTGAACGACATTAGCGTTGCTTTTAGCCAATCGAAAATCCTCACGACGTTTCTTAGTTTGAATTCGAGCATTGCTTTCTTGCCATATAGCGTACAATAGCTCGATCCCAACACAATTCGACTAGCTATACTCCTAATGTCCTTAGGTTCGCAACTAGCTAGGAACTTAAAAAGCTAGGATATCCTCCCATACATAGGCAACATTCTCCATGTTAATTCAATCTTTAAGTCGATCCATACTACATCGTCGGAATAGACGTATCCAAAGAAAGATGGTTAACTACTAGAAAATTGACTTTCAGCGACGGATTTTCCGACGGACAGCTTTCCGTCGCTAATTTCCGACAATGTTCCATCAGAACACCAACAAATATTGCACCAGACTTGAAATGAAGCTTTTGCGATTGCTTTCCGACGGATTTCCAAGGGATATGATTTCCGTCAGAAATTTGTCACTAATTAACTTTACTTACCATTAACTTTCCGACGTAGTACCGACATCTATGGCTATCCGTCACTAGTTCGTCAGAAATGTTTTGATTTATTATTAATATTTAATATTTTTTTTATTTCTGTCGGAAATCCGTCACAATTATATATTATTTCCGAGGGAATTCAGACAGAAATATTAAAAACATGTTTGTTGTTTTATTGCTAACTTTCAAAGTAATTTTTCATATATGAAAAAATATGAACGTATACTGACAAAAGTTTTCATGTTAATACTTCAAAATAATATAAAATACCAAGTTTTGAACATAACTCTTTATACATTTAATTGGATAAGCGGAATTAGTTTCGTTCACACTAAAACGGATCGTCTATATGTATATTACCAGTTTTAAGTCGTAATTATTTGTTCCGTTGATTGTTATCAGCTGATGTGAGCTACTTAATAATTTGCTTTGCTAATTTACTTGTAGAAAATGAGCGAAACCAAACACCTTAGTGTTCCAGAACCAATAGGCTAATTAGTTGCTTTGTGTAAATTAGTAATAGTTGATATAGTACAAATTCATAAACACTTGATTTAACAAAATCATATCATAAAAAAGACGAGCATAGGGAGTCTTATTCTTCTAACACCATGTCATATTCATAAACACTTGGATTTAACAAAATCAACTAAATGCCTGAGAGGATAATCACGCTTAATGGAATACAACTGAAGAACAACGTCAAAATTACCTGAAATTGCAACTGCTGTCTCGGTGATACGATAAATTACCGGAGATGGATTTGTTGATTAGATGGTTAAATCGCCTCTGTAGTGGGAGTCCAAGGGCATCCAAAAAACTCTCCTGGATAGTTCAGCCCACGTATATTCATGTGTTGTCTAATTTTTTATGTTTGTCTTATGCTACCATAGCCAAGTTTTGCTTCCTAAGAGCATTAGCGATGGTGAAAATTTGATTGGGGTGGGTCTTGGTCGCCATTGTGGTGGGCTTGGCGTCGAGTCATTGTCACGCCGACAAGCAAAACACAAACATTCCATTTTTTTATTTTTCTGTCGTTTATTACAAAAAGTGGTTACTGGTGGGTAGTGATTGTTGGGGGGTAAAAGCGATTGGGGGGGGGGGTACTATAGCACCATGGTCGACCAAACCATTGTGTCCGTAGTTGCAGAGTGACATAGCCAGCAAAACAGAATTCACTTCTGATAAACTAACAAATTATACATCTATCTTCTGCACCGTCGTCATGTTCACCATCTTTCTTTTCGTCATGCAATCCTCGGACATAGCAAAGGTATTCCACCATATGTCTTTACACGTCCACACAATTGACTTTTTTCTGATGGTATTTTATCAGTTACAGTTCGTGGTTGCTCTGTTTTCTTATTATCTTACAGGTCTTATACGGCTATAAGCGTCTAAATATCATGATTTACACGGTGTCATCAAAAGGGGGCGTGGAAAGACGATTGCTCTATATGTTATTTGTATTGTGTGTAATGCTGGTGGAGGTTAGACTTACTGGTGTTGTTAAATGTAGCTAGTTGTGTAAAATTCTGTGATTATATATTTATATATTCTAATTATTTGAAATGATCAACAGATGCTTTCAGTAGAGTTGACTAAGCTGCCGCTCCTTGAAAAGCTATTCCTCGATAATAATAAACTAACGATTTTTCCACCTGAGCTCGGTGTTGTGAAAAAACTGAAAGTGCTGACAGTTGACTACAATTTGTTGGTTTCGGTTCCAGGTACGTTTGGAACCTGTGTTTTTCTTTATAGCTCTCTGAGAAGATCAGAAGACGCTTGCAATTTATTTTTAGGCTTAAGACCGGTTATAACATGTGAGACATACTTCATTTCCTGTTTGACCACTATGCATTTTAAATCCATTATCAAGTTTTTTTAATTACTTACTTGTTTGATTCTGTACAAATGTTATTCATAGATTTATGTTATTGTTTTATTTTGCCTGATATTATATTTTAAGACTTTTTAGTCACTAGATTTATGCTGCTTATTTCTTCTATTGAAGATGTTAAACAAGATTCAAACTGTTAGTATTCAAAAAAGCATATTTTACTCACATATTACTGAATAAGTAGTTCAGATAACACTCTTAAAACTGTTTAAGGGAAGTGTTAGAGAAGTTTCAATCTGACAAATAATAGGATAGACGCAATTCTAAACACCCTTGAAACTGTTTATCTGTTGTATCATAAGTAGATAAGCAGTTTTTTGGTTTCGATTTGAAGCCTAAAATATGTCCGAGCAAAGGATGCACACAGTTGGATCATATCTTGCTTATGATAGTGCTACTGAAATGTGAAATGTTCTTAAGTGTAACACCGTTGACTGAATTATAGTGCTTATTTATGATTTTTTTACTTTTTAGTATGATGTTGTGACAACCCGAAATTTCAGGTCATTTCTCAAGTTCACTATTTCATCATTTATCGTAAACTAGGTTTACGTGTCCAAATTCGCGTAACCTTAATGGTTTAGCGGCGAATTCATGATCATATCATCACGAACATTTTATTTGGACTAAGTTTAGTCTACATTTCATTAACATCATTTGCATCATATTAGTTCATTCATGACTTTGCATTTCACATTAAACGCGTAAATTTTATATTAAATAAACGCTATCGCGTAAATTATTATTTTGAACAGTTAATCCGATACTTTCAAAAATGATCCCGGTATATTTTTATACTTACATTAGTTTATAAAAACTATATTTTGAGTTTACCTAATGTTTTCAATTTATTTTGTATATAAATCGTTAAAGTTATATTATTACGACGTTTTTCTTAAAAACTATACGATAATTTTTATATCACTCAAATTTCACAAGGAATGTATTTTTACAATTTTTATAATATCATTATACTCTACTTTGATTTATTAAAAATTTACTTGTACCTAAAAGCTACCATTTACCTTAACTTGAATTCATTTACTTACATATTTTGTTAACAATTATACACAAAGTATATACAATATATAAAAAGAAAAAAAAAAAAAAAAAAAAAAGAAATCTTTGAGAAACATAATCCCAAAAAAACCGGCCCTTAGGGGTAATGCATTAAATGGGTTGAAAAAAATTTTCTACAAGTCTATACTTATACACAACTACTTACTTCCACTTCATTTCATTCTCAACAATTATTAAAGTTAGTATAGTTTTTCATCTCTCTTGTTTTCCACTCCAAGAACCGGTTCTACATCAAGAGCTACAAGGGATCACAAAATTTTTCAAGTTCAAGATAAATCAATCTAGAATCACACTCTTTATAAGGTTTTGAAATAAAAACCTAGAGTGTTTAGGCTAACCTTGTTCTTTGCACCTCATCATATTAACTTGTAAGCATATCATTTACATCTTCCATTTTTCCTTATCATTTCATAAGTATTTCTTCATATTTGGAGCAAACATGCATGACTTATGTTGATTTATACCATTTTTCCATGATTTTTAGAGTTTTATATATATAAAGTCATCCTATAATTATTCCCTTGGTATTTATTGGTCTTGATGATGTTTAGGAACCCATGACACCCTAAGAAGGTGTATGGTAGGATTAGATTAGCTTTGGAGTTGATTTGAAGGGATTGGAATAAGTTTAGTACGAGAAAAACTATTTTCGATAAGTATAAAATGTGTTCTGTCCTTATTTTATTTTTCTGGAAAATCCGACAGTAGGCACGAAATTTTGGCCTTGATATTTAGAAAATATACTTTAAAACGAATCTGTGGCCGCTTGAACGGATTAAAACGGAGTTATAACGAAGAAGTTATGAATTTTTAAAGTTTGACGACGAAATATATATTTTTCAGGAAATTCAGCAAGCTATTTTTACTTTATTCGAGTCAAAAACGAGTCCTAAGCTTTACAAATTATTTCGACTTGTCAAAAATATATTAGTATACTTTGATACGAAGCTAAGGACGTATTATACGTAGAAAACGGATTTGAAACGACTAAGATATGCACGTTTTCATAAAATTGCCGTAACTATTATTTTCAGAAAAACTATATTATTTTACGAGACAAGTGTTACGGTAACTAAAACGACCATGTTGAGGGCTGTTTTTAACAAGGATGTGGAACTTTTTGGAACGAAATGTCTTCTAATAAAGTCAAGATCACCGAGCATATTTTTCAAAATGACTAACCGTTCGTATAGCGGAGTTGTAATAAATTATTTACGGATGCTTAAAATTGGCCGAAACTCATTTTTACACAACAATTAGACAAAATCACCATTTTTAACCCTTATTATCTTTATGTTCGAGACCTTTATGTCGAAAACTCCTGAACTGAAACTTTTAGATTTTGATACAAGCTTTCCAAAACCGTCGAGTTCGTTTCCTAACGATCGACGTACACCATTTTACGACTAGTTTTTCAAAGCCATTTTTGTCACTTTTATGAAATTTCCGACGACATTATTTTACGACGAAAAGTGATAATTTCACCATAAATCATTACGAAACCATTGTAGGATGACATTTTGACGTAAATACTTGCAAAGTGATTTAAGAATGGTCAAGACGTCAAAAGAGTATTTTTCGACGATAAGTATTATTTTCAAAACTCGCAAATGGTATAAATAACATACGAAATGCATGCATAACATTACATTGCAACTCATTACATATCATATCATTCGTAATAGGTCCAGATTAAGGTTTCCCGCTATACCTCAGTGTACTCACTCTTGTCATCATACCAGTTTATCAAGTGAGTTCATAGCCCCACTTTTACTCTTTTAACTATTTTACAAACTCTTGGGGGAGATGCATGCTACATTTTTAATCGAACACAAATGCTTTGAACTGTATGCTATATCCGAATGTTTTATTGTCACTAAGTATTTTCCATGTTCGAAGTCCCTACATCATGAACCATTAGTCACTTGCGAGTGAGCGCGAATATTGTGAATAGGCCTATTGGAATTAACACTCCCGCTCTTATTGACCCAGTTAGGGGAAATCGAGCGCACTATATTTGAACCAGTAAGGTAAATTGGCAAATTACCTATTAGGGCGGCGATGAAATGATGATTACCAATTTTTATTGGTGCGATGTTTACGCTTTGGTGTCATGAACTTAGTGAAATAAATACGATTTTGTTTTCAACGATGAGTGTGAACCATTTAACTCGCACTACGATTATTGTGTTCAAACGAATTACTTAAACCTATGGATTTCACTCAACCTTTGTGTTGACCTTTTTAGCATGTTTATTCTCAGGTATCTAAGGCATTATCATCATGGCATGGTTAAGGAACCACCTTTTGAGTCGCGGCGTCGACTTACATCATTGTACATTATGGCACTTTCTTTCAAAACCATCGTTTGGACTTGTAATATATTTATATTTCCGCAAACTTTGTAAACTTTTGGGACCTATGTTGTAACTCTGATTATTTTATTAAATCAAACGATGTATTTTCCAAACGACACTTTAGGTCGTTCAATATAACTGTGATTGTGATGCTATGACAGTCAATCCCCAGGAATTCCATTCCGCTGCAAAACAGGTAATTTGGGGGTGTGACAGATTGGCATCAGAGCTTCGGTTATAGAGAACTAGGTTGCATCATTGACCCTAGACTATAACTACATTATCATAGCATCTCATCATTTCACCATAAGTGCGTGTTCACTTTGCATGCGATTTATACGTACATTTTTCGAGTTATTTACTTTCATTTCATATCGATTGTCACATGGATGCCTTTAAATGCCCATTCCATTATTCTTTCTTCATACTCTAATGTGGAGAATTCCTTGTCATTCCCTATCATAATTTTTATATCAGTTGACTCATCACCGATAACGTCGAATGCCGAGATAACCTTTAAGTAGGACGAAGTGACTCTCACTCCTTTGTTGCACCACTAACATGTCGAGTTACACGCTATTCACACTAAGTCACTAAACCACCATACATTTGAAGCACTTACAACACCTCATAACTCATTTCTTAGGAAACCGTCGATCATTTTGAAAAATAACCTCAAACTTATCATTTCTTATCACATTTCTTTGGAGCGTTTATTATTAACATCGGATTTTGCTACGTCTCACATTTCCTCTTGTTTTGAAGAAGATATGGCACCGAAGAAAGCCACAGTTGAAATGACCCAAGCGGCTATTCAAAAGTTGGTGAATGATAGCATAGCCGATGCTTTAAGAGTTGAAAGGGAAACAGTGGCTGCTGCTGCTGCTGAGGCCGCGGCTGCTGCTGAAGCCGCTAGGCTAGCTGCTGCTACTGGAAATGCCGGAGGATCCGGAGTTAAGAAATGTTCGTACAAGGATTTCAAAAGTGGTGAACCCACCAAGTTTAGAGGGGCTGAAGGAGCCACAGCCATGGTGCGATGGTTTGAGAAATTAGAGTACGTGTTTTTGCTGTGTAATTGCCCGGATGATAGTAAGGTCAAGTTTGCTACAAGTACATTACTCGATGGAGCATTGTCGTGGTGGAATTCATATGCTCAACCGATTGGAATGGAGAATGCTTTCAAGCTTACTTGGGAGCAATTTAAGGGTTTGGTGACTAAGAAGTTTTGTCCTCGTACGGAAGTGAAAAAGTTGGAGACAGAATTCTATGAACTAGTAACAACTGGGTATGATATTGACACTTACATTCGGAGATTCCAAGAATTGGCCGCGTTATGCCCGTCTATGGTTTCGGATAACGAGAAGTTGCTAGAGGCTTTTATCGGGGGACTTCCCGAGGTTATTCAAGGAGATGTGACTTCGTTTGATCCACAAACAATCGAGGAAGCTATTAGAGTGACTCAAAAGCTCATGGCCCAAGTAGTGAAGAGAGGTAAGTACACCAACACCAACCAAAACAACAACAACCCCAACAACCGCACCAACTACATCGATAACCAAAACAACAACAACGACGATAACCAAATCAACAACAACAAAAGGAAATGGGAAAACGACCAAGGAGGTTATAACAACAACAACCAAAACCGTAACACTAACCATCATCAACAACAAAATAGAAGGCAAGAAGCGGGAATGGTTTATGCCGCTGCACCAATGAGAGGTAGAGGGTATGCTGGAACACACCCACTATGTAATCGATGTAATTTCCATCACTCGGGTCCTTGCCCTGCCAAGTGCCACAAATGCCAAAAACCGGGACATCTAGCAAGGGATTGTAAAGGTAAAGCCATAGTCACGTGCTTCGGATGTGGGGAGCAAGGACACTATAGAAATCAATGTCCTCAAAACCAAGGTCAACCAGTTGAAGATGCTCATGGGAATGCATACATGTTAGGAGGAGGAGAAGCTCGTCATGGTCACAACAACGCGGAAGACTGAAGAAGTTTGGAAGCTAACAGTCTTATTTTTCCTTATGTACTATGTCGTACTAAGTTTATGTTTTCCATCGTATCCGAATCTTTATAACCTAAGATGTACTACTTTTGCTAAACCACTTGTTGTAAAATATTCTCATCTATCGTACTTTATTTTCTTTTCGATTTGTTATTACTTACGAGAATTTTACTTCCTTTTTACTTTAACTACCATTTTAGCGACACGGTTTAAATCCTTGTAAACATTGAGAGTTATAACAACTAAACCGAACGTCACGTCATCGTTCCTTAATTATGCATAGCCTGGCTAACTATGTCTAATTCTGGAGGGATCACGTTATGTTGGGAGCGGTTATTTATAAATCTTAGTGCAAGCAAGATTTTCACATGTTCCAATTCAAAGTGTTACTTATGAGAGATTCATCCGATATTTTCTTTACTACGATGTTTTGTACATTCTCAATCATCAATAACCGTAACGACACCTCTTCATGTCTTCTCTCCTCGATATTCATCACAAACTCAAAAATTCGACAGACTAACACGAACTGAATTCAGGGACTGAATTCCTTTTTGGATGGGCGAATGTGACAACCCGAAATTTTAGGTCATTTCTCAAGTTCACTATTTCATCATTTATCGTAAACTAGGTTTACGTGTCCAAATTCGCGTAACCTTAATGGTTTAGCGGCGAATTCATGATCATATCATCACGAACATTTTATTTGGACTAAGTTTAGTCTACATTTCATTAACATCATTTGCATCATATTAGTTCATTCATGACTTTGCATTTCACATTAAACGCGTAAATTTTATATTAAATAAACGCTATCGCGTAAATTATTATTTTGAACAGTTAATCCGATACTTTCAAAAATGATCCCGGTATATTTTTATACTTACATTAGTTTATAAAAACTATATTTTGAGTTTACCTAGTGTTTTCAATTTATTTTGTATATAAATCGTTAAAGTTATATTATTACGACGTTTTTCTTAAAAACTATACGATAATTTTTATATCACTCAAATTTCACAAGGAATGTATTTTTACAATTTTTATAATATCATTATACTCTACTTTGATTTATTAAAAATTTACTTGTACCTAAAAGCTACCATTTACCTTAACTTGAATTCATTTACTTACATATTTTGTTAACAATTATACACAAAGTATATACAATATATAAAAAGAAAAAAAAAAAAAAAAAAAAAAAAGAAATCTTTGAGAAACATAATCCCAAAAAAACCGGCCCTTAGGGGTAATGCATTAAATGGGTTGAAAAAAATTTTCTACAAGTCTATACTTATACACAACTACTTACTTCCACTTCATTTCATTCTCAACAATTATTAAAGTTAGTATAGTTTTTCATCTCTCTTGTTTTCCACTCCAAGAACCGGTTCTACATCAAGAGCTACAAGGGATCACAAAATTTTTCAAGTTCAAGATAAATCAATCTAGAATCACACTCTTTATAAGGTTTTGAAATAAAAACCTAGAGTGTTTAGGCTAACCTTGTTCTTTGCACCTCATCATATTAACTTGTAAGCATATCATTTACATCTTCCATTTTTCCTTATCATTTCATAAGTATTTCTTCATATTTGGAGCAAACATGCATGACTTATGTTGATTTATACCATTTTTCCATGATTTTTAGAGTTTTATATATATAAAGTCATCCTATAATTATTCCCTTGGTATTTATTGGTCTTGATGATGTTTAGGAACCCATGACACCCTAAGAAGGTGTATGGTAGGATTAGATTAGCTTTGGAGTTGATTTGAAGGGATTGGAATAAGTTTAGTACGAGAAAAACTATTTTCGATAAGTATAAAATGTGTTCTGTCCTTATTTTATTTTTCTGGAAAATCCGACAGTAGGCACGAAATTTTGGCCTTGATATTTAGAAAATATACTTTAAAACGAATCCGTGGCCGCTTGAACGGATTAAAACGGAGTTATAACGAAGAAGTTATGAATTTTTAAAGTTTGACGACGAAATATATATTTTTCAGGAAATTCAGCAAGCTATTTTTACTTTATTCGAGTCAAAAACGAGTCCTAAGCTTTACAAATTATTTCGACTTGTCAAAAATATATTAGTATACTTTGATACGAAGCTAAGGACGTATTATACGTAGAAAACGGATTTGAAACGACTAAGATATGCACGTTTTCATAAAATTGCCGTAACTATTATTTTCAGAAAAACTATATTATTTTACGAGACAAGTGTTACGGTAACTAAAACGACCATGTTGAGGGCTGTTTTTAACAAGGATGTGGAACTTTTTGGAACGAAATGTCTTCTAATAAAGTCAAGATCACCGAGCATATTTTTCAAAATGACTAACCGTTCGTATAGCGGAGTTGTAATAAATTATTTACGGATGCTTAAAATTGGCCGAAACTCATTTTTACACAACAATTAGACAAAATCACCATTTTTAACCCTTATTATCTTTATGTTCGAGACCTTTATGTCGAAAACTCCTGAACTGAAACTTTTAGATTTTGATACAAGCTTTCCAAAACCGTCGAGTTCGTTTCCTAACGATCGACGTACACCATTTTACGACTAGTTTTTCAAAGCCATTTTTGTCACTTTTATGAAATTTCCGACGACATTATTTTACGACGAAAAGTGATAATTTCACCATAAATCATTACGAAACCATTGTAGGATGACATTTTGACGTAAATACTTGCAAAGTGATTTAAGAATGGTCAAGACGTCAAAAGAGTATTTTTCGACGATAAGTATTATTTTCAAAACTCGCAAATGGTATAAATAACATACGAAATGCATGCATAACATTACATTGCAACTCATTACATATCATATCATTCGTAATAGGTCCAGATTAAGGTTTCCCGCTATACCTCAGTGTACTCACTCTTGTCATCATACCAGTTTATCAAGTGAGTTCATAGCCCCACTTTTACTCTTTTAACTATTTTACAAACTCTTGGGGGAGATGCATGCTACATTTTTAATCGAACACAAATGCTTTGAACTGTATGCTATATCCGAATGTTTTATTGTCACTAAGTATTTGCCATGTTCGAAGTCCCTACATCATGAACCATTAGTCACTTGCGAGTGAGCGCGAATATTGTGAATAGGCCTATTGGAATTAACACTCCCGCTCTTATTGACCCAGTTAGGGGAAATCGAGCGCACTATATTTGAACCAGTAAGGTAAATTGGCAAATTACCTATTAGGGCGGCGATGAAACGATGATTACCAATTTTTATTGGTGCGATGTTTACGCTTTGGTGTCATGAACTTAGTGAAATAAATACGATTTTGTTTTCAACGATGAGTGTGAACCATTTAACTCGCACTACGATTATTGTGTTCAAACGAATTACTTAAACCTATGGATTTCACTCAACCTTTGTGTTGACCTTTTTAGCATGTTTATTCTCAGGTATCTAAGGCATTATCATCATGGCATGGTTAAGGAACCACCTTTTGAGTCGCGGCGTCGACTTACATCATTGTACATTATGGCACTTTCTTTCAAAACCATCGTTTGGACTTGTAATATATTTATATTTCCGCAAACTTTGTAAACTTTTGGGACCTATGTTGTAACTCTGATTATTTTATTAAATCAAACGATGTATTTTCCAAACGACACTTTAGGTCGTTCAATATAACTGTGATTGTGATGCTATGACAGTCAATCCCCAGGAATTCCATTCCGCTGCAAAACCGGTGATTTGGGGGTGTGACAGATGTATAATATAACAGTCATTTCTTACTCAAATCACAAGGCTTTTTTTTGTCAACTGTGAAGTTATTTTCTATGATGTGGAATTCAATTTGTGCCATTTTCTGCATTTCAGTATTTAGCTTTTAGGATATATTTTTGTAGTTAATTTAATTCGTTCAGTGTTTTTGGCCTTCTCTTTATTTTGACAATAAGGTTTGATTGTTTTGTTCAGTTCAGAGGTGGTCCAATATCGGTTGCTGAGTACATAGAGGAAGTTCTGATAAATCCCAAGGCTGGATTTTATATCAGTCGGGATGTATTCGGTGCAGAAGGTGACTATATAACCTCACCTGATGTTAGCCAAATGTTTGGAGAGGTAATTTGATGGGCTAACGTTCTCTAAAGTGGTTATTGTCAGTAAAGTCTATCATTGCTAAAATAAGGTTTACGAAACAGTATTTGGTTATTAATCTATTGTGCTGTCCTTGCTTCAGATGGTTGGTGTTTGGGCAATGTGTCTATGGGAGAAAATGGGGCAGCCAAATAAGGTCAACCTAGTTGAGCTTGGGCCAGGAAGAGGTACTCTCATGGTTGATCTTCTACGGGTATAGTACTTTATGCTTGCTATATGTTTTACTACTTCCATACGTAAGTTTTTTTTCCCCCTTCTTGTTCTAGTCTATCTTGCTAATGCTACATTGATGATATTGAAATGTGATTATAGGGTGCTTCAAAGTTTGAGAAGTTTACAAAATCCCTACACATACACATGATTGAAGTGAGTCCAGCACTAAAGAAAATACAAAAGAAAACTTTGAGATGTGATAATGAGGATGACGTTGATACTGATGCTGATGAAAATACTGCTAGCACCTTGACTGGAACGCCCGTTTCATGGCACTTGACCCTAGAGGAGGTTCCAACCAGCGGTAAGAATGCTACTCAAGCAACACTCTCTGTTATGCTTTATGTAGTGTTGATAGTGCTGGCAATGTTGTTCTTAAGTTTAACCTCGTCAATCATCTATGGGCTTATGGGCTGCAATTTTTGTTGCAAATCTCATGTTTTTACATATCTTTCAGATTTTAGAGAGCATCAATGATACTAAAAAAGTTATCATCTGTAAGCCTTTAAAGTTGTCATCAGTTTCAGGTTTATGCACTTGCTTCAATGCACTTAACTCTGCTACATGCCGTTCATCTATCTTTCTTATGCATGTTCTTCAATCTTCTCCTTCTCTAATGTATTCAAAACATTGTGGTGAATCCTTTCTTCTTAGATCTTTCCCAATAATTTTTGGGTCATTGAATCTAGAGTTTGTGTCCAAGTGAATGACCACGACCAGGAAACCTTATTTCGTATTGACATCTAGTCTAGTTGTAATGTACTCGTAATAAGTGCAGCATTCCACACTAAAGAATTCCTCCTTATCCAAGTTTGCTATATTATTCTTTATGGGCAGGTATTGGTAAAGACTGGGTCATCTTTAGATACCCCTATGCAACAACGGGAATTGGAGGCGAATGCTCGTGAAGAGGCTCGAGAGGAGGGAGTGGCGACAAAAGATGAACGACATAAACTCGATGTTAAGGAAATTTAGCGATCCACGTCCCCTCATTATTTTAGTTAGATATTGTCACGTCATTTATGAATATTTGGACTAGATAATCAAATTTCATCTTGTATGTTTCGATTGGTTCTGTTTGGACTTTGGAAATTTTTTGATGTGAATGATGTCATTTTTATCATTTGAATGGTTCTATGTTTTATTATTTAATTTGATTTGATGGTTTCATTTAAGCTATTCGGATTATATAAATTTCAACTTTATAATGTCCAGTTATTTTCCTACTTTTTGACAACTATTACCGACAGAAATGTGACTCTTTACCGACTACAAGTTTCCAACTGATTTCTGACGAAATTTTTACTAACGAATTTCCGACAGAAATTATTCCGACTGATTTCCGACGGAACCATTACCAACAGAATTCCGACACATACTCTCTGTCGCTGTTTCCGACAAAATTCCAACAGATGCTAATTACCGACCATATAAAATCCGACAGGCTGTTTTTGTCACAAATCCGTCGGTAACCACTAATAGCGACGGATTTCCGACAGAAACGCCTGTCGCTAAAGACCTCTCATGTAATAGTGGGTTATGATCTTTTTGTTATCCCGATCATAACAGGCAACTTTCAAAATATTGATGATCTTTTATTATGAGGAGGTGCATAATAATATTATCACTAGTTTTTTGTAACACTATGAGTACGTGGCTTTATGCAGACTTATGTTTACACAAGAAGGTTCATTACGCAAATCAATCATACATTCATACCGTTAAATGTGGCAGCTTGGAACCAATACATCATATCATACCATGACAAAAATACTTTTCAATGAGAAAATTGACCCAAAGAATAATGAGACAACGTACAAGACTCGTTGTATGGAAATTTCACATTATTTGTTTGACAGTTTTTTTTCTACATATTAAATCTTTAGTTTCTACACGCAAGTACAATGTATATGACAAATGTTATACTTGACTTGTCAATTTTTTGCACTATATATATGCTTACATCTCAAAGAAAGATTTCACAAATCCAAAGTTATGGCAATCAGACTTCTACTACTCAGCTTACTTATAAATCTCCTCGTATTCACAGGTTTTCCTTTTTATTCAGTTCAACTTAACCAGTCATTTAATATATGATTTTATGAATGTGTTGGTTTTCATTTACGGTATATTATCTTATATTATATAAGTGGGAAATATGTATTATTGCATGCATTAAAATTAATCAGACTTTTAAACTGATAATTTATTTTCATCGTTAAAAAGGTAACGGATTTGACATTGGACACCTCTGTGGCTCTGTCACATCAAATCAAACTATGTATCTAACAAAATTTTGTATTTATTGACTAAAAGTTGATTGGAATTTAACTAACTTTTGTTTTTACATGTTGCAAACTAGATGCGCAATCCGTTGGTGTATGCTACGGGCTAAATGGTGATGGACTACCTTCCGAACAAGATGTGGTCACCCTTTACAGAAACAACGACATAACCAAGATGCGTATCTACGATCCACATCAACCGACTCTTCAAGCGCTCAAAGGAACCAATATTGAACTCATGCTCGGCGTTCCTAATGATGCTCTACAATCCCTCAACAATCCAGAAACGGCAAACACATGGGTTAGAGACAACATACAAAATTACCCTGATGTCAACTTCAAATACATTGCCGTCGGTAATGAAGTTGATCCAAATAATGAAAATACTCGTCAATACGTTAGCTTTGTACTCCCAGCGATGCAAAATATCCTCAATGCTCTTAGAGCTGCCCGCCTTGATAACCAAATCAAGGTGTCAACAGCAACCTACACCGGTCTCCTAGTCAATTCCTCCCCACCAAGCGCTGGCGCATTCCATGACAATGTGCGCGCGTTTATTGAGCCAATAATCAGATTTCTAGCCCAAAACAGCTTACCAATGCTTGCTAATATTTACCCATATTTTGGCTACCTTGGTGACCCTAATAAAAATCTCCCATATGCATTGTTTACCGCACAAGGAACAGTTGTAAATGACCCTAATGGTCTCCAATATTCTAACCTTTTCAGCGCGATGTTAGATGCTCACTATGCGGCTCAAGCGCCTTTTGGTGGAGAAAGTGTGGAGATTGTGGTGTCGGAGAGTGGATGGCCATCAGAAGGTGGTCGTGAAGCAACAATAGGAAATGCTGGAACTTATTATGCGAATTTAATCCCATATGTCAAAGGAACATCCGGGACACCAAGGAAGCCTGGAAGATCTATTGAGACATATTTATTTGCAATGTTTGATGAAAATAGGAAAACCGGAGATGCAACGGAGAAACATTTTGGACTGTTTTCGCCAAATCAACGACCAAAGTACCAGTTGGATTTCTGAAACTATGAACTATATATGAAGAATAAAATATAAAAAATAAAGTGTTCCTTCGCTCTTAATATACTAATAATGGAACCATAGATGATTTGTTATGTATTATTACAAGAAGCTATACTGAAATATGGATCAACTCCTTTAGTCCTATATATTGTAACTCCTATCTAATGAATTTTCTCATTTCTTTTATTTTGCATTCTCGTAAATACTTGCGTGTGTGTTGATATGATGCAAATGGTAAGCATGCTCATTATTGTCAAACTTATCTTATACTGGTTGTATCAAACTGATGATATGTCAAACTAATAGAAAACTTGAATTATAGGATGTCGATTCAATACTTTGAAAATTCTCAAAAGAAATTGGTACTGTTTAAATTGACTTAACCCGTATAAAAAATGCTTAAGATTGATCTAGACGTGTAGTTGACTAATTTGTAAATATCTTTACTTCAGCATTCCTAAGTTTTTGCCAATATTTTCCTATCTAAGTTTTGCCTCCTTTTTTTTGTCCTTGTATCTAACAAAAAACTACATGTTTGCCTAATATTGATTTACTCTCATTGTTTAGTTGAAATATGGGGCAATTTAAACTTGATTTTTCATCATGAAATCAAAAGAGCAGGTACAAAAAGTGTGACGGGTCGTAACGGGTATGAGTACAGCTTGCCGGACTGGGCCAACAAGCTTCTAATGGGTTGATCTTATACTAATCCAAGTAATTTAATTGATTTCCCTGCACAAGAAGAGTAAACCGTTAGTCTTACCGTGGGGACGGATCCCACGATTAGACTCCGGCGTGAGAGTAAGTACACATTCTTGAGAGGGAAATAAGAGTATGTGTGTGTAATTATGAGAGAGAAAGTTGTACCTTGTATGGGGATTAGAGCCCCTTTTATAGGCGAGGCTTATCGCTAGGGTTTCCTAGATACTCACATATAGTGATTAGTCGCCAGAGCCGGACCCTTGTCGGACAAGGTTCCGTGTTAATCGCGGATGCGGACACAAGATATCTTCAGCGGCTGAAGGTTCAGCCCGCCATGTATCTTGCGTGCGTCTTTAGGCTTGGACCATAGCCAATTTCGTTATTGGGCTTATTGTTGCTCCAGGGTTCGTAGTTATTTTATCGTTATTGGGCATGGGCCCAGCATGTGTATAGTGTGTATTGGGCCTAGTGGGCTTGTTATACATACTATACGTCATCAAGTCCCCCCAGTCTAGTGCGTGTATTGCGTGCGGATATTGTCACGTGCGGTGGATGCTGCTAGACTTGAGTTGACTGAGCACTTTTCCTTTCTGTGCCTTTTTTGAAATGTCTTTCTGGTGCTTCCCTCTTTTTTAGGGATTACTACGTCATCCAGTCCCCCTAGTCTAGCATATTTATTGCATGCGGATATTGTCGCGTGCGGTAGGTGTTTGCTAGACTTTAAGTTTGACGGAGACGTTTCTTTTTCTCACTCTTTTTGACGCGTCTTTCTAACACCTCCCTTTCTTTGGGAAGCGTTTCGTGTGACGTGGGTACTTGTCGACTCTTCATTTTCTGCTTTGATTTGACCTGCTGTCTCACACGCCTCTTTTTTACTCTTGATCTTGACCGTTTATTCCGGCTTTCTTTGACACGCGTCATCACCCAAATTTAGGTTTTCCCTTAGTATAAATACTGCCCTCATTTTTATACCTCTGTTTTTCTTTCGCCATCGCCGTTTTGTTGTATCTTTTTTTAGAAGAGAATTTGTTCATCCGTCCGCCCTTTATCTGTTCGCTATGAGTTTGATTATTGACATAAAGTGTGGTTCTCCTCTAGAGACATTTGATTCCTTCCTTAGTACTTATCATATTCCTTTGGAGGTTAGTTCAGAGCTTCCTTCTCTCAGATGTACGATGCATGAGTGTCCTTCTGGGAAAATTGGTTTGTATACCCGCTTTTTTAATCTTGCCAATTTTCGTCTGCCTCTGTCTGTTTTCCTTGTTGATTTGATTAGGCATTATCGTATTAATATTCCCAGCTTTTGGTTTTGGGCGTGCATATTTCTCATTTTGAGATCTTGTGTCGTGCTCATGGCATTACACCAACTGTTGCTTTGTTTTGTTGCTTTTATGTTAATTCAAAGTCGAGAGGGTGGTTTTCCTTTAGTAAACGCGATGGTGTTCCCGTACTTTACACTAAGACTCTTGATTCTGTGAAGAATTGGAACGACCGATTCTTCTGGGTTGATGACTTTGCTTGTCCTGATTTGTTTCCGTGGCATTCTAATAAGAACATTTTTAAAGACCCTGTTCCTCGCCCTGATGAGTACAATGCTGATCATTATGTTGTTCTTGCTGCCAACCCTTATCCCTTCCGGGTATTCCCTAAGCCTTTTCTTTGCTGGGTTGGCCAGAGCCGCTATTATGCTTTGGATGAGGACGTGTACCATGAGTTTCTTCATGATGATCAAACAGGTGAGTTTTGTTTGCGTTTGCTTTTTTTTTTATTCTGATGTATCCTCTTTACTGTACAGTGATGAGTTGGCCCGAGTATATCCAGTCTCCGAAACCTCTGAAGGTTACGATGACTACTCGTCCTCGTCATGAGGGGGAGCCTTCTATTATGGAAGTTGTTGTTCGCTGTACAGTGCCACTTATCCCCATTGCTCCTCCCCGTTCTTAGGGTGAGCTGGAGGCTGAAGTTGATATTATTTTTGAGCCAGAGGGCGCTAGTTTTAATACTGGTGGTGGATCAGCTCTTGAGGCTACGGGTTCTGATAATGACCCTACTACCTCTGGTCCTTTGTTGAAAAGAAAGGAGGGTCCTTTATTGAGTATCCTGGAATCTTCTAGTCCTACACATCGTAGCCATGGTCCGAGAAAAGACTTCTTATAAAGTGTCCCATTGATTACTGTAAACCTCTGTGATTTTCTTTTAATTTCCCGTGCTTTCTTTTCCTCCGCTGGAAGTATTTCTTTTGCCAGATATTCATATATCGGGGTCATCCATGTGTACCCTTCTTCTTCCGTGATTGCTACGAGCGGTATCTCCTCTATTGACTTTTGACTAAGTTCTTCTACCAGTAACTTGCTTTTTTAGATGCGCGAAGCTGGTAGAAGCCATTTTGCTCAGGGCGTCCGCCTTTTTGTTTTCACTTCTGGGTATTTGCTTGATTGAGAACATCCGAAAGTTTTTCAAGAGTTCCGTTACCTTCTCTAGGTATTGGATCATTCCTGATTCTTTTGCGATATACGTTCCATTGACTTGGTTTGCCACCAGTTTTGAGTCTACGTTTGCTTGTAAATTCTTAACTCCCATTTGCTCTACTATCCTTAACCCAACTATTAAGGCTTCATATACAGCTTCGTTGTTTGTTGTATTGAAACCGAACCTTAAAGCGTAGGTGAACTCCGTCCCCTAAGGGTCTGTCAGTATTAGGCCCGCTCTGCAGCCGTCTATGCAAGATGAGCCATCTGTGAATAGGATCCATGGTTGCGGAAGTTCCTCTTCTTCCATTGGCTCATCTTCTTCATCGTCCTTTGGGCGTTCTACTATGAAATCGGCTAGAATCTGTCCTTTAATGGATGTTCTTGGTCTGTATTGTATATCATATTCCCCCAACTCAATGCTCCATTTTTGCAATCTGCCTGCAACTTCTGGTTTTGATAGTATTTGTTTTATTGGCTTGTCCGTGATGACCACTACTGTATGCGCTTGAAAATATCTCTTCAGGCGTTTCGTAGCATGTACCAGAGATAATACCAGCTTTTCCATTGGTGTGTAGCTTATTTCCGGTCCTCGCAGGGCTCGGCTCACAAAGTATATTGGTGTTTGCTTGCCTTCCATTTATGTCATCAGGACTGCACTGACTGCTTCTTTAGCTGTTGCAAGGTATATTATGAGCTCCTCTTTTTCCTAAGGTGCGGCGAGGGTCGGTAGGTTTGCTATCATTTTCTTCATCTGCTTAAAAGCTTCCTCCGCCTCTTTCGTCCATTAAAAATCACTCTTTTTGTACACTTCTTGAGTGTTTTACAGAAGGGTAGTGACTTTTCAGCAGATTTAGCCAAGAATCTATTCAAACTTGATAGCTTCCCATTCAGTCTTTGAACGTCCTTGAGGCATTTAGGAGATGGGAGGTTTAGTACAGCTTCCGCTTTGTCTGGGCATACCTTGATTCCTTTGGTGTTCACTGTGTATCCAAAGAACATTCCCTCTTCCATTTCGAAAGTACACTTCTTGGGATTTAGCTTCATGTTTATTTCTCTTAATGTTTTGAAGGTTTTTGCTATGTCCCTTAGTATTTCTTCCTCCGATCGGCTTTTGATCACTAGGTCATCTACATACACTTCTAGATTTCTGCCAATTTGCTTGTGGAAAGCTTTGTCTACTAGCCGCTGGTATGTCGCTCCTACATTTTTTAGCCAAATGGCATTTTCCTGTTTTTTCCTCATCTTCCTTTGCCATCTGGATTTGGTGGTAGCCCTTGTATGCATCCAGGAAACATTTGAAAGGGTATCCGCAGAGTGATTCAACCTTCCAATCTATCTCTGGTAACGGGTAACCGTCTTTTGGACAGGCTTTGTTGAGGTCCTTGAAGTCAACGCACATTCTCCAGCTTCCGTCGTGCTTTGTCACCATCACCGGGTTAGCTAACCAACTATGGTAATGTACTTCTTTCATGATTTCTATGTCCACAAGCTTTTGTACTTCTTCTTGTATCGCCTTGTTTCTTTCTGGTGCCTGGCCTCTTTTCTTTTGCCTTATGGGAGTGTACCCTTCTCGTATGTTTAAGTTGTGCTCTGCTATGTGTCTTGGGACACCCGTCATGTCTGCCGAAAACCAGGCGAATATATCTAAGTTCTGTTTCAGCAAGGCGCACAACTTCTTACGTCCTTCCACTGACAAGGTTGATCCAATGGCTATTTGTTGGGAATAATATTAACAGTTACCACTGATAGGCTTGTGGAAGACACTGCTGAAGAATGCACTAGCATTGAAACACATTACCACTGCTATTACATATTATTACCACTGCTATTAGGATAATTGTTTTGTATTCGTGAATAGATAAGTATAGAAAAGATCTTTTGTATATTCTATATTGTTAGCATTATACTTATCTTGTAAAAGACTCCTTGTGCTATAAAAGGAGATCCTAGGTCATTGTTCTTGGTACGTATGCTTCAAGGTGTAACCCTAGTGATAATCAAGATCACTCGTATTATTCATAATAATATTGAAGCTTTGTGTTACATTGTTCTCACTTACAATACATTATACAATCTGTATTCTGAGTATTACTAAATATATTCCGCGTACTTATTAAAATAAATCAAAGTATCACTAACACAAGGAGTGTGTTTAGATCCATCAAGTGGTATCAAAGCTTTGGTTCTAATATTTTGATTCAGAAGATCCAAGGAATAAGCTTAACCTACTCACTCAAATCAATGGAGATGGAAAACAACCAATCCAACTCTGCTCCAAGGCTTCCTAAGCTTAAACTTAATAAGTTTGAGATGTGGAGGATAATGATTGAGAAATACTTTCTCATACAAGACTATGCTCTATGGGAGATCATCTTAACTGGTAATTCCTTCAAGTCTGAGAAGAAGACTGAGAAAGTTGGTGACACAGAAGTTGTAACAGTTTATGTACCTGAGACTAATGATGAAAGAGCAAAGAAGAAGAATAACCTGAAGACTAGAAGTTTATTACTAATTACTCTTCCTAAAGACCAGATCATTGCTTTCAGTAAATTCCAGACAGCAAAAGAACTTTTTGAAGAGATTTGCTCAATTTTTGGTGGCAATGATGCTACAAAGAAGACTCAAAAGGCATTGTTGTAGCAAAGTTATGAAAACTTCTCTGCTTCAAGCAATGACTCACTTGACATCATCTTCACCAAACTCCAGAAGATTGTCACACAGCTGACTGTGTTTGAAATTGAGGTAGAAAAGGAAGACCTCAATTTGAAGTTTCTAAGAAGTTTGCCTGCTGAGTTTCATACTAATGTTACAGTCTGGGAAAATAAACCAGAAATTGAAACAATGAAGCTCAATGATCTTTACAACAACTTCAAACTCATTGAACAAAGATTGAAGAAGGCAGGGAAACTTGGTACAAGCTCTAGCAGCTTGGCATTGTTGTCAACCTCTGTTGACTGTGATGATTCTGAAGATGACTATGATGATGATTTTGCCACTGCTGGTTCTACAGTTTCCACTGGTAATGCTAGTGTTACCACTGCAGGTTCAAAGAAGAAGGTTGCTGGTATTGGACATCCTACCTTTTATGCTTTTATCTCCACTCAAGTTAATGGCTCTATATTAACTCATGAAGACATAGAGCAAATTGATGAAGATGACTTGGAGGAGATGGATATAAAGTGGCAAATAGCTCTTCTTAGCATGAGGGCTAGGAACTTCTACAAGAAGACTGGCAAGCCAATACACATCAATGGTAATGAAACTGCAGGGTTGTATAAAAAGAAAGTTGAGTGTTTCAACTGTCACAAGTTGGGGCATTTTGCTAGAAAATGCAGAAGACCAAGGAACCAAGACAAAAGGTCTACTTGGTACAAGCAAAAGAAAGAACCAATTGTGGAAGAACCAAAGGCAATGCTGGCAATTGATGGTGTGAGCTATGATTGGAGTTTCATGGCTAATGGACAAGAGGAACAACCTTCAGATGTTGCTCTTGTGTCTACAGAACATGCTCTCATGGCTTTCTCTGACTCTGAGGTACAAAACTTTGAAAGTTGTTCTAAAACATGTAGGGCTTCTAGAGAATGTGAAAGGCTTAATGAATTATTTGACAACCAAAGAACAGAGTTGTATGCTGCTATTTATATTGTGTCAAACCTTAGAAGAGGCATATCTGTTTTAGAGAAACAACTAGAGTATTATAGAGAAAATGAGTCAAAATATAATGATGACATGATTGTTCTTAGAAGAGAGCTAGATCATAAGACAGCAGTGAATGAGGCACTAAAAGAAGAGTTTGAAAGACTTAAAAAGATAAATGAGAATGTCAATTTAACTTTTGACACCTGTTATTATCAGTATAAGTCAATTAATTTAGCTCATACACATGTTATTACTAGTAAAGTTAAGTCTGGTATGGGATACAATACTGCTCCTCCACCACTAAGGGGTGTTCCATCACCTCCTGGCATAGATTTAGCTCATACAGGTCTAGAGGAATTTCAGGATCTGAATCTTGAATATGGTCCTCCCAAATTTGTGAAAATTGGGGAAGAGGTTAAGCATGAAACTGATGTTTTTGAAAGTGCAAGTGACTCATCTGTTGTAGATGAGAATGTTAAAAAGAATGTAGAGGCTTCTATCCCAAAAGTTGTAAATACTATTACAGAGGAACCTAGGAAACATGTTAATAAATCTAGATCAACTGTAAGGTATTCTGAGATGTATAGAAACAAGTCATCAACTCCTAAGGGTAACCAGAGGAGTTAGAATCATGTCAAATCTCAACAACTAGGTAGTGATTTTGTGTTGTACAATAAAGCATGTTATATATGTGGTAGCTTTAATCATTTACATGCTAATTGAGACTATCATGTTGGGAGAAGGGAAGTCCATGGGAATAAAAGGGTGGAGTCTAATTGGTTTCAAAATAAAATACACCTTAATTCACACAGAAAAATGATCCCAAGAGGAGTTCAACTAAGAAGTGGTCTTAAAACTTTTGCCACTGCTAAAACTGTTAACACTGCTCACCCTAAATCACCTGTTACAAGTGCAAAATCCAAAACAACTTTTGCAAAATCTGCACAAACAGGGAAAATGTCTGTTCAAAATAAAAGGGTTAAATATAACCAATAGTGGGTACCTAAAACTAAATCAGCAGTTACCACTGCTCAGTCAAAAGTTCCCACTGCAAAGGTTGTAAACAAGAACAGGGGAAATATGGGAAATGCTGTGAAGGCCTCAGTACGTTGGGAATGGAAACCTAAAGGAATTACCTCAACAACCAATCCCAATGGTGTATCAATGACCTTTGATAGATTTAACTATATTGATACACGAGGCAGATCCAAGTCAATCATGGCTTGGGTCCCCAAAGGAAACTAACTCCTTTCTTATATGTGCAGGAACCTCCAAGGACAAAGAAATCAGATCAAGGCTACACAGATAGTGGATGTTCAAGGAACATGACTGGCAACAAGTCATATCTCTCAAATTTTGAACACTATGATGGATAGTTTGTCAGCTTTGGAGGTGGAGTTAATGGAAAATTTACTGGTAAAGGGGTCATCAGAACTGGTAACTTGGATTTTGAACCTGTGTACTTTGTAAAAGAGCTTAAGTATAATATTTTTAGTGTGTCACAAATGTGTGACAAGAAAAACAATGTTCTTTTTACTAAATATATGTGCTTTTTTCTCTCTAAGGATTTTAAGATGCCTGATGAAAGTCAGATCCTTCTTAAGATTCCTAGAAAAGGCAACTTATATAGCTTTGATATGAATAACATTGTTGCTAAAGATGATTATGCTTACTTACTTGCAAAGGCCACAGTGGATGAATCCTTGTTATGGCATAGAAGACTTGGTCATATTAATTTCAAAACCATAAATAAGATTGTTAAAGATGGTTTGGTAAGAGGCTTGCCTCAGAAAAGATTTGAAAATAATCAAACCTGTGTTGCCTGTCTTAAAGGCAAACAACACACAGCTTCTTGCAGGTCAAAGTTGGTTAACTCTATTGCTCACCCACTTCATATGTTACATATGGACTTATTTAGTTCTACATCTATGAGCAGTTTAAATCTTAAAAAATATTGTCTTGTTGTGACTGATGATTTTAGCAGGTTTACATGGGTTTTCTTTCTTAGAACTAAGGATGAAACAACTGGCATCCTTAAGACCTTCATTGCAGAAGTAGAAAACCAATATGATATGAAAGCTAAAATCATTAGGTGTGACAATGGGATAGAATTCAAGAATAGAGTTATGGATGATTTTTGCAGAGATAAAGGTATTAAAAGAGAGTTTAGTGTAGCTAGAACTCCTCAACAAAATGGTATTGCTGAGAGGAGAAATAGGACACTAATAGAGGCTGCTAGAACCATGTTGGCAGATTCAAAATTGCCAATCACTTTTTGGGTTGAAGCAGTTAACACTGCTTGTTATGTACAAAACAGGGTTTTAGTAGTGAATACAACGAACAAGACACCTTATGAGTTATTTATAGGTAGACCCCCTATCCTAGACTTCATGATAACATTTGGATGTCATGTCACTATTCTCAATACCATAGATTATCCGGGAGAATTTGAAGAAAAAGCTGATGAAGGGTATTTTGTTGGGTATTCCATGGTTAGTAAAGCCTTTAGAGCTTGGTTTAAAAATGCGCGCATCATTGCGCAAATTACACGCATCATTGCATTGCATTTAGAATTTCGCATCATGACACCTAATGCGAGGTCATTCAAGATTGCATTCGCAATTGACCGCAATTTATCGCATTTGTGTAATGCTAGCAATAGTCGCAATTAGTGCAATTTGAAATTTAGGCTGATTTACGAAGCCCAACTATTTTAATTATGAGTAAATTATGATTCTTTGTTACTGATATAACTTGTATCTTGTAAGTATACTTTTGATATATTTTAACATCATGTCATCATCTACTTTTGATCATGTTAGTGATTTATTTATAAGTTTGTTGCATTTATTTGGTACTTGGAAAATATTTAATATTTATAAATATATTTTTTCACTTTTTTAATACTAAATGCATCGTGTCTAAATTGCACTCGCATTCGCATCACGCATTACGCATCGGCCTTTGGGACCTTGAGCGCATCGGATCACAAAACGCAATTTTAAACCAAGCTTTAGAGTATTCAACTTAAGAACCCAAAAGATTGAAGAAAATCTGCATGTTGAGTTCCTAGAAAACAAAGTGAATGTCAAAGGAACTGGTCCAGAAAGGCTGTTTGATCTTGATTCTCTAACCCATACTATGAACTATGTGCCTATCTCTACAGGTACATCTACTTATGATTTTGCAGGTTCAGAAGAGTTTCTTGATGATGATGAACCAAGCAAGGATCAAGCAGATGATAAAGATGAATTCAGTTTGCCACTTTGGGACTATGCAGATAATGATGATATTCCAAGAACTGGAGATGCTCAACCTTCTAATGATTCTGGAAAAGAAGGTGATAGCAACATGAACACTGAAAATCCTACAAGCAGTGGAAATTCAGATTCCACTGCTAGGCCAGATGTTTCCACTGCAACACCAGAAGTAGAAATTACAACTCCAGTTACAGAGGAAGCTCAAGCCAATGATGTTGAAATCTCAAATATGCCAAGTGAGATTGCAGTTCCTCAAACTCCCCATACTTCAATTCATAAATCACATCCTCCTGAAAATGTGATTGGGGATGTCCATTCGCCAGTGAAGACTAGAAGACAAACAAAATTGCCTGATATTCATGAATTTATTAGTGAAATCTATGAATCTAAGAATCATGAAGGCAAGAATGAATGTCTTTTCATGTGTTTTCTGTCACAAATGGAGCCAAAGAATGTATACAAGGCACTTGAAGATGAAAGTTGGGTGGAAGCAATGCAAGAAGAGTTGCTCCAATTCAAGCTTCAGAAGGTTTGGGTGCTTTGCGATTTACCTCATGGCAAGAAGTTAATAGGTACGAAATGGTTGTTCAGAAACAAGAAGGATGAAAGAGGAATTGTTATCAGAAACAAGGATAAGCTTGTAGCTCAAGGATACACTCAGGAGGAGGGTATTGACTATGAAGAAGTGTTTGCCCCAGTTGCAAGAATTGAAGCAATCAGGTTGTTCTTAGCCTATGCATCCTTTATGGGCTTTAAAGTCTATCAAATGGATGTAAAGAGTGCTTTTCTATATGGGCAGATTGATGAGGAGGTATATGTTTCACAACCTCCAGGCTTTGAGGACCCTGAATATCCAAACAAAGTGTACATGGTGGTTAAAGCTTTGTATGGCTTGCATCAGGCACCAAGAAAATGGTATGAAACCTTAACTACTTATCTTCTTGATAATGGGTTTCATAGAGGCAGAGTAGATCAGACTTTGTTCATCAAGAATGACAAGAATGATATCTTGCTGGTTCAAGTATATGTTGATGATATCATTTTTGGCTCTACAAAGACAGAGATGTGCAAAGAGTTTGAGAAGCTAATGAAAGATGAGTTCTATGGGTGAACTCACATTCTTTTTGGGACTTCAAGTACAACAAAGGCCAGATGGTATTTTCATCAATCAAGATAAATATGTGGCTGAAATACTAAGGAAGTTCAAGTTCTCTGATGCAAAGTCATCCAGCACCCCTGCAGACAAAACTACACATCAACTTTTGAAGGAAAATAATGGTGAAGCAGTTGATGTACACATGTACAGATCTATGATTGGTTCTTTGATGTATCTTACATCATCTAGACCAGATATTATGTTTGCAGTGTGTGCTTGTGCAAGGTTTCAGGTCACTCCCAGGTTCTCACACTTGACTGCTGTGAAGAAGATTTTCCGATATCTTAAAGCATTTCCCAATCTGGGATTATGGTACCCTAGAGAATCACCTCTAGAACTGGTTATTTACTCAGATAGTGATTATGTTGGTGCTAGTTTGGATAGAAAATCTACTACAGGTGGATGCCAATTTCTTGGCAATAGATTGGTGTCATGGCAGTGCAAGAAACAAACAATGGTGGCAAATTCATCAACTGAGGCAGAGTATATGGCTGCTGCAAGTTGCTGTGCTCAAGTTCTATGGCTTCAAAATTAACTTTTGGACTATGGGTACAACTTTATGAATACCATCATTTATATTGACAATAGTAGTGCCATTTGCATAATTAAGAATCCAGTTCAACACATAAAGACTAAACATATTGAAATTAGACACCATTTTATAAGAGATTGTTATGAGAAAAGGCTAATACAAGTTATCAAAATTTATACTGATGATAACTATGTTGACTTGTTAACAAAAGGACTTGATGTGGGTAGATTTAAGTACTTGGTAACAGGTATTGGAATGCTTAATCCTTAAAATGTTTGTGTCTAATGGTCTTTGGTGTTGAGTGGAGGTTTCTGGGTACTAACATTGTTGTATAAGTTTGTATATGTTTTTGTGCTTGTATTTTTGCTTGTTCAATAACTCTTATGCAGCAAAGATGGGAGTTGATCTTAAAAGGTGTGTAACTGAGACACACAACAAATGGTTATTGATTCACCATGTCTAATCCACATAAGAATCAACTAGTCCAGAGCAAACGGCTACTGGTAAAGACTTAACAAATCCGTTTATGGTTGATAGTTTACCAAAAACTATATGGTTATCAACTCAACATATTATATATGATTAAGAGTTGGCTAGTCCATAGCAAATGGCTCATGGTAAAGACATATCAAATCCGTTGATAGCTGGTAGTTTGCTAAAAACTATGATAAGAGCAGTCCAATTTTTCATATGTTTTACTTACCACTGCTCTTGAAAATTTTTGTGAAAAATTCCCACTGCTAGTTCACAGTTTCCACTGACGGTGTTATTTTACCACTGTTAATCTAACCGTTACAACTGTTGTGTCAGTAACAAATTTTTTACTAGCCGTTGAGAGAAATTGCTTTCCATATTTATAGGGTAAATTTTTAGAAGATTATCTACTTTCCAAATTGCAATTTATCCTCTTAAGATAAATCTTTTCCTTAGATAATCTATCTTGCGCAAAACTCTAAAACCCTAACAGTATATATCATTTCTCTCAATTGGCAAGATATTCATACAATTCATACTAACACAACATATTTTTCATCAAAAGATTCTATGGCACCTATCACTTTTGCAGATGAGCACAACCAAGTGGCCTATTTGGAAAAGTCAAACGACAAGAGTGGCCCTGTTTTTCATCAGATTGTGGATTTTCTAAACACTACTCATGTGAGGTATGCTTTATTTCTTAATCCCACAATCTATGTCTCTCAAATCAAACAGTTTTGGACCTCTGTTCAGTCCATCACTATTAAAGATGGAGACACAAATGAAACTGTGGATGCTCTTAGAGCCATAGTAGATGGGGTAACTATTGATGTTACTGAATCATCTTTGAGGAGAATTCTCCAATTGGATGATCTCAATGGTATCATCACATTACCCATGCCAGAAATTCATGAACATATTTCATCCATGGGGTATGATACCACTGACAAAAAGGCTACTTTCAAAAAGAGTGGTTTCTGTCCTCATTGGAGATTTTTAATACATACTCTATTACATTGCCTAAGTCCTAAGAAAACTTCTTATGAACAATTCAGTTCAACAATGGCTTACTCTTTGGTTTGTCTAACCACTGATAGGATTTTTAATTGTTCTAAATATATTCTTACAAGTATGCAAGGCAATGTAAAAAGTTCAACAAAATTTTTGAGGTATCCAAGGTTTGTGCAAGCAGTGTTAAATGAATTTCAACTGCAACTGATATGTGTCTAAATACACATATATTTGTATTATATAAACCCACAAAAACAACCAAAAACACACAAATGACTCTCAAAATGATACAAATTCATAAAAATGTGTTTTTATGTGATTCAGGTACAAAAGATTGAAAAACAAGTGAAAAATGATCAATTTCACAACAATTGTCGTTTTCAGTCCCTGGAGTTACACAAATTGTCAAAACTAGTCCCTAAATGTTTTAAATGAATGAAAAGTCAACTTAAGTCCTTGGGAAATCAAAAATGTTCACAAAACATCCCTGGATAAAAGTTTACACAAAATGGCAATTTTTACCCCTCAAGTTACAAAATTGGCAAAAATGGTCCCTGGGTATTCTAAACTTGGAATTTTACAAATAATACCCTTGTACTATGCATGATTGAAAATTTGGAACATTTTGATAAACTTTTGGGAAATTACACTTTTAGTCCCTCAAAATCCAAAAATGACAATTAAGGTCCTTTTAACTTTTAAAATTAAATTTTATGCAAAAAGGGTCCTTGTTTTATCAAAGTAAGGCAAGTTTGGTCCTTGTTAGAGCATTGGAAAAAGTTCACTTTCAGTCCTTGAAGTTTGGTCGAATTACAATTTTGGTCCTTGCATTCTAATTAAACCAAACGGACACTTATACCAAATCCAAGCCCAAACCCAATAGTTGGCCCAATCCTTTTACCCGGCCCTCTTTGATATCAACCCACGGGTCAACGAAAGTCAAACCAACAAGAAAACCGCCCAAATACAGCTTCTACTGTAGCTCTCCTCTCCCACCCCTGAATACTCAAAACCAGGCATGGTTTTCTCCACATTTTCAACCCCCCTCTCCATACTTTGTCCCCTCCACCTCCACTAACACCCAAATAATCTTAATTGACTCAACCCACTCCATTTAAAGCTCAAAACTGCTCTTGACTATTTTGGCGCCAAAAAAGCAAGATGGACGGTTTTGATGATTTTGTGCAATCCAAGGGCTCAGATATGGTGGGAAACAATCAGAGAAGTGAGAGAAGTTGATTGGGTATAAAAGAAAGAAGAAAAGCAGAGGAACAAGTACTTTTGGCCTCAAGCCTTAGTCACGTAGTTATAGTTTTTATTGCTTTCCTAGTTAAAAATGTCTTTTAAGCTTTCAAATGTTGTAATTTACTTTAAATTAGTGTAATGAAATGTTCTTTCCAGTTTAATGTCAAGTTAATTTCAGTTTCATGATTTTGCTCAATTTCCTTTAATTTTCCATGTTCTTTAAATTCTAGTTTACTAGTTGTTTATTGGATTCTTTAAGCTCAATAAGCTCTTGACAACAGTTTTAAGGTTTTTAGATCCATTAAATAGACTTTTGTTTTTTTTAAAATAGAAAATCACTAAAAAATAGATAAAATCAATGAAAAATCAAAAATCAGATTTATGAAGAAGGTGATGAAGCAGGGTTGGATTTGGAATGCTATGGGGTATTAGGAGCTTAATAGGAAGCTATTGGGTGTAACCTTGTCCTTGGTTTCTATGTCTCAGTCCACTTTCTCATTTGTAAGCATGTTTCTAATTTTTGCAATTTACTGTTTCTATGTCTTAGTTACCTTAATTTCCATGTTTCTGTGTTTATTTGTTGTTAGTTAATATAATTATAGCTTAATATTAGCTTGTTATGTTTTGAAATCTGTTTGTACTTAAGATCTTCATTTTGACTGTCATAAGCTAAATTTTGGATAATCATGGTTTAACCTTGTGTGACTACTTGATTAAACTTAAAAGGTGCTAATTTAACAGATGAAAACCTTTGGATTTGATAAAATTGGTTTATACAAACTTTTGGAATGAGAATCTTAATTTAGATTAATTTTAAGGGTGTTTGGATTTGCTAGTTTTAACTGTGTTAGAGTTTGTTTGAGTTGATGTTTGAACTTGTTTTATGTTACATATGTGTCTATAAACTCATTTCAGTTAAGAAATTCAGTCCTCATTCAAGCAAAAGTCAAAATTCCATATGATTTAATCTCTGTTGCTTACTGTTGGGTTTTCATGATCTATGATCATCATTTTGTGTTTATAAGTTGAAAAGAGTGCTCAAATCAGTCTTAGTTTACCTTATAACAACATAATTAGTGCTTAGAATAAATCCAAAGTTCATCTTGGTCAAACTTTTAGTGTTAATCAAAAAGTCAAACTTTTCATAATGTCGTTTTTGAATAAACTTTGGAATTTCATTGTGTGTTATATAGTGAGTTTCAGTTTAAAAGCTTTTAGGATATTATAGTTTGGTTGCTAAAGAAAAATACAAAAATACTAGATCAGTTTTAATTAGCTTGTAGAATGCTTATTTTTTAGCTTGTTGTGAGTACCTTGTCTGAAAAGCTCCCCTGTGCACAGATTTGGTACCTTGTTTCACAAGCTCTTAGAGAGCTTAATTGTGATAATTAGCTTATGTAATTTAGCTTTTTGAAAAGCTCACCTAGCTATCTCAAGGTTACAATATTAGCTTTTCAATTTTTAGCTTATTAGAATAGTCTGCAATAGCTTTTCATTTATGTCCATTTTGTTTAAGTGTTTCAATAAATCAGTTTTCATCAGTTTTTAATAAGCCCCTCAAGAGCTTATTGGTGTAAGCTAATCCTTGTAAATTACTTCTTTGGAAAGCCTAGCTAGTATACTAGTATGTTCAGTAGCTACTTTTCATTTTCTAGCTTATTCTAGTGCTTAAATTTTAGCTATAAGTTGTCTAGAAAACCAACAGTGCCCTGTGCATAACAGCTTAACTTGTGCTTATTTGGATTGTTTAATGCTTATTTATTAGTTAATGTGCTTATTCAGTGTTCATTCTAGCTTATAACTATTTGCTTAGCTTATCTCAGTTAATTTTTAGCTTATTTACTAGCTCATAATCATTTTAGATTAATATAGTTCTTATACTTTTTCTAAAAAAGCTCACTGTTGTAATCTTAGCTTATTTCTGTGCTTATAAGTTGTTTTTAGAAAAAGTCATAGTTGTATAAAATGCTTATTTTCATGTGCTTAATAAGTTGTAAAAAGAAAATTTCAAAAATAAAAAGTTTTGCAAAAAGGGGGTAGGCAGACTCGAACCTGAGACCTCCCCCTTTTGTGCGCGTTAGAAGGGTACCTGGATACCAGTTGCCCTTGGGACTTGTCTCGTTAGAATCTTGCACAATCTATGTTTTAAATACGTTTTGTCTCTTAAGCTTATACGACTTATTTAGCTTATTTGTAGCTTATTCATAGTAGCTTTTTCCAGTTTTGTATTTTTAATAAATCTGTATTAGTATAAAGTATTTTCTATAAAAGTTTCAGATTTTTATAATTAGTTTTAGTATTTTTAAACATTTAATTAGTGTTTTATAGTAATTAATTCATAATAAAAAATATAAAAGTCAAAAAAATATAATTCTTTTTCCTAAAATTTTATTTTGTCAAATAGTACGTAAGAAAATTAGTTTTATACTCGTAGGCCTTTTATTTCAATAATTTTACTTTTTATCTTGCGCTCCAGCGCCATTTTCGTAAATAACGCTCGTTTCCGTTTTAAATAACGTTTTTAAGTAATTTGAGTTTACGTTTTAGTTAATATAGTTTATTTAAGTTATTCTGTTTTATAAAATAAACGTTCATCGATCTGTAAAAATAGTGATAGCGTTTATTTAATATCTTTTATCTTTTTAATTTTCTTAATTTGTATTTAAGTCGCTTTATTTTTATATAAACTTTTTCAGTAGTGTAGTTATCTATCCAAATCCTTTCTGATCGCTATCATTAGTGGTCATTCTATCGTCTGATCATGTGTTTAACACACCATTGAGTCTCCGTGGGACATAACGACCCGGGAATCCCCTGTATTCTCTGATCTTCATTGCATTTGTGTTTAAACTGTTTTAAGTCTGTTTGACTTGACGGTTTGGCGCGGATCAAAATTTTGGCGCCGCTGCCGGGGAGGCTTTAGCGTGTGTTTAGCCTTTTTCAGACCCATTCTTGCACATATTCCACCATTTTGTAAAAAGTTTTTGTAAAGATAAAAATATATCAAAAATAATATAAAATACAAAAACATTTTTTCCTTTGCACACAACTTGCCCAGTTTGATAAGTCTCTCAGTTACAACATTTGGTTGTTGGCTGTTTACAGTTGCTGAGCTCTGTCAGACCCAGATTCCCTTTCGAGGGGCAGTTATTAGGAATTTCTTTTGTACATATATATATAAACCTTAAAAATACAAAAATATTTTCTACTTCTTTTTATAAAATCAAAAATCAAAAGATTCTTCTCGCCTTTTCTGAGTTTCTTTCTAAGATTCTTAGACTCATCTTAGTGATGATTATTCATAATTCTGTGAGTGGCAATCCCACTCCAATTTCTCACCCATTCTTTGAGTGGCAATCCCACTCAGTTTCCCCATGAACAATTTAATTCGGGGTCAAGTCAAGCTAGTGACTTGGTTATCAAAAACAAGCCACACAATATGGGTTTTCACCCATATTTCTGTCTTTTTCCCCTTTCTACCATCTAAGTGTGGGGGTAATAACCCACCTGTTGTATATATAAAAACTTTGAAAATTGTAAATACAGAAAAAATAAAATAATTGTTGTGTTACCCCACTTAGTTTGGAATATTGAGGACAATATTCATTTCTAAGTGTGGGGGGGGGGAAATTCTGGCGAATTTGATTATAAATGTACCCTTTTAGTCCCTTTTTCCCCAAAATGGCCAAATTTTAAAAAAAAATTTTAGTGGAAGTACTATGTACTAAACACAACAAATGGTAATCAGTCCACCATGTCTTACCAACAAAAGGATTGGCTAATCCAGGAGCAAACGGCTCTTGGTAAAGATATATCAAATCCGTTTATATGGCTTGCAATTTGCCCAAAATTGTATGGTATTCAGCTCACCATATCCTAAAAAGTGAAGAGTTGGCTAGCCCGCAAGATTATGGCTTGTGGTAAAGGCAGTGGAAAATCCATAATTGGTATTCAGCTCACCAAAGATAATTCTAATAATTTATCTAAGAGTTGGCTAGTCCAGAAGGGTACGGCTTCTGGTAAAGACTAATCAAATCCGTTTACAGCTTATGATTTGCTCAAAATCATTTGGTTATCAGTGTACCAAAGTTCTTACTTGAACTGAAACATTTGGCTACTCCAGAAGTGATGGCTTTTGGTAAAGAGTTTTTCAAATCCATTAAAATCTCAAATCATTGCTAGGGACTAGCAATATCTCAGTGTGGGGGATTTGATATGTGTCTAAATACACATATATTTGTATTATATAAACCCACAAAAACAACCAAAAACACACAAATGACTCTCAAAATGATACAAATTCATAAAAATGTGTTTTTATGTGATTCAGGTACAAAAGATTGAAAAACAAGTGAAAAATGATCAATTTCACAACAATTGTCGTTTTCAGTCCCTGGAGTTACACAAATTGTCAAAACTAGTCCCTAAATGTTTTAAATGAATGAAAAGTCAACTTAAGTCCTTGGGAAATCAAAAATGTTCACAAAACATCTCTGGATAAAAGTTTACACAAAATGGCAATTTGTACCCCTCAAGTTACAAAATTGGCAAAAATGGTCCCTGGGTATTCTAAACTTGGAATTTTACAAATAATACCCTTGTACTATGCATGATTGAAAATTTGGAACATTTTGATAAACTTTTGGGAAATTACACTTTTAGTCCCTCAAAATCCAAAAATGACAATTAAGGTCCTTTTAACTTTTAAAATTAAATTTTATGCAAAAAGGGTCCTTGTTTTATCAAAGTATGGCAAGTTTGGTCCTTGTTAGAGCATTGGAAAAAGTTCACTTTCAGTCCTTGAAGTTTGGTCGAATTACAATTTTGGTCCTTGCATTCTAATTAAACCAAACGGACACTTATACCAAATCCAAGCCCAAACCCAATAGCTGGCCCAATCCTTTTACCCGGCCCTCTTTGATATCAACCCACGGGTCAACGAAAGTCAAACCAACAAGAAAACCGCCCAAATACAGCTTCTACTGTAGCTCTCCTCTCCCACCCCTGAATACTCAAAACCAGGCATGGTTTTCTCCACATTTTCAACCCCCCTCTCCATACTTTGTCCCCTCCACCTCCACTAACACCCAAATAATCTTAATTGACTCAACCCACTCCATTTAAAGCTCAAAACTGCTCTTGACTATTTTGGCGCCAAAAAAGCAAGATGGACGGTTTTGATGATTTTGTGCAATCCAAGGGCTCAGATATGGTGGGAAACAATCAGAGAAGTGAGAGAAGTTGATTGGGTATAAAAGAAAGAAGAAAAGCAGAGGAACAAGTACTTTTGGCCTCAAGCCTTAGTCACGTAGTTATAGTTTTTATTGCTTTCCTAGTTAAAAATGTCTTTTAAGCTTTCAAATGTTGTAATTTACTTTAAATTAGTGTAATGAAATGTTCTTTCCAGTTTAATGTCAAGTTAATTTCAGTTTCATGATTTTGCTCAATTTCCTTTAATTTTCCATGTTCTTTAAATTCTAGTTTACTAGTTGTTTATTGGATTCTTTAAGCTCAATAAGCTCTTGACAACAGTTTTAAGGTTTTTAGATCCATTAAATAGACTTTTGTTTTTTTTTAAATAGAAAATCACTAAAAAATAGATAAAATCAATGAAAAATCAAAAATCAGATTTATGAAGAAGGTGATGAAGCAGGGTTGGATTTGGAATGCTATGGGGTATTAGGAGCTTAATAGGAAGCTATTGGGTGTAACCTTGTCCTTGGTTTCTATGTCTCAGTCCACTTTCTCATTTGTAAGCATGTTTCTAATTTTTGCAATTTACTGTTTCTATGTCTTAGTTACCTTAATTTCCATGTTTCTGTGTTTATTTGTTGTTAGTTAATATAATTATTGCTTAATATTAGCTTGTTATGTTTTGAAATCTGTTTGTACTTAAGATCTTCATTTTGACTGTCATAAGCTAAATTTTGGATAATCATGGTTTAACCTTGTGTGACTACTTGATTAAACTTAAAAGGTGCTAATTTAACAGATGAAAACCTTTGGATTTGATAAAATTGGTTTATACAAACTTTTGGAATGAGAATCTTAATTTAGATTAATTTTAAGGGTGTTTGGATTTGCTAGTTTTAACTGTGTTAGAGTTTGTTTGAGTTGATGTTTGAACTTGTTTTATGTTACATATGTGTCTATAAACTCATTTCAGTTAAGAAATTCAGTCCTCATTCAAGCAAAAGTCAAAATTCCATATGATTTAATCTCTGTTGCTTACTGTTGGGTTTTCATGATCTATGATCATCATTTTGTGTTTATAAGTTGAAAAGAGTGCTCAAATCAGTCTTAGTTTACCTTATAACAACATAATTAGTGCTTAGAATAAATCCAAAGTTCATCTTGGTCAAACTTTTAGTGTTAATCAAAAAGTCAAACTTTTCATAATGTCGTTTTTGAATAAACTTTGGAATTTCATTGTGTGTTATATAGTGAGTTTCAGTTTAAAAGCTTTTAGGATATTATAGTTTGGTTGCTAAAGAAAAATACAAAAATACTAGATCAGTTTTAATTAGCTTGTAGAATGCTTATTTTTTAGCTTGTTGTGAGTACCTTGTCTGAAAAGCTCCCCTGTGCACAGATTTGGTACCTTGTTTCACAAGCTCTTAGAGAGCTTAATTGTGATAATTAGCTTATGTAATTTAGCTTTTTGAAAAGCTCACCTAGCTATCTCAAGGTTACAATATTAGCTTTTCAATTTTTAGCTTATTAGAATAGTCTGCAATAGCTTTTCATTTCTGTCCATTTTGTTTAAGTGTTTCAATAAATCAGTTTTCATCAGTTTTTAATAAGCCCCTCAAGAGCTTATTGGTGTAAGCTAATCCTTGTAAATTACTTCTTTGGAAAGCCTAGCTAGTATACTAGTATGTTCAGTAGCTACTTTTCATTTTCTAGCTTATTCTAGTGCTTAAATTTTAGCTATAAGTTGTCTAGAAAACCAACAGTGCCCTGTGCATAACAGCTTAACTTGTGCTTATTTGGATTGTTTAATGCTTATTTATTAGTTAATGTGCTTATTCAGTGTTCATTCTAGCTTATAACTATTTGCTTAGCTTATCTCAGTTAATTTTTAGCTTATTTACTAGCTCATAATCATTTTAGATTAATATAGTTCTTATACTTTTTCTAAAAAAGCTCACTGTTGTAATCTTAGCTTATTTCTGTGCTTATAAGTTGTTTTTAGAAAAAGTCATAGTTGTATAAAATGCTTATTTTCATGTGCTTAATAAGTTGTAAAAAGAAAATTTCAAAAATAAAAAGTTTTGCAAAAAGGGGGTAGGCAGGCTCGAACCTGAGACCTCCCCCTTTTGTGCGCGTTAGAAGGGTACCTGGATACCAGTTGCCCTTGGGACTTGTCTCGTTAGAATCTTGCACAATCTATGTTTTAAATACGTTTTGTCTCTTAAGCTTATACGACTTATTTAGCTTATTTGTAGCTTATTCATAGTAGCTTTTTCCAGTTTTGTATTTTTAATAAATCTGTATTAGTATAAAGTATTTTCTATAAAAGTTTCAGATTTTTATAATTAGTTTTAGTATTTTTAAACATTTAATTAGTGTTTTATAGTAATTAATTCATAATAAAAAATATAAAAGTCAAAAAAATATAATTCTTTTTCCTAAAATTTTCTTTTGTCAAATAGTACGTAAGAAAATTAGTTTTATACTCGTAGGCCTTTTATTTCAATAATTTTACTTTTTATCTTGCGCTCCAGCGCCATTTTCGTAAATAACGCTCGTTTCCGTTTTAAATAACGTTTTTAAGTAATTTGAGTTTACGTTTTAGTTAATATAGTTTATTTAAGTTATTCTGTTTTATAAAATAAACGTTCATCGATCTGTAAAAATAGTGATAGCGTTTATTTAATATCTTTTATCTTTTTAATTTTCTTAATTTGTATTTAAGTCGCTTTATTTTTATATAAACTTTTTCAGTAGTGTAGTTATCTATCCAAATCCTTTCTGATCGCTATCATTAGTGGTCATTCTATCGTCTGATCATGTGTTTAACACACCATTGAGTCTCCGTGGGACATAACGACCCGGGAATCCCCTGTATTCTCTGATCTTCATTGCATTTGTGTTTAAACTGTTTTAAGTCTGTTTTACTTGACGGTTTGGCGCGGATCAGCAACCCCATACAAGTGTTTATAAAATCCGTTGCCTTAAGCCTAAAGTTTTCAAAACATGAATAAGGATGGCAATAGGGTTGTTAAACCACTTTTTCCTCAAATGCTTGCAAAGATTTCATAGGTACAAGGTGAAGATGCAACAATCCCAGTTGTATCTCAAACCACACCCACACTCACAGTTCAAAACATAATCTACACTTCACCAGTTACTCACACTTATGAGAGGAGGCAAAAACAGCCAACTTCTCTCATCACAACACAGCATGTCCCTGATCCTCTTGGTTAAGCAACAAGCTGTGGTGGTTCCAGGCTTCCACCTAGTCCAACTAGGAGTGAGTCTGAGCCAATGCCCTATGATTCACCTCTCCCAACAGGTCATACAGTTGGAAGTGTTGAGGGCAGTGGGCAACCTATGGAATTGATGGAACTATGTACCAAATTATCTAAGCAGGTTGAATCTCTGGAGAAAGACTTGGCACAAGTAAAGGAGCAACATGCCAAGGATGTTACACAATTGCAAGCAGAGATTCAGTCATTAAAGAAAGAGTTGCAGGGGTTGAAAAAGAAAAAGAGACTTGCAAAGATTGTGATATCATCTCCATCCTCACCTCATGATGGTGACTCAGAAGATTTCAGTGAAGATTTTAGGAATTCTCCCAAACAGGGGAGGAAAACAGATGCTGAAACTAAGCGGAGGAAGATAGACATTGGAGATGAAGGTGATTTTAATTTTGGAGTTACTGAGGAAGTTGATACTCAAGAAGAAGTTTCTCAACAACAACTAGAGCAAGAAATTTCCACTGCTGCAACCACTGATACCATTCCCACTGTAGAGCAAGTTACTACTGCTGGTCAAACTATTACCACTGCAGAAGAAGAAATCGAAAAGAAGAAGAAGGAGAAAGGTAAAGCAGTTATGCAAAGTAAAGAGCAACAAAGAAGGAAGACTTCAAAGAAAGAACAAGCTAAAATTGCACATGATGCTGAGGTTGCCAGAAAGCTTACTAAAGAACAAGTTGCTAATAAGAAAAAGCTGGATGAGATAGAAGTTGCAGACTTCATGGAGGCTAAAAGGTTGGACAGGATGGAAACCACTGATCCAATGGATGCAAATCCAGTTTCCACTGTTCAACCTACAATATTCAAAGAAAAGACTCCAGAATTTACTTATGTACCTACAGAACAAGAAATTGATTTCTTGATTGCTAATGATCCAGTAGTCAAGAAGAAGGCAATTGACCTAGTTGCAGATAAATCCTTAACTGAAGAATAAAGAACTGCACAATTGAAGGATTAAATTCAAATGAAGAATAGCTAAGCACTTCAAGATGCAATTGTTTCAGTCAAAAAGGGTCAAAAAAATCAAGACAACCAACCAAAGCACAAGTTATTTCAATGATGAAAGATTATTGTTGCAATGTTGGTGGCTGGAAAAAGCATCAGTTCAAAGGGATGGCTGATGACAAGGTTGAAGGTATCTACTACAGAGTTAAAAGGCAAGATCAAGATTTTATTCCTATGAACTCTGAAGAAGAAGAAGAAGAAAGAAGATATCCTCATCTGAAGAGAAAAGCCAAAGAAAGTGAACCTCAGACACACAAGAAAACAAAGTTTGCTGAAGAATAAGAAGTTCAAACTGAGAAATTCACTGAAGAACAACTGACTGATATGATTGTGATTGAAGAAGAAGATTTTTATCCTGACCCACTGCAAGTCAGACATCCTATAGTTGATTGGGAAGTGTACACTGCTAGAAATTTTGCTCCAACATGGAAGATTACAAGGCTAGGTGGTGAAACTTCATCATTCATTATGTTTGAAGATCTTATCAAAGCATGTGACAGACATGATCTGGATACATTATGGAGATTAGTTCAAGAAAGTTTTGATGCTGACAAGCTTAAAGATATGAAGGAAATGCAGTTATGGGTTGATCTAAGAAGGCTCTATGAACCAGATGCTAATGATGATTTCTGGAAGTTTACATGTTCATGTCCTGGTACTAAATGGACTTACTATGATTCATGTGAAGTTCATCATGTTTCTACAAAAGATGGAGTGGATGCATTTATGTTTACTGAGAAAGAATACCCACTCAGAGCTGGAACTCTCACTGTAATGTTGTGTACAACAATAAGAGTTCATGAAGATGCTGAGAAGGTCAGAGCTTTGCTACATAGGCTTCAAGATCAATGTTCACGAGCTATTCAGGCTTTAAGAAGAAAGTGACGTGTTTGGAAGAATTTCCAAATCCTTAGAGATGATGCAGATTGAAGAAACTTATTGATTTGTAGAGAAATCATAAGTTTAGGGTAGGATTGTTGGGAATAATATTAACAGTTACCACTGATAGGCTTGTGGAAGACACTGCTGAAGAATGCACTAGCAGTGGAAACACATTACCACTGCTAGTACATATTATTACCAATGCTATTAGGATAATTTTTTTGTATTCGTGAATAGATAAGTATAGAAAAGATCTTTTGTATATTCTATATTTAGCATTATACTTATCTTGTAAAGGACTCCTTGTGCTATAAAAGGAGATCCTAGGTCATTGTTCTTGGTACGTATGCTTCAAGATGTAACCCTAGTGATAAGCAAGATCACTCGTATTATTCATAATAATATTGAAGCTTTGTGTTACATTGTTCTCACTTACAATACATCATACAATCTGTATTCTGAGTATTACTAAGTATATTCCGCTTACTTATTAATATAATTCAAAGTATCACTAACACAAGGAGTGTGTTTAGATCCATCACTATTGTTTGCTCTGGATGTTCCAGATATATTGCCACGTGTATTCGTTTTTCCATTTGTTTTTCTGTCGTGGCTTGTGCGTTGGTTCGGAAACCATATTACATTCCAACGAGACCATCCTGCTACTATGAATCATGAGCACTCCGCCTTCTACCGGGATTTTCATCATTCATGTGCTGTTGAAGGCACGGCCTACAGTTTTTGCACCCCTGGCCTTCCTATAATTCTGTTATATGGCGATTGGGACCTTACAATCACGAATTTCATCCATGCTGATGTTGAATGTTCATCATCGCCAATTTTAGTTAGCAACAATATCTGCCCGATCGGCCATATTACTTCTTAGCTAAATCCAATAAGGGGGGTTGTGGCAAGCATCATTTTCTTTCTTATTTCGGGTCGGCGTCTCTCGAAGCAATGCTCGTATAGGATTTCTGACGCGAAACCTCCATCAAAATACATGCGGTGTATGAAGTGTCCACCTATCTCTGTCTCGATGACCATTGGCCCATCATTCCCTTCTTCTTCAGCGAGTTACGGGAAGGAGATATTCTGGTTTGGTGAAAAGCTTTGTGTAATTTTTTGTCGTATCACTCACTGCTGATATCGCACCATCAGGATCGCGAGAAGTTTACCTTTTCTTGACGTTTCCCCTTTTTTAGGCGCTTTGGACTGGTCCTTGCCACTATTTTTTTTTTAGTTCCTTTATCACGTTTGACAGCTTCCCAGTTCTCAGCAGTTCTTCTATCTGCCTTTTCAGGTGCATGCATTCATCCGTGTTGTGTCCCACTTCTTCGTGGAACTTGCAATATTTGTTGGCGTTCCTTTTCTCAACCGATGTAAGCATTGCTGGAGGAGTTTTAAATTTCTCCTTTTCCAATGCCAATATTTTTTTGGGTGTCTTGGAAAGGAGGGTAAACCTATCTTGCTTCCTCTCCGACCGGAGCTGAATTCTGTACCCTCTCTTGAAGCCTTTCTTTTGCCTAGATTCATGCGGTTTCCATTGTACTTGAGGTAGTGATCTCTTTTTTTCGTGATTGCCTGCGGCTACTTCCCCACGAAGGAAAGATGCGGTTACCCTCATCATCTCATCTACCGACTTGGGTATATTATCATGCAACCTTTTAATTAACTCGGGGTTGGTGATCCCATGCATGAAATTGGAGACCTTCATGACTTTCGGAGCTCTTTTGCCATCTCTGCTTTCCACCTTGAACCTTTTCACAAAGTCTTTTGTGGTTTCTCTTTCTTTCTGTTTGATGTGATGGAGTTCCACAGGATCCTTTATGTACATCTTTTGCTGAAGGAAATTTGACAGGAAAACCTCTTTCAGATCATCATAACTGTCTACCGATTCTGGTGGGAGATCGTCAAACCACACCCTAGCGGATCCAGTGAGTGTGGAGTTGAACATGTGGCACCATGTTGGCATGGCCCAGCGTTCTACCTTTGCCGCTGCTTGAAAAATATTCAAGTGATCTTCTGGACCTTCATTTCCATCATATGTCTTCACATTGGTAGGCATTCGTGTCTTCTTAGGCATGTCAAAATAGCGAATGCGTTGAGTGAATTGGTCAGTCTCCTTGCACACCCATAGCATAGCTAAGTCGTCATCCTCGACATCCGACTTTTTCCTCTTTGATCCGGAACCCCAGCGTTCGTCTTTGTTGTCTTCGCTTCTGGAGAGCCGATGAGTCTTCCGTGAGTATGTTCGGCTACCTTCGTATTCTCCAGAGTAGGGTTCCGTTCTTTGCGAATAAGAGTGGTGGTGAGTGCCTCCATCCTCATTTTCAGATCCGCGACGACTGGTTCTCTTTTGGCTTCCGGAGCATACGGAGATACTTTTTTCTCTGCCCCCGAGCCTATGGAACGCGCTTTTGCGCAGCCTTCTGGACTGGCTGCGCCTTGGCTCGGAGTTTTCTCTCGTGTTCCGGCGCTTTTGAGATTCGATCTTCTTTCTCAGATCCTTCCTTTGCATCTGCTTTCTGGATTCGAAGTGTTGTGATGCTTTGCTAAAATCTAACCGAGTTTTTAGCCTTTCTCTAGCCTTAATTCTCCCTTCCTGTTTCTGACCTTTCTCCGTCATAATGGGTAAGATCTGTTCGTAGTACTTGTCGCAGTACTTTTTTATGGCTGCACTGGATGCGGGCCTATCAGATTCTTCCAGATCTATTGCGTTTTTCTTTCCCGCCTTGTTCCGTACCACAGAAACGGGAGCGGGTGTTGGGTCGGACCGAGCTCTTTTGGTGAGCATTTTTTTTTGAAACGCAATTGTGTACTGGGTCCCACGGATGGCGCCAACTTGTTAGCATGAAAAGTGTGACGGGTCGTAATGGGTATGAGTACAGCTTGCCCAACTGGGCCAACAAGCTTCTAATGGGTTGATCTTATACTAATCCAAGTAGTTTGATTGATTTCCCTGCATAAGAAGAGTAAACCGTTAGTCTTACTGTGGGGACGGACCACACGATTAGACTCCGGCGTGAGAGTAAGTACACATTCTTGAGAGGGAAATAAGAGTATGTGTGTGTAATTATGAGAGAGAAAGTTGTACCTTGTATGGGGATTAGAGCCCCTTTTATGGGCGAGGCTTATCGCTAGGGTTTCCTAGATACTCGCATATTGTGATTAGTCGCTGGAGCCAGACCATTTCCGGACAAGGTTCCGTATCAATCGCAGATGCAGACACAAGATATCTTCAGCGGCTGAAGGTTCAGCCCGCCATGTATCTTGTGTGCGTCTTTAGGTCTGGACCATAGCCAATTTCTTCATTGGGCTTACTGTTGGTCCAGGGTTCGTAGTTATTTCATCGTTATTGGGCCTGGGCCCAGCATGTGTATAGTGTGTATTGAGCTTGTTATACATACTATACGTCATCAAGTAGCATTAAGCTTGATTTATTACTCATCAATCTAACATTTTTTACAGAAATAGTTTGTTGGTTGACATTATGGTTGTACACTTGTACATGATTTGATTTGTTTTTATAATTCAGTATATGAACTAATGAATGGATTTACTGTTGGGAATTTTAGAAGTTCCTACTGATGAAGTTCTACTGACAGGTTTCTACTGAAGCTATTGATGGTTTCCGCTGATGACATGGTTCCTGTTGATATTGTATTTCTACTGATATAGTTAATCAGTACTAGTTTGTTAGGATATGCATGAGCTATTTTAGGTAGTAATATGCATTTATTTTATATTTATTGTCTATTTAGGGTTCCTTGTGTATAAAAAAGGAACACATGGCTTTTGAGTTGGATAACTCTTGAACCAACACTTCAGAAAAACATCTTTAAGAGAGAGTAATAGAGATCCATAGAGGATCATTGTTTTATCAGAAAAACATTGTTGGTAACTTTGATTGTGTTCTTATTATTCCGTTGTGCATATTCAATCATTGTTATTATATACCCTAGTTGAGTTCGGATCTTGGTTTCAACAATTGGTATCAGAGCCTCGTGACTCTCGATCTAGGGTTTGTAAGGTTTTCCTCTAATTAAGGTTTATACCCTAATTGATCTAGGGTTTATAGCAGCGGTTATTAAAAATAAAGAGGCAGCAGATTGAATCAGGCGTAAAGATTCTATTGTGATTGATCATTCATATAAGGCGGCGGGCAAGAGGTATAATTCTTTTACTCTTGTGATTGGTCATTCACACTGTTATGATTGGGTCTTGCAATTGGTCGAATATATTATTCATGTGTGGTTTTCTTGGTCAATGATTCATTGTGAATACCGATTGGTCTGGTCACGGTACAATATTTAGTTCGCATCTGATTCGTTGTGGGCTCCATTAAGTGATATACAGGTTCAAATATTCTTCATTGTTAATTTGTATTGTCATATTGTTGGGTGTATTTCTTGTACTGGGACCCACTTTAGCACTCGTTTGAATTATTAGACGAGGGTTAAATGAGGTCAATGGTCCCTACCAGCGCATAGCAATGATATGATTGGGTGATATTATTCAAGTTTGGGAGATTTCACGTGTCACTCACATCATTATGGATACTAGCCTCACGTTTTGATTGATCACGTGGCTATGTGTTACTATTATTTTTGATTGGTCGGTTCCATTGGTTGATAATCACTTCATTTTGTTTCTTCTGATCACATTCGGTTTCTACTGATCACACGTGGGTCCAAGGTTTGAACGAGATATTGATTGGATTGGCCACTTGATCTACGCATGGTAGTTAATGTGTTCACAAAATTATTCTTGGTCATGATCACGTGGGGTACTGTTTTGGTATTTCACATTACACATATCATTGGTCTCGTGAATTAGGTAGGATCCATTTTTGGGATTAATTTTCGTTGCTACTAATATATTCAGTTGCTACTGACATAGGGTTATATTCGAAGTGGGGCTGACATAACTTTGATTGAACTGATCTTGTATTCATACTGGTCCTCGTTGTTTTATTGGTTTATATCTTGGTACTTTTAAAATGGTAGAATTTGATAATAATAGGGATGATGTGTTTCCTTATTTGATGAATGATGAGTACGAGGTATGGGCTAAAAAGATGAAACACTGGATCATGAACAATGATATGAATATATGGAAGGTGATCCAAAATGGCAACAGCTTGAAAAGGACTGAAAGAGATCACGATGGAAAAATCATTAATCTTCCTCCAATGACTGCAGGTGAACACATTGATGTACAAAGAGAGACAAAGGCCAGAACTACCTTGCTTAAATCTATTCCTGCTGATCATGTAGCAAATTTTCATTATATGGATGATGCAAGGGCTATATGGAATGCACTCAAAGCAAGGTATGGTGGAAAGGCTAAATTCAAGGAGATGAGCAAGGAAGCTTATACTATAGGTGATGCTGAAGAATTTGCAATTATTGGCATCTCTCAGGTACATAATTGTGTCCTTGATTGTGATGTTAAATATAATGCCCTTAAGTAGTCTTATGATGATTTGAAACCTAAATATAATGAATGTTATCTAGAGATTCAGTCTTACAAAAATTCTTTAAAAACCTTAGAAAAACAGAAAATTTGGTTTCAAAAGAATCAGCTTGCTTATGAAGAAAAGATAAGAGTGTTAGAAAGAGATCTAACTAATGCTAAAAATGAGTTAAAATATTCTGAGAAAGAAAGAGTTAAAGTAGAGCTAGAAAAACAAGAAGCGCAAAATAAGTTGGATAATGAAGTAGCTAGGCATAAAGAATGGTTAATGTCTGGTGACAAGTTAGCTGGTTATATCTATGCTAGTCAAGCTCCTAATTCTGGGATAGGTTTAGGTTTTCAGAAGTATGTTGGCCTAGAAGCTAAAAATGATCTGCGTAAATCTACACCAGCAGGATTAGCTAATTATTTTAAAGAAGGAGAATTGCATGCTGTATCTGGACCTATTAGAGGAGAACATATACCCACTGACCTTTACATCACTGTAGACTTTGATGGATCACACCATCTTTATGGCAAAAAGTCAAGAGACTTGCCAGACCCTGATTCTAAATCTACTAACTTTGTCTCTTGTTCTGACAGTGACAAGTCCTCTGACCAAGGGTCTACTACTTATACCAGTTGTGATTCAAGTGAAAAGTCTGACTCACCTAGGCACACACCCAAGACCACACCCAAGTCCAAAGTAGCTGTTGATGAGCCCAAAACTAAGACAATTACTTATTCTGTTAAACACAATTTTGCTTCTAGTTCTGTTTCTGATACGTTTATGGGTAATAAACAAAGCTGTGTTAAGAATGAGTCTTTTAAGAAGAAATCTTGTTTTGTGTGTGGTAGTAAACTCCATCTTATTAAAGACTGTGATTATCATGAGCAAAAGATGGGTGTTTCCTATGGCCAACAGACCTTTAGACCCACATGGACTAATGTTGCTAGTATTCCTCCATTTGTTCCCAAAGCTGCTCATGTGAGAGCAGGTAAACCAGTTCCTACTGGTAAGCCCAAGGTGTATGCATCTGTTATCGCTGATAGGCTTAATAGGCCTTTTCCAGTTCCCTCTGATGGAGGATATTCTTCGCCAGTTACTACTAGTTGGTGGAACCGTAATGCTAGACTTATGCCCTATAGACCTACAAGTTCTTATTTTCAGTCATATACACCTTATGTATCTCATCTGAATATGGCACATGGTGGAGTAAGAGTGGCTACTGCTGTTAAGCCCTCAACAGATTATTCTTGGAAAACTCAAAAGAAAGGTTCATTCTGGGTACCCAAGAACAATAATCTTTGTCAGGTGCATTGATTGAGGTAAGGCATAAGCCTAAGGGGAGGCTTATTGTTGTATTTTTTTTCTAACCATTTTTGCAGTTGTTGGATCCTCATAAGTCTAAAGGGGGCTTAGTGTTTCTACTGACACTACAAATTTCTTTGGTTTCTGCTGCTGCTTGATGGTATATTATACATGTTTTGTACTTTTTTTCTTTCTTTATTTTCTATTTTTAGTTGTTAAAAAAAATCGTATTATTTCTTTTGTTTAGTGATAAATAAAAAAATAAAAAAAAATAAAAAAAAACTCTAACCTGTCCGTGTTCAGTTTCTACTCTTTCTTGCTTGCAGGTTTTGGTGTTGGTTAATTACCAAACAACTAATGGTTTTCATCTCACCATGTCTTACTGACACAAGAGTTGACTAGCCTACAAGATTATGGCTTGTGGTAAAGGTTGCGGCAATCCATAAATGGTAATCAACTCACCATGATGATGCCGGCATTCCATCAAAGAGTTGGCTAGTCCAAAAGCAAACGGTTTTTGGTAAAGACACCTCAATTCCGTTGATAGCTGTAATGGTTTGCTCAAAACCATAGGGTACTCAACTCACTCATGCTTCATTGCTGAGAGTTGAAATGGTCATCAATTCACCATGGTTGCTGCCCTATTGGGTAACCAAAGGATTGGCTAGTCCTGAGCAAATGGCTACAGGTAAACACATGTCAAATCCGTTTATGGCTGTGATGATTTGCCTAAAATCATTAGGGTTCTCCAACACACCATTGATTCACGTTCTAAGTGTTGGACTGGTTCCTAGTTCACCAGGGTGATGTCATGATTCCACCAAAGGACTAGCTAGCCCAAGAGTGAGTAGCTACTTGGTAAAGGCTTATCAAATCTACTTATGATGTTGCTGATTCTGTTGCTGCTCAAAGATAGGAGTTGTTGTGGAATATTGTTCTTCAGAGATGGTTTCTAGTTGCTGCCGATATATATAGTCTTGGTTGCTGCTGGTTACTTTATTTTTCTGCAGAAGTTCAAGTATCAATCCTCATGCTTTGGAAGTTACACATCTAGCTGGAAACTTGAAGTTAACCAAGTCAACTTCAAGTTCAGGGGAGGATTGTTGGGAATTTTAGAAGTTCCTACTGATGAAGTTCTACTGACAGGTTCCTACTGAAGCTATTGATGGTTTCCGCTGATGACATGGTTCCTGCTGATATTGTATTTCTACTGATATAGTTAATCAGTATTAGTTTGTTAGGATATGCATGAGCTATTTTAGGTAGTAATATGCATTTATTTTATATTTATTGTCTATTTAGGGTTCCTTGTGTATAAAAAAGGAACACATGGCTTTTGAGTTGGATAACTCTTGAACAAACACTTCAGAAAAACATCTTTAAGAGAGAGTAATAGAGATCCATAGAGGATCATTGTTTTATCAGAAAAACCTTGTTGGTAACTTTGATTGTGTTCTTATTATTCCGTTATGCATATTCAATCATTGTTATTATATACCCTAGTTGAGTTCGGATCTTGGTTTCAACATTTACATTAACCAGAGCCGGATTTAAGCATGTGCAGAGTGGTCGATAGCACAGGGCCTTTATTTTTTGTCTTTCTGAGGGTCCCCACGATTTTAGACATAAGGACTAATTTAATTCGATTTCTAGTTTATATCTTAGAATGGGTTCAAAACACATGATTATCATGTTTTACAAAAGAAATATGGAAATAATTAATTATTATCGAGTAAATTTGTGTTCTTAGAACACAGGGTATGCGCAGGTATGGATCCACTTGTTTAGGAAGATGATTAATATGTATTATATGTACTTTTCCCTTTAGAGTTTTTAGCTTTTACACTTTCGTCCTTTTCTGTTTTATTTTTATTTATAAACAAGTATGTAAGGTTTAAAGAATGAACACTTTCGACCCTTATTTTCACATATTATAACTGTTCAAGTACGTGTTATACAAATATATGGTTCTTATATATTGTCAACAAAGTTTTGATAATTGGTAAAAACAGCCTACAAAAACACCGGTTTGAAAACCAAACTGTCGGTTTTACCCTTTGTCTGGTGGTTACAAAAGCAAACTGCTGGTTTATGGGCCTTTGTGACCAACTTTTTCCAATCCTTTTTTTCAGCGATTTTAGACCTAAATCGCCAGATTTTGCAGTTTTGTTCAAAGATGAAAAACTTCTAGTTTGTTGAGCTATTTCTCCTCTTCTCATGGCCTCTCGAACCAACCAATTTGGTTTCTGTGAGTAAATTGAAGCTGTTTGAGTCGAGGCATGTCGGGAAATGACTAACTCTTGCATGATCCTCCGTTTTATTTCCATTTCTTTACTTTTTACTTCATTTCTTCAACGTGGCTGCCAATAAACCTGAATTCACAAATTTACTTTATTAAGTACCATAAGTTTATTCAAATATCCAAGATACATGCATAAAAACCAAGGTAATGCCAATAAAAACATATCACATTTGAGTGTTATCAAATTCACTTACACTTAAACTTTACTTGACCTCAAGAAAATCTAGCATTTAAGTAACATCTTTCCAATGGTGTACAAGAATATGATTTTCAATATATCAATAATCATCCAAATTACAAGATTAAAGAGTGATTAACATTTAAGGTTTTAAGTGAAAATTAAAGACGTTTGACAATACAAAATGATTCTCAAGCTTTGATAACATAACTAAACACCTAATGAATATAAAGGGAGTATAATTCAGTCAACACTAATTGATTTTAGTGATGGGGAGTATAAGGAAATCACACTCAATTGCTCAGTCATGATTCATGTCATACCATAGGATTGTAACCGATATGGTGTAAGCACAAGGTATAAATGTCAAAGAGGTCTTTCAATAAGGTTGTAACTAGGGATGAAAATGATTCGAGCCGCTCGTGAAAAGCTAGGGATCGGATAAGTAAAAAGCTCGAACGAGCTGATCCTAAGTTGCAACTCATTTATTAATTGAGCTCGAGCCCGAGCTTTACATATAAAGCACGTTTGGGCTCTCGAGCCTAAACGACATTATGATATTTTAAGTATTAAACATATATACGAGCCGAGCTCGAGCTTATTAACAAGCTTAATAAAGATATATTACGAGTCGAGCTTGAATTCGAGCCAAGCTTTAACTTTTCATTGACAGATCGTATTATCAAGCTGAGCTCGATCCGAGCCCGAGCCTATATAACATACCAAGAGCCGAGCTCGGGCTTAAAATTTAAGGCTCGAAATGAGCAGAGCTCGAGCTCTGGCAGGCTGTGGCTCGGCTGGTTTTGATTCCACCCCCACTTATAACTTTAGGCTAATGGTTAATAAGTGTATGGATTAGGCATGAGATCTTTTGATAGAATTAGTTTAAAATATATATATATATATATATATATATATATATATATATATATATATATATATATATATATATATATATATATATATATATATATATATATATATATATTAAAGTCAAAACATCTACGGCCTATTAGCTAGTCATTTAACACACCACAAACCCAAAAATGATAATAGTCATCACAAAGCCTCCTCTCCATCATCAAACCAGCACATACTTGACTTATCAATCCACCATAATAATATATTCATCACATACTAGAACCATTGGTTAACAACATATCAACTTTATTCATCACATATCATCACTTTTTCGATGATTTTTTTTCTTTTCTCTTTTCTTCACACACACCGCATCAAATCATCCCTACACTTTAGATAAGCATACACCACAAAAATTACAAATAAGAAAGCGTGACCTTCATCTTTGTAAAAATGACATATATGAATAGCAAAGTGTGGCAACTATTAATCATCAAAAACAACGAGCATACCAAACAACTAGCAACCTACCATTTAGACTTTTGACTATGGGTTACCCTAGGTTTAAGGTTAACATACTTTTTTTGTTTTTTATAGTGGATCTAACATAACAAAAAGAATGGCTAAACGGTTGTACTAATTGTATCTGGAAATAAAAGTGAGTGCTACAAAAAGTGTTAAAATGTGTGGTTAGCTAATTAATACAATTAGCTAGAAATAAAAGATGTTGAATGGATGGGTCATTCGGGTTAAATCCTAAGGTTGCTTCTTTATCAAGCAAATATACCTATATCACACGAGTGTTATCTCACTGCGGTCTCATAATATATAACAAGTACAAGTTCTAGAATCAATGCAATCACCAGCACACTCATAACAAAAATAAAACTCAAGTATAAAAGATGTATACTTATGATATAAGCTCAAATCATCACATATTTAGTGGCATGGATTATAAATGCGCTAGCAATGTTATCGATCCTAAAATTGATTGATTTGTTAATCGGGACACGTCTAAAAATTTTGAGAATTGTCGTTTTCACACTAACACAAAATAAACTAAGGGAAAACACAAGCACATAGTCATAAAATGGATCCTAATGAGGGACTTTTTTTGAGAATCACTTTTGTTAATACAAATAAGCGGTAAAAACGTTTATTTATATTTTACGATCTTCTAATGTTTTGTCGATAACAAACGTAAAATCATTTTAACGAAACAAATAAAATACGTAAATGGTTTGAACTAATAGTTTCTAACACACTTACGTTCTCACATAAAACACTAAAACAAGTATAAGTGATTTTATGATTTAGTATTACATATGTACAACAACTAGTATTTACATATTTGGTAAAAATATACACATAACTAGTATGTAGTATATTGGGTAATATAAATGGGTAGAAACTTAAGTATCATAACCCATTGACCAAATACATTGAATGTAGTTGGGTACAACCCAAAGTCCATGACCCATATCCATGGAGCTTGACCCATAACCCATTGCATGACATCATGCTTATATCATATATGGATAATATCCATAACCCATGGTATTGACCCATACCCATTTGACTAGGTGCATTGCACTCATAAGATACATTGTATCTAGTAAAAGACCCATGGATCAACCCATAACCCATGACCCATAACCAAAATACCCATGGGCAAAGAGGAGCGTCCCACAGATCCCTAGCTTTACGCTAGACAGATCCCTTGTGGGAGGGATCCGTGGGATCCGAGGAGCAGTAGGCATTTACTCTCTATAAATAGTGAGCCATTTCTTCATTGTTTCTTACCCCTTTCTCACACACTTTCTCCTTGAGTTTAAAACTCTCTAACCCCATATCCAAGTGATCTATGTTTGTAGTTTTGTTTTTGTGTGATCCTCTAGGTTCCTCTTAAAGGCGAGATCACCACCTTTGAAGTCAAGCAAGCTCAAGTCCATGAGTTGCCATACTTCCTCATCATCAAGACTACTGAAGTCCTCTTGTTGATGGTTCTTTTCTTTCTTCTAAGAAGTGTAGTGTTGAAGACATTAGTGAAAGATGTCTCAAGTGTCAAGACGAAGACATTAGTGAAAGGTGTCGATCGTCCGTATTGTAGGCATTAGTCAAGGGTGCCTAGAAGTCAAGTCACAAGACATTAGTGAAGAATGTCTTGAAGATCTAGTTAAAGGCATTAGTGAAAGGTGCCTTAGATGTACATTCGATATGGTGTGTTTCGATGTACAAGATAGATTAGTATTGGATCCAAGGATATTGATATCCTTGATGATGTTGTAATAAGGAGTTGGTCTCTTTTGGGGTTAGTTAATTGGTGTAGTGTTGGGTAGTAGTTCCTCCATTGTAATGGAACTCGGTACTTAGCCTAGTACCAGATAAAGGGTAGGCGACGTTGTGGTAGGTGTGGTTCACCTTGGTGTGAAAGAACCCGGTGGTTAGCCTAGTACCGGAAAAATAGTAGGCGATGTTGTGAAGGCTTCTCCGCCATAAGGAGATTGGTGTTGTGTAGTGATTATGAACTCTCGAGTAGGTGACTCGGGGAGTGAAGTAGGGCAAGGAAGGTGTCCTTGTAGCCGAACCACTATAAATACTCGCGTTGTGGTTTTGTGCTTCTTACTCTTATCTTTTCATTACGTACTTATACTTCTATGTGTTTGTTTATCAACATCCAACACACATCCAAATAGATTGACATAAGTCTATCTAAATAGTTTAAAAGAAAGTTTTAATTGGCAAAACTATTCAACCCCCCCTCCCTTCTAGTTTTCTATAATTTTCCAAAAGGTGTCGAATGGTGGGGACACCCTGACCCCATGCATCTTTTAATGCCAACCAGACCCTTCCCCAAGGACCTGGCCCCAGGCATCGGCACCTGTCCCAAGTTGCCAACTAGAGTTTGGGTCGAACCCAGGTTGATTTCCAAATAACCCCCATGACTGGACAACTGGTCATTTACGGTGGGGGAATGGTATAAATTGGACTTTAGTGCCAAGGAAGAGGTTTGAACCCGGGTCTATTGACTCGGGCCCAAACACCCTTACCATTTGACTAAAGCTCTAATGATTTGAGAATCACTTTATTTTGTGGTACATCCTAAAATGGATTGCTTTGTCAATAAGGGAAAACACAAGCACAAAATTTAACACAAAAATTTTTTAATTATTTTTTTGGGTAAAGGGTTACCATGGTAAAATATATTAATCACCAGAAAAAAAAATTAGTACAAATGGAATGTGGTTGAAGTACCACATTGACCTCAAGAAACCGCTTGATAAATGCCTAAAAATGTGTTTATGACATGTCATAAACACTTACAACTCTAGCTGCATATTACATAACCAATAACTAATAACTAGAGACAAACCAAAAACAAACACGGCAGACCATTGGAGGATTCCATGCATCAATACCTCCAAGCCAAACCAGCAGCAACATATCGGGAGCATAAGATACCACATGATACTGCCTCTTTAAAAAAAATTAAATTTGACTAACTTTTCCATATTTTCTTCACTCTCCCACACTTAAGTTTTTCATTGTTGTCGATATAAAAATATTAACTTCAAAGATAAGAAAATATGGAAAAATATGAGAAAATGAGACTTCATGGGTAGGATATGTTTTGACCACTTCCAGTTTCCAATAAGCTTCTTGAGTTGATTCCAAGTCCAAAAATATAACGGGACATCATAATCAAAAATATATGTTCCAAGGTCACGTGCAATAATCATAGAAAGTATCCAAACACAAAAATAAACTAAAATTAATCAACCACAAAATAAAGTAAAATGTGAGGGAAAATAAACATCCACATAGTCATAAATTATCCCTACATATAAGCAACAAAAGGGTCAATCCTTGTGGGACCCGTCATTACCATGCTCTTTGTTAGCATCCATCGGTGTATACTCGCTCGGTATCCTCATCAATCAAGCTCACTAACCAAAAGTCCTGTTTGTACATCTTTTCTTGACTTGCGGTCCTGTGGATAAACAAGTAGGTAAGCATCTTGATAACATCAAATTATCCTGAATATTAAGTGTCAATTTCTCCCGATAATGCTTGTAATTTATATCATTTATATGGATTTACGCTTGTTTTCTATTATATTCCACTTTCAGGTAAATTACGAGCATTGGAGCTAAAGAGACACTGAATTGGAGAATTATTAAAGATTTATCATAGTATGGTCACTTTGAAGAAGTTACGGCGTAACTCATCTCTCACATTACGCCGTAACTAAAGCGTGACTCAGAAAGCCAACTCACCAGAAGATTACGGCGTAACTCTCCCAAAAGATTACGACGTAACTATATTAGGTGGTCAAATGAGAATCCGCGCCGCTGATAACTACATCGTAACTCGTGCATAAACTACAGCGTAACCAAGAACTATTGAAGATACGGCGTAACCACTTCTCAGGTTACGCCGTAACCAGAAGCTCTAGTGTAATTTACGAAGAAATAGAGGATTACGGCATAATAACCCACGATTTCCAGCATTTCAAAGCATCCCATTTCACACACCACAACTAAAGAATGTGGGAAGAAGCCAAAGGCAGGTCTAGAGGAGCATACGGAGCTATTTTCAAGGGAGAAATCACTCCCCTACGATAAGCATTAGCATTTTATCTTTTCTTTACTTTCGATTCATGTATTTCGTAACATTAAATATTGAATTGATTTTTATGGTTAATATGAGCGGCTAAGCACCTCTTGGTGTTGGCCTAGTTATGATTCCTTAATTGTTTTGTTTGCGTTTATATTACTTCCGTATAATTATTTCTAAGTGTATGCATGCATAGTTTATTGGTAGCTACCCTTGTTTCAGTAGTTTTGAATGGCGGTAGAGGCTAGTTGCTTAGGAGATATGACCAACTGACCCTAAGTGAGTAGACTAAGACGGGAAGGGTAAGATATGACCAACTGACGACCATTTCTACTTGTGCGATTTGACCAACTGATCACCTACCGTTTGGATGAACTTAAGAATTAGGGGATGAGTGTTTAAGTTGTTAACGCTCGGGCACTCAATATTATAAGTCTAACATGTAGTGGTAATTAATGACTCGGCTTAGGGGACCAGGAACAACTGGACTTATGAGGGGACACCTGACTTCTCCAGTGGTGGCACCACTCAGGAATCAACACTTAAGCATCTTAGGATTCAACATGCTGCTACATAATTTAATCTTCAACAAACCAGAGGCCCTGGAGGTTCCAGTGGTGGTACACTAACCACACCAGTTCTCGATACGGTTAATCAACCCGATAAGGGAACTGGTACCACCACTCAAGAATCAACAGATCAACAGCAGCAAGAAGATGAAATCATTTTCGACTTTGAACAAGAGGAACAAGAGAAGAATGAGAAGATCACCGATGAAGACATAGAGGAAGAGGCTAAGGAAAAGGCTGAAGAAGAAGCTAAGGATAAAGCTGATGAGGAAGAAAGGATTCGAATTGAGGCTGACAGTTTCATTCAAGAAAATCCTGAACATAACCCTGAAGAAACTTCTGAGCCACCTAAGGACCCTAAGCCTTCTCATGACTCATCTTCATCTGATTCATCATCTCACTCATCACCACCACCATCTAAAGATGCTACCACCAGATCATCCTCCAAATCTGTCAAGAAACCTACCGACACTTGGGCATCACATGCAAAGACTAAGATAGTCAAGGATGTCAGGCAAGCAAGGAAAAGAAATGTGGTTAACAAGAAATTGAATCAGCTTGCTGACAGAGTTAATCTACTTCAAAATGTGATAAACGAGTTCTCGGAGGAAAGAGACCAGATCAAGCAATTTCTCAACCGAGATATACAGGGTGAAATGGACAAGACGATTAGGGACTACACTCATAAGTTCCTCCTCGACACTGTCCCTGGAGTTACAAGAGAGATGTTTGCCAGACAACTCTATCCACATCTCATGGCATTGGTCAAGCACACATTATCAACTACCCCTGTGGTCATGGAAATCAAACCTTTCCGTCTCCGATTTTCACTGATGCTGAATTGATCTCTAAGTTGGTTATGCAAATGTCTCAACGATCCGCAACTTTCACTTCTGACGAAGCAAAACATTTTGAGGCATTACTAGAATATCAACTCAAGACATCATGCAAAGAGTCGGTTGGTCAGGTTAAGCGACCAAGAGATGATGACGATGCTGACAAGGATTCTGAGCCTAAAAGTCAAAAGAAAACAGGTGAATCCTCTTCCATATAGGATTACATTATCTATCCTAGTTACCTTAAATACGTAGGCTTGTTATGTCAATTTCCCATTGTTGTATGTTTTTGGGTATATATACCCCTCCATACTTCCATGGAGGGGTGAGTCTCATTGGTGTAACTTTACCTTTCAATAATAAAACACACATAGTTTCTCCCTTCTCTTCATACTTGCTCTCACTAACATGATGAAGATGTTCTTCCATCTTCCAAGACCTCCCGAATCACCATTTCAACCACATATTCGATCCTAACATTGGTATCAAGAACAAGGTCGGTTTTAGTTATGGTTGATTTGTGTGATTTTATATCTTGTCAAAATCTTGTATAAAAATCTGTTTTTCACAAAGTTGTTAAGTTTTAACATTATTTTAGTGTTTAACAGTTTTTTATTCAAGTTTTTAATGTATCATTTATGGTCAAAATTTGTTAAGGGTTAACAAAAAATGGGAATAAACTGCCTTGTGTCTATTTTGTTTACAAACAGTTTTATTCATATTTTTACTCGTATAACATTTTTGTCCATCTCGTAAATAGTTGGTGGTCTTCATCTGGTCATTTGGTCAATATCCGGTGAGTTTATCTTTGTCAAACACGGGTCAAAAAGGCATTTCTTATGATTTTTCTGGGTTTCTCTATGAATCTAGACTAATTTTTGGTCGGTATACATCGCCGAAAAAAAATCAACGGGTCAAAACCCTAGTTCTATGCCAAAGGATCTTCAGATTGTTTACGAGTAGCTTGGAAAGCTACTCGTAAGGTATTACACGTAAGGCTTACGCCTATGACTTGCAGATTCACATGTAACTATTATTCCGATACACTGCAACATTCAGGGGGAGTCGTTTTATTTCGTCTTTCGTGGTTTGTTTGGTGTGAAGCATCTACATACGTGAGAAAATCTTGTTGATCTCAAGCATGTTACCCCTTAACGGATTTTTCGAAACAAGTCTGATTTACCTTGTGTGGTTTACTGCTCATCTACAAATTCCGCTGCGTACTGAAAATTTCAAAAGTTAGAGGAAATGTTCACTACATCAAAGTTTTGAATCTGCTGAAGACGGTTGTCAGTTTAGGGGGAAGCTGATTCAGAAACTTCGCCAAAAAGGAGTGTACGGAGAAGCTGCTAAAGACATGCGGCATGATTTGGGGGGAAGTTAATTCAATTCATGCATATTACATCATTTGCCTACAAGTGAAGAAAACGGTTCTCAAGTCGAGGTACAAGAAGAAGACAAAGAGCGTAAACTTTCATCATCCTCAGCACTTGAAGAGCTTATGAAGACCTTTCTTTATTTGTTTTCTATATTTGTAGTAAATGTTGTAAGTAATCCCTTATGTCGTCCCATTGGGGGAAGATTGTTGGAATCGCTCCCAACAGAGAAATGGAACGACATTGACGGGATTACATTATCTATCCTAGTTACCTTAAACACATGGGCTTGTTATGTTAATTTCCCATTGTTGTATGTGTTTGGGTAATATACCTGTTGGAATCGCTCCTAACTCATAAATGGAACGACATTGACGGGATTACATTTTCTATCTTTGTTAGCTAAAACACAAGGGCTTGTTATGTCATATAGTCATAGTTGTATGTGTTTAGCTATAAATACCCTCCTAGACTTTCCTAGGAGGGTGAGATTCTTAGTGTAAGCTTTCATCTTTCAATAATAATACACACACTAGTTTTTCCATTCTCTTTAGTTTCTCTCTCTAAATTGAAGATGGTGTTCTTCCATCTTCCAATACCTCTCGATTCACCAAATCTTCCATATATTCAATCCTAACATTGGTATCAAGAGCAAGGTCAGATTTTCATTGGCTGATTTTTGGTAATGAATCAGCTTCACATGCTCCATAGTAAGGCCATCTACCATTTCTTGACCTTCTGGTAATGAGGGAGTAGCATCAACAAGTCTAGAAAACCAGTCGTATTCTTCGGTTGTATCGTCATCTAGCCATGAGACAACATTGGTCTTAGTCTTCTTCTTTTTTGGCTTTGATGAGGACTCTGGTTTCTTTGTTGTGGCGGGAGAGGTGGGTTGTTGTTGGGGCTCTGGGATCTATTTGTCGTCACCACCAGTGTATTCGAAATGATCACCGGTTTTCTCTGTTGATGGTGGTAACTCAGAGTCCTGCGGTTTCTCTGTAACAGCAGAAGGTGGAGAGATCTTCTTTCGGTGGTCCTTGGGTGAGGTGGAGGCATAGAGGAGGAGTCATCAGACTTCTTCTTGCGTTTGGTCTCTTTATCCTTATCCTTATCATCATCGTCTCTTGGACGCTTTGGCCTTTCAGCTGCTGGTTTGCATGACGTGTTAAGTTGGTATTCCAGCAATGCTTCAAACAATTTACCTTCGTCAGAAGTAAACGTTCCAGATCGTTTTGACATTTGTAGTACCAGCTTGGAAACCATTTCTGCATCGGAGAAAGCTGTAGGCTCAGTTGGGTTGATTGTTACTGTTAAAGGCGTTGATCTTATCGTTTGCTTGACCAACTGCATGAGATTCAGATAGAGTTGTCTGGTGAACATCTCCCTTGTCACTCCAGGAACAGTGTCGAGAAGGAACTTATGAGTATATTCCCTAATCGTCTTGTTCATTTCACCCTGTACATCTCGGTTGAGAAACTTCTGAATCTGTTCCCGTTCTCTCAACATCTGGTTTATCTCGTTTTGAAGAAGGTTGACTCTGTCAGCGAGTTGATTTAGTTTCTTGTTGACTACGTTTTTCTTCCTAACTTGCTTGACAGCTTTAACAATCTTAGTCTTTGCTCGGGATGCCTAAGTGTCGGTTGGCTTCTTAATGGATCTGGATGCTGATCTGGTGGTTGCTTTGGATGGTGGAGGTAATGAGTGAGAAGATGAGTCTGATGATGATGAGACATGAGGAGGCTCAGGGTCCTTTGGTGGCTCAGAGGTTTGTTCCTTACTTCGTACGGGACTATCAAGAATGTAGTCATTGGCTTCCTGTTCCGCTTGAGCCTTTTCTTGTGCCTTAACCCTAGCTTCTTCATCTGCTTGAGCTTGAGCTTCCATTTCTGCTTTTTCTTTAGCCGCAGCCTCAACATCTTCATCAGGAATTTTCTCAGACTTTTCCTTTTCTGGTTCCTCAAAGTAATAGATGATAGAATCCTCTAGTTGCCGTTATTGTTGTTCGTGGGTGGTGGTACCAGTTCCCTTATCGGGTTGATTAACCGCATCGGAAACTGGTGTAGATAGTGCACCACCACTTGACCTTCTGGGGATACGAGTTTGTTCTTGTTCGAACTCTTTGGCAACGTATTGAAGTCTGAGGTTATTGAGCTTCTTTCTATAGTCTCTGTCTTCATCCAGTGGCTCTTCTTCTGAGCTCTCTTCTTCGTGTTCAAGCACTGGAGTTTTCCCTTTGTCAGACTTGGGACTGAGAGGTTTTGCGACTGTTAGTGTATCATCAGTTGCAGATTTCGAGTAGATAATCTATTCATCTGTTTCAGTGTCCTCTGAGTCCTCGTCCATTAGTTTCGGTTCTGGTTTGGGAATAGGGATGGCTTCAGTAAGAGGAACTCTCTTCTTGAGTGTGTGAGTTCTCTTTGGGTACCTTCTCGTACTCTCAGTGCTCGCTATACTTCCAGTACTGCCTCTTCTGGTCTTCCTAACAGGTGTACCATATGATTTTTCATCAATGAATCCCACTTTGCCTAATGCAACTGCTTCCAAATAACGTGTGTACGATTGTAGTCCCTTGATATTAGCAGTGAGAAGGCAGTCTGGTAATACCGCACCTTGTTTCTTCGTTGTTGAGTCCTTAAATCTGACAACATTGAGTTGGGCTCAAGCAACACGGAGTGATGTTTGGGGTCATCAAGTCTCAAGGGAATATCAGGATTATTCCCTAGAGCCCTTTGGATCAACAATTTGGTGTATCTGATGTAAGGGATCTTGGTGCCAGGCTTTTTAAGGTATGACATCATGTCGTCCCAGATCAGAGCTGCAAATTCGATATGATTCATGTTGACCATAGCCCAAAATATTTGTAGTTCCGTGAGCTTCGGATGCACAAAACCACTGTCACGTCCTGAAACTGATTTGGCAATCATTATGTAGAGTGTTCTCCATGGCTGGGGGATATTCTTAAGATCCACTGATGAGTGCTTTGTGATTATCCCAGCAGCTTCATCATAGCCGATGTCGACCATGAACTGGAGAGCGACCTCTTCAGAAGGAGTAGCAGAGTAATCGGCAGGCTGGATGGTAGGAAGAAGGATAATAGCCTTTAAATCTGCAAGAGTGATGGTGACTTGTTTGTTGTTAAGTGTCACCGTCACAGCACTTTGACCTTTGACCTTTTGTATTGTATGCCAGAATTGGTGAATATAAATCTCCGGCACTGTTGCAGAGTTTGTGAGCATATTCTTGTAGGGATGAGTCTTCAGAATATCCGCTGCAATCTGATAAGAAGACTCAGAAAAAGTGAAGTTTTCAAAATCGACCCTGAGGTTGTTCTTTCCAATCTTCATTAGGTAACCGTTGGGGAAGATGTCTTCAACTGTGAGAACATTTGGTGCATCAATATTTTCCATTTGGACGTCCATATCATGATCTGAAAGATATTTAGCCAAAAGAACCAACATATCGAAAGACATTACGTTAGTCAAAAGTTGATTTTATTGTCTATTTATTGAATATGATATGTTAACGAATGTTACGAGTCCAATGTCACTTGTTTGTCCAATAGTCCAAAGTAGTCGTGAAAAGTTTCGTGAATTTATTAACTTTAAGTTTTAAAGTCCAAATTTTCACTAATTATCACAACATGTTAACCATTTAAGCTTATTAATGACATTTTGGTTTCGTGACGTTATGATTTGTTTATTTACAAGTTTGTACGCGTAACACTTCATAATTTTGGTTAATATAAGGCTTAGGCGTAAAGTTCCAAGCTTATGCGTAAACAGTTGTGGTCATACTCGTAAGCATAAGCTTATGCGTAGGATCTTGACTTACGCTAAGAAATGTTACGCGTAGGAAAAGAGAGCCTTAGGCATATAGCTTACGCGTAAGCGTATATGGGAGCTTACGCGTAAGGCTTACTCGTAAGAGTGAACCTTATGCGTAAAGCTTATTGTTTACGCATATCCTTCACAGGATACGCGTAGTCCCCTTTGTAGAACCTTACGCATAAAGGTTAAGCGTAAGATTTCTCTTTCGCATAACATTCTACGCGTAAGGTGATCCTTATGCGTAGGAGCTCAGTTAACCTTGATTTTGAATATTTCACGCGTAATAACCTGAAACAAATGAATCATAACACTTTCATTAACACCACATTCAATCTCTTTCAGTCTAACATGAAGTCTCTATCAAAACTGGTTATGCGTAGGATATGCTTACGCGTAAAACTTAAACCCTATGATTCAAAAATTACGAGTAAGGATTCTAGCCATAGGATTGACACCAAAAGTTTTCTGAGGCATCTTATAGGCCTAATGAGTTGTCCTAAACAAGTTTTAACACAAAAACCCTTGTGAATCAAAAGTACCCATTTCGTATGAGTATAAACCCTAAATTTCAATTTATCAACATTTGTTTTTTCTGGGCATGATTCAAGTATGGATATGGTCAATTAAACTTATAACAAACATAACACAACCATCTAAAATACCAGAAACACTCTCAAACGAAAACACCCAAATTATGCGTATGAACCCTAATTTGAAAAATGATCAATCTATGTTTCTGGGTGGATTTGATTGATAGAAATGGTTATGGCACATGATTTTGAACATTTTAACACCATTTTTATCATCACAAACACCCTTTGATGATTTTGTGTTCATACGCATACGCGTAGAACACAAAATCACTCATAACTTGAAATCAAGCCGTTGGATGTTTGTGAAATTAAAAACCAACGTTTGTATTACCACAAAGATTATGAAAACACTTACACATTAAGATATCAAAGCACGGATTTGAAGATCAAATATTAGGTGTGGGATTGGTAGATGAAGTATTTAATGTTTGAATTTAATGTGAAGTAAAGTTGGTGGGGTGTTTTATTAAAAATAACTTTGAGCTTTTGACAATTTCAGTCCCTCCACCTTAACCATTTTCATCCAACGCCCATAACTTCCATTTTGGTTACGTAAAGAATGATATTTGGAAAAAAACTTGATGACACTCCCCCTCGACTTAAGAAATAGTGAAATTTTACAAATTTGAGTCCGGGGAATGTCAATTAACCAGAAATGTGACCACCATTATCAAAGAAACAACCGGGATAAGGTAACATGCAAGTACAAGATTTTATGAAACCGAAAAATATTTACTTTCTCCCCCTCAACACTTGACCGAGAAAATACTGAATTTTGAAAGAGTAAAGTGTTGACGAAAGAATTGTACTTTCCATGTTAAAAGAAATATAGATAGGAGAAAATTTTTGTAGTTTTATCAGATTTTATATTTTTGTATTTTGTCTTTGAAAATATTTACAAAAGAGGTTTTGGTGTTTGACTGGTTTTAAGAATGTTTTAAAAGTTCATCCAGTTCCTCTGGAGTCAAACACCGCATACCAATCCGGTGGACCAACTCATTAAACCTAGCAGGAGCCAAGGCTTTGGTGAGAAGATCTGCCAGTTGGTATTCAGTACCCACAAAGTATAATTCAACGGTACCCTTTTCCACGTGCTCCTTGATGAAATGATATCAAAGATCGATGTGCTTAGACTTCGAATGTTGAACAGAGTTGCACGAGATCGCAATAGCACTTCGATTGTCGCAGTACATCGGGATTCTGTCAAATACGTAACCATAGTCTTTGAGTTGTGTTCTCATCCAAATGACTTGAGCACAACACGCCGACATGGCTACATATTCTGCTTCGGTTGAGGACAACGATGTACAATCCTGCTTCTTCGATTGCCATGATACCAATTTATCACCAAGAAATTGTAAAGCACCTGAAGTACTTTTCTGAGAATCTAAGCAACCTGCGTGATCAGCGTCTGAAAAAGCTATTAGTTCAAAACCAGAATCCTTCGGATACCAGATCCCCAAGTTAATGGTTCCCTTGATGTATCGGAGGATTCTTTTAGCTTCAGAGAGGTGAGTTTCAGTTGGTCTCGACTGATAATGGGAGCAAAGATATACAGCAAAGACAATATCAGGTCTACTGGCTGTTAGATACATGAGAGACCCAATGATACTTCGGTATTTGGTAGGGTCAACCAATTTCCCATGCAAATCAGCGTCCAGTTTCTTGGTATGTGCCATTGGAGTGGCATAGGTGTCACAATTTTGCATTCCATTTTTGTTTAAAATTTCAAGGGTGATTGATGAACTTGCAGTCCTAGAAAGAACGTACGTTCACCCATCATGGACATTTCAAAATATTTTTTCATAAGTTTTGAAAAAGCGTTTGAGTACTTTAGATGTGTTGACCCAAAAATGATGTCATCCACATAAATTTGAACGATTAAAATGTGTGCCCCGTGATATTGTATGAAAAGTGTAGGGTCGACCGAACCTTTGACGAAATTATTGGAGATAAGAAAGGATGATAACTTATCATACCACGCCCGAGGGGCTTTTTTGAGACCGTAGAGAGCCTTCTTCAGTTTGTAGACATGATTTGGGAACTCAGGATCAACGAATCCTTCTGGCTGGCTAATATAGACCGTTTCTTTTAGTTGTCCATTGAGAAAAGCAATTTTGACATCCATCTAATAAACGGTGATGTTCATGTGAGCGAATGATTCTTCAAAGTCAATACCCTCTTCCTGTCTATAACCCTTAGCCACCAGACGTGACTTATTTCTGATTACGGTTCCTTCAGCATCCAATTTGTTTTTCCAAATCCATTTGAGACCAATGACGTAGACCCCTGTTGTTCATTCAACCAATTCTCTTACTTCAAGACGTTTAAACTGATTGAGTTCTTCTTGCATGGATTGAATCCAGTTGTATTTGGTCATTGCATCTTTAATGTTTTTAGGTTCAGATTGGCAGACAGTGAGTGCATAAATGCAATGTTCACCGTCTGTGTGAAGACGTTGTCTAGTTACGACTGGTTGATTCGGGTTACCAATAATGGTCTCAAGAGGATGGTCTTTCGTCCAACGATGTGTGGAAGGTTGATGTTGATATACATTCTGCAGATTGGTAGGATTCAAATGGCTTGTAGATGATTCCGCAACATTAGGTGTGGCAGTTTCATTATCAAACGGATTGAAGAACGCATTTGGATCATAATCTGCAGGTGGGGGTACTTCATTGTTCAGAATATCATCAGCTGGTTCAACGTCGTTGGATGCGGTTTGTTAGACTGTTGTTGTAGAATCAATTGGTGGTGCTTCTTCAACAGTAGTTGTTGTAGCAGGTGTATCAGGTATTGGATTTTGATCAGGTTGAGCAGCGGAAACATTTGATACAGCTGGAGCATGTTCATCAATATCATCACTAAACAGAGGAGCAAATAGATGTTCCATTTGACATCGAGTTAGTTGTAAACTAGGTTCAGCTGATGATGGGGTTTGAGGGTAGTTTAAACGGTTATGAACCGGTTCCAAGCTGTTATGCTCAGAAGCCATTTCTGTAAGCTCATCGAAATTGGCATGAATCGTTTCCATAATCTCCCTTATACGACAATTCCAGATCCCGTAACCCTTGGATTTTTCACAATATCCAACAAAGACTCCAATGTCAGCTATGACTTTGAGCTTACCAAAGTCATCACGATCATTATTCGGATAACAAAGGGATCCAAATACATGAAAGTGTTTGAGATTTGGTTTACGGTTGTTGATAAGCTCATAAGGTGTTTTGTTGTGGCGCTTGGTAATCATTGAGCTATTCTGAGTGTAGCATGCAGTTGACACGGCTTCAGCCCACAAGTAATCTAGAAGTTTAGCATTAATTAACATTGTTCTTGCAGCTTCCACTAACGTATGGTTTCGTCTTTCAACAACTCCTTTTTGTTCTGGTGTACGTGCAATAGATGTTTGATGCTCAATTCCCACTTTCTCATAAAATGCACGAAGAGTTTGATTCATAAATTCAGTTCCTTTGTCTGACTGTGTTCCGGAGCTGAACTTGAATTTTCGTGAGAAAGGTGATGATCATCTGTGGAGCTTGATCTTTACTTCAAAGAAAATAAACCTAATTCCATCTTGAGTAGTCATCTACAATTACCAAGATGTAGCGTTTGCCATTAATCGTCTGCACGCGCATCGGGCCACACAAATCCATGTGAAGAAGATGAAGCACATGTTGTGAGCTGTGTTCCACCTTTGAAGGAAAGTTAGCACGAGTGCTTTTCCCTTGTTCACAAGCCGATCAGAGGTGATCTTTAGAATATCGGAATCTTGGGAGACCTTCAATAAGTTTGTATCGAGCAAGGTTGGTTATGGTTTGAAAGTTTAAATGTGAGAGATGACGGTGCCATAGCCAAGATTTTGTAGATGTTGCCTTTGAAAGTAGACAGATGGGAGATAAAGCAATCATGTCTTGCATTGAGATTGTGTAAACACTTGAATTGCGGGTGCCAGACATAAGATCGTTTCCTTGTAGATCACGAATGAAACAAGTTTTCTCCCGAAAAGCAACTTCCAAATCTCCATCACAGAACTGACCAACTGAGAAGAGATTGTGATCGAGGCCTTCCATATAATAAACCCTGCTAATTTCGATGTTGCCATTGATGTAATCTCCGTAGCCCATGATAGTTGCGAAGTGATCATTCCCGAATCTGACAGTGCCAATGAACTTTGCAACAAAGTTTGATAACAGTTTGAGATTGCTTGTCATGTGTCGGGAACATCCGCTATCAACAATCCAAAGGATGATCTGTAACACCTGCATTACACATAGACGACACAGATGGAATAGAAGTAGATGTGGAACTCGAAGAGTTAGAGGGTTCCGAAGCAGTTATAGTAGAAACACACATATCAATGACTTTAGGTATCCATTTAAATCCAAGTGTATTATGTAACCATTTCTGCCATCTCCAACTAGTCTTAGCTTTGGTCTTAGTGAATGCACTAGGTGATAAGTTCTTCCTAGGAGGTGAAGGGGGTTCTATGGGTACATCAATGATCATAGTTGGAACCCTGGAGGGTGGTTTACCTAGCACAGACTTAGAAGCATTAGTGGACCTAGAGGTATTCTGATTTCTATTATTCCACTTACGGTTCAAGATAGCCTTAGCAACACATTTATCATGACAACCAGAAAACATACTTTTTCGACAACCAACACAAGAAGCTTCAAACAAAACATTAAGAGTACTTAAAGTTTCAGCATTTGTTACATCACTTTGTTCATTACATTTGTTAGACGCAATATCTAAAGTGGGTGCAACTTGAGTTTTATTCAAAGTCCTAGGGTGTTCTTCTGCTTCAGCATTCTTTATTGTTCTTTTCTTACGTCGCAACTTCCTATTCTTTGTTGATTTGCTCTTAAGCTGTGAAGTGCTAGCGTTGGGAAAAGAAGTAACTAGTCCTGTTGCAGTGGAAGGAAGCACATTAGTATCTTGTGGATTGACATTAGGCATTCTAGTGTCACTTTTTCTAAGTGTTACAGGTGCAAGTACCTTAGTGTTACTAATCTTAACTTGTTCATACTTCCCTAATTTCTCTTTCAACTCAATAATAGTGTGCAACAAATCTTGATTTTCAGAACGAAGATTTCCATAAACATTCATGACTTCTTTAGTGTGTGCAAGATAATGATCAAGTTATTTTGATGCTTCATCACGAGTCTGTTTGAGTAAATCAAATATGACACCATATTCCTTTTTAACTTTTGCAAGTTCTTGTTCATATTTTGAGATTTGACATTTCAAAGACGCGTTTTGATCATCCAGTTGCTCAAGTTTTGGATTAAGAGTTTTGGTATGCAACTGGTTGATTTTGTTTTGCAAAGCCAGTTCACGATTTTGACAATCTTTTTGACACCATTGAAGACGACGTTTTGCATTTGAAAGCTCGTTTAACAATCATTCATTTTCAACTTTTAAAGACTTGATTTGTGACACAGTATCAGTATTCCCAACATTTACAACATAATCAACAGAATCAGCAGAGATATAATCAAATGCATATGCAACAGAATGTAGTAACACAACATTATGGATATTAGCACAGATAACATCTTCCAAGAGTCGATCAACATCTTTTCGTAACATTTTCTTTTTACGTTTTGTATTTGAAATAGATGTTTCTGTTTTCTCGAAAACCATTTTCATCAGTCCAAGTTCCTTATGAAATTCCATTTCCCAATATAGTGCACAATTTTTCAAGTTTTGAACATGGGGTAAAATTCTTTTCTGAAAAATATCTCTTTGTTCTCACGCCTGAGGCGATTGAAAATGTTCAACTTTTATTTCAGAATGAAATTTAATCTCACGTTCTAAAAGTTTGATGTCAGATAGGAAAGTGTCAAAATATCTAAGAATTTGACGACTTTTGGGTATTGTTTTAATTTCACTGAGTGAAGGTAAAGGACCATTAATTTGTGCAGAATTGGGTTGGGGACCAACATTAGAAGACTCAGAAATAGGTGTGACAACCCAAGGTGTGTTAGAAGTATCATGTTGTTCGACGAAAGTGATAGCTTTTGAATAGTTAAATGGTTTGTTATAAACAACATTTTTTAATTTTGATCGACTCTCGTCTTCTGCATCTAATTCCTCTTGACGATTATATTCAACAACACTCATAATGGAATCACCAATTCTATGTTCTGCACTGTAAACTTCAGGATTTGGTTTGAATGCTCTATTTGAAAACTTTGGTTTGTAATCAGCAAGATTCAGACCATATCCATTTAGATTTGGTTTAAAAGTAAACTTTTGAATAGTTGTGATTGGCTCACCATGTTTATAAACAACATTTCGAAACTCTTTGATTTTGTTTTGTAAGTCGACAATTTCTTCAATATAGTTATCGATTCGTTTCGTTGAATGCTTTTTGTACTCAGAGAACTGTTTTTGACAAGTTAACAACTCAGACTTGGCTTTTTGAGTTTCCAAAGTGAGAGCGTTAAGTTGTTGCTTATGATCATATTTCAGTTGTTCTATTTGAGACAGCAAAGCATTCTTAGAAACGACTAGATCACGTATGTGTTGTTCTAATGATTTTTCGTTTTGGTAAGATTTAGCAAAAGCGACTTCAAAACCTTTTTCATGTTTTTCTTGAGTTTGATAAACGTTGAGTTGGTTTTTTAAGCATTCAATATCCCTAGTTAACAGTGCATTTTTGTCCTTTAATTGCTTATTGATGTCCTTGCATATTTCCAGGCAAGATTTTTGGTCTTTAAGTAAGGTCATGAGCTCAGACGGAAGTTCAGCTTGTTCAACGTGAGTCTTAACATGATCATTAGTCAGATCCTCAAGTATAACCACGGAGTCAACTTGATTATCAATGGTAACCATAAGGTCATCTTGATCGTCAAATATAACTACGGGATCTATTTGATTATCATCGGAATGAGATGTAGATGGCTCATGCTAAACACTCTGATCCTCGTCGGATACAGATGTAGGCGGAGATATCATATCAGTAATGAATATGGTTTGATCCGGTACCTGAGACAGGCCGTCAGTGTCATACACTGGGCCTGTGTCACTCATGTGGAGTCCATGCATGTTTGCCATCAACATAACTGCTGCATTAGCCTGCAAGTCCTCCATATCATCATCAGAATCTACATTTGCCATGAAGCTCTGTTCCTTGTTCGTAAGAGTTCCACCAGCTTCATCCTTAAGAGCCAAGAGTAAAGCCTCTTTGTGATAAGTGTTGCCTCTTGTCCTTGGCTTTGGGCATGCATTAGCCAGATGACCCTTCTCATTACAGTTATAACAAAGAAGACCATTAATCCCATTCTGAGCATTACCCTGTTCAACCACTTGAGCCCTTAGTTGTTGTGGAGCACCCATGTTATTTCTTCCCATTGGATTAAATCCTTGACCACCGCCCATCTGACGAACATTACCACGATTCTGAACTTCAATGCGTCCATTGTTAACAACAGCCTGATTCCTTGTGTTTGATGAGGTACGAATGCGATTGTTGGATTTGTTTGAGTAACGGCCGAAGGCTCTAGCAATCATGACAAACCCTTGCTGTAATGCATCGAAAGCTTCTGTATCCTCATTAGATTCACTGTAAAGTGATTGATCATTGTTGTTGTTGTATGGAACCAATTGAGTTTCTTGAGATTGATGATGTGACGGATCATAAGGTGTTATCTTAGCAGATGGTTGAGCAGCGGGTTGTGGAGGATTTGTGAATACAGTTTGTAAGGTCAGAAATTGAGGATAACAAGCTTGAGCCAACAAAGCTAGTTGTTGATTATCCGGAAGTGAAGGTGTGACAGGGAGTCCACGGATAACCCTTTCTTTGTCAACTTCTTTTTGGTGGGGCTTCAAATAGTCGTACAACAATCCGTATGTAGCATGATGAAGATTCTTTGCTTGACGGATGAATATGACATACTTTTCCCAATCAGGACCAAGACTACTTAGGAACTTAGTGTTGACTGCAATTCTTGGCATAATGATGTTATGTTTTTCCAAGTCATTGATGATGTCAGAGAAGCGATGATGATATGACTCTAATGTCTCTCTTGGTTCAATCATGAAGTGTTCATAAGCCAAGTAGATTTTGGATTCCATGTCTTCTTGATTGAGTTCAGCGCCTTCCATGAGAAGATGAATATGTTCCCACATTGCTTTGGTAGTCTTTTGAGCATCAACACTTCGAAGGATCAGATTGGGTAATCCCAAAAGGATGTATTGCATTGCTAGTTCATCGGCTTCAAAGTGTAGAAGTTCATCAGTAGTGAGGTCATTAAGACTTGCAATGTTAGTGATATCACCTCTTGGTAGATTAGCATTTGGATCTCCGGATACAGTGACAGTAGGCATCTGAAATGGACCTTCCATGATGACCTTCTTCAAGAACTTTCCATGTGGCTTCTTTAGATCACAAAACCTGAAGAACCGCATCACCCATTGATCGTAGTTTCCGGGAGTGAGCATTGGAGGTCTATCAAGTGATCCATCCTCATGAATGGATTGTTGGCTACTTAAAGCTTCACACATCTTTGCAAACCAAGACGGTTCCTTCATAGTATTCTTGGATGGATGTTGATTGTGAAAGTTTGTGTAAGGTAGTACTTGAAGACTAGGGTGTGGTTGAATCATTTTTGGTTGAATTGCTTGTTGTTGAAATTGTTGTTGTTGTTGTTGTTGTTGTTGTTGTTGTTGTTGTTGTTGTTGTTGTTGTTGTTGTTGTTGTTGTTGTAGTTGTTGATAAAATTGTTGTTGTTGATTGAGTTGTTGTTGTTGTTGTTGTTGTTGAGGATACATATGAGGGAAGTAGTTAGAGTATGGTGGTTGAGACATCTTGAAACTTGTGTTGAAAAATGGATCTTTGTAGTCGAATGAAACTTTGTTGATGAAGAGTCCTTATGCGTAGAAAAAACCAGCTTAGGCAAAGAAAACCTTATGCGTAGGAAAAACCAGCTTTGGCAAAGAAACCTTATGCGTAAAGACACCAACTTACGCATAGGGTTAAGTAAACCTTAGCTTATGCGTAGACTAAAAGCTTAGCAGTAGAATGCTTATGCATAAGATTTGCTTATGCGTAAGACAAGGCTTAGGCGTAAGAAAATGCTTAGGCGTAAAGATTCTACGCGTAAGTGTTAGCTTAGGCGTCAAACTAGGGTTTTGCCCAAAAAATCCGTTACACTTATTCCAGTGTAAAAGATATCCAAAGTCGAAGTGTTTTCAGGCTTATCCAAGCAAGAAAACACTGAGTAAACCAATAGCACTGAAGATCAAACCTTTTGGAGCTTATGCGTAGGATTAGGGTTTTGCTATGCGTAGGAAATGCCAAAAATAACCAAGACTGATTTTTAAGCACAAAGATGTTTAGAAACCTGATGTTTAGGATGAAAAAGCTTCAATATCACCAAAATAACACTAAAGTGTGAAACTTGATGATCCAACACACTTTCTCACCTTACGCGTAGACAGAACTACCCGTATAAAACCAAATTCAAAAACAATGAGAAACACGTAAAGTTTGAAACTTTTTGCCAAAAACATAAACTTTCACACCAAATAACCTTTAAAGTACAAGAATCTTGAGTTTTAAAGTGTAAAAACTTGAGTTTTGAGACGTATGAAAAGTGTAATACCAAAACTCACGCGTAAGCTTAAAACTTCAAAAACAAAATCATTTCACCCAACTATTTGGCGAACGATACCACTGTGAGGTTCCCATTTATGTAACACAAGCATCAATATGAAGAAATAGAGAAGAGAAATATCGGATGAACACTACACACACTTATGCGTAAAGATGAAAGAAAGATTATGCTTAGGATAAACGTGAAAGTGAACAACCAACCTTCAAATGAAGGTTTACATGAGGTATTTATAGGAAGGAACTAGGGCAACATGCAAGTTCCCTTCCTTTCCTTATTAGACTTGGGCCAAGGCTTATGGGCCTTCTACATAAGCCTTAGCATAATAACAAACATAAAGGCCTAATTAAGCTAACTATTACATATTAATTACTAACACTTGTAATCAAGTTTAGGAGTGATTCTAACAATTTTCTTTTTTTTTTAGAAGGGATGTTGGTTCCGAAACATTAACACTTTGGGCTGAATTTTTAACTATACAAATGTATTTTTTTTAAATACAATGTGTTAATTTTTTCGGTATCTGGCTAGAGGAGTGGTATTTTGGTATTACAAATTTTTCATAGGGATACAATTTTTGACAAGATCGGGAAACCATTATCAAAGTTCTTTTTAATCGTTAATGAAGGCTAGTTTTGAGCATTTAACCGTAAGATGTGACTACGGCGTGAATTCTTTATTATTGATTTGAGGTTGAAGTGGGATATCACGGGTGCATGTAATTAGTATCTGAAGATATCGGGGTTGGTTGGATGCATGATTCTTTGAGATCCTTGTTCGAGCTTTAACCGTTACGAATGACAAAGACTTGAGTTGTCTAGTTATACCTGATGTAAGGAGTTACGTTGTTGTGCTCACAGTGTATAACTATCACTTTTAAGGAGTCACGTTGTTGTGCTCAAGTGTCACAAAAAGCTGTAGATAATTTGAGAAATTTTAAGTTTACCTTTTTTCGATGGTTCTAAGAAAAAGGGTTCTTCGTCTGACAATAGTGCAAGTTTAAGTCACAAGTTCGGGTTATTTTACTTCACTCTCAAGTTCGTCATATTGGGTTTTCTCCATCAGTAGTCACTACAAAAAGCCGTCAGAATGATAATGGGTCGGTAAAGAGTTAGCTGAGAAGAGTATACACGAGTAGAGAAGTCTTATCAGCAATTGATTCTCACAAGATATTTATGGTACTTCACAGTTGTTCGATTACTTAGACATACATGGTTTCGTTGTCTCTAATTCATCATCAACATACGTGGTGTATGATTCTGATTCATTGAAAACATCAGGGGGAAGAGAGTATAGGTGGTGTTTGCTTCCTTTGATGTTTTTGGATTTTTTTTCGAAAACCCATTTCCCTTCATGAATTTCTTCAATTAGGGGGAAGAAATGAGACGATTTGTGGTTCAAATTTCTTACTTTGGTGTTATCGACTCACTTTCACAGAGTTATCGTGTGTGAAGTTACCTAAATAGGATGTTATGATGCCTCACACACGGTCATTTTATCGAGTAACTGCATATTCACAAGTGATTATTAATCCGATAGACCGCAACATTCAGGGGGAAGTCGTTTCATTTCGTCTTTCGCGGTTTGTTTGGTGTGAAGCATCCACATTCGTGAGAAGATCTTGTTGATTTCTTGCATGTTACCCCCGAACGGATTTTCCACAATAAGTCAGATTTACCTTGTGTGGTTTACTGCTCATCTACAAATTCCGCTGCGTACTGAAAATTTCAAAAGTTAGAAGAAATGTTTACTACATCAAAGTTTTGAATCTGCTGAAGATGGTTGTCAGTTTGGGGGGAAGCTGATTCAGAAACTTCGCCAACAAGGAGTGTACGGAGAAGCTGCTAAAGACATGCAGCATGAATTGGGGGGAAGTTAATCCAATTTATGCATATTACATCATTTGCCTACAAGTGAAGAAAACGGTTCTCAAGTCGAGGTACAAGGAATAAAAAGAGCGTAAACTTTCATCATCCTCAGGATTTGAAGAGCTTATGAAGACCTTTCTTTATTTGTTTTTTATACATGTAGGAATTGTTGTAAGTAATCCCTTATGTCGTCCCATTGGGGGAAGATTGTTGGAATCGCTCCTAACTCGTAAATGGAACGACATTGACGGGATTACATTTTCTATCTTTGTTAGCTAAAACACAAGGGCTTGTTATGTCATATAGTTATAGTTGTATGTGTTTAGCTATAAATACCCTCCTAGACTTTCCTAGGAGGGTGAGATTCTTAGTGTAAGCTTTCATCTTTCAATAATAATACACACACTAGTTTTTCCCTTCTCTTTAGTTTCTCTCTTTAACTTGAAGATGGTGTTCTTCCATCTTCCAAGACCTCCCGATTCACCAAATCTTCCATATATTCGATCCTAACAATACCCCTCCATACTTCCATGGAGGGGTGAGTCTCATTTGTGTAAGTTTACCTTTCAATAATAAAACACACATAGTTTCTCCCTTCTTTTCATACTTTCTCTCACTAACATGATGAAGATGTTCTTCCATCTTCCAAGACCTCCCGAATCACCATTTCAACCACATATTCGATCCTAACATCTTTGCTGATAGGTTAGGGCGAATTGACCAAATCCTGTCCTCTCGACTTTTACCCCACCTGAAGTAATTTGAAGTAATTAGACGTAGACATTACTAGCTAGGATGAATAACTAGGTTAGCACCACTCTCCTTTATTAATCACAACCTTTGCCTTTAATCTGCTTTAGTAGTTAATTAATTAATTCCTTATCATAATCATATTAAAATCTGTGACACCTAGACTTAGTAATAATCCAACACATAGCTCTTGGGACGACTTCGGTTTTACCGAATACTACACTACACACGACCGGTACACTGCCCGTTAGTGTATTAGGGTAGACCATAGGTATAACGAGACATTATAAATATTAAAACCTGGTCAGTAAAACCTGCATCAAGTTTTTGGCGCCGCTTCCGGAGAGTTATATTAGGATTTTTATTAAGTCTTTAGTTTTATTCTGATATTATGTCTCTTACTATGAATGATTATCTCACCACCTCTAAAAGTAAACAGGGAAACCCTGTTCCAGCTCTTGAAGAAAATGTAAAATTCGAGTTATGGGGACTATGTCTAGAAGAACTAAAAAGATGCTGCTTTTATGGAAACAAGGATGAAGAAGCACACGAACACATCGCAAAAGTATGTGAGATCGCCAATTTGTTCCACGCACCTGGGGTCTCCAGAGACCATGTTATGATGAGGGCATTTCCTTTTACCCTCAAGGGAAGAGCTAGAGATTGGTTGAAGAAACTACCATCTGGATCTATCACAACATGGGGCGCATTTAAAAAAGCCTTTCTTAAGGAATACTGAACCCCTGCAAAAATTCTCCAGGAAGTTGATGAAATTAGGAGGTTCAGCCAATTCAATGATGAACCGCTGTTTACAACTTGGGAAAGTTTCAACAAAGCCATCCTCAAGTTCCCTGAGCATAATGTAAGATATTGGATTTCACATACACATCAAACCTTAACACAAAGTGGGCGTATAAGTGGAATTCTAGAGAGAGAAAGTTAGAGGTTTAGGGAACTTAGTGAGAGAAAGTGAAAGATATTATTATGAGCTCCAACTCTCTACCTTGGGAGGTAGAGAGTATTTATAGTCTTACAATAAAACGCCACACATCGGGCTGTGGATCAGGCATACAGTGGGTAAAGACCCGTCCGTCCTCCACGGTGTTACTAAACTAACTACTACTTAACTTAAACTAACTACGACTACGAGCTTTCTAACGATTACATATACTTGAGGTGACCGACTCTTTAATACCTGGAATTTCTAATTCCTAACAATCTCCCCCTAAGGGAGGTCACCTCAATCATGTACTAAAATTACATTGAATACAAATAGATATTACATTAACAATTGTTCTTGCATTCTTGATGTAGTACTTTGCTCCGAAGCTTGTAGTCATTGATTTCACTCATTGCATGTTTGGTTAATCCAAGTGGAGGTCTTTTACTGATCCATGTGATAGTAATTTTATGCCAGCTTTTGAGATCATCAGCTAACACAAATCTCTAAGACATCCATTGTGGTGTTGGTATTATGTGATGTTGTGACATTCGGACCGACATGCTCACATTCTGGATCATGAAATCTTCTCATCAGAGTAGTGGAAGCTTTTGTTGATTCATGATATTGGCAGCAGCGTAGCAGAAGCATGGAGTGAAAATATCAGAGTCATTGATGCACTAATCATGATTTCTTTTGAGATGAATGTGTTAAGTGAGCATGCGGCTATGGATTGACCGCTTCATTCTGATCAGCTACAAACGTCGGGTGTACCTTCATACAACAGTTAGCAATAAATCGCACGAAAGTGTCTTTGATCACTTTCGTTGAATTGAGGTACACGGCCCACGGTTCCCCGTTGATCAGTACAAGTACTGCCTGTGATCAGGTATAATTCCGAAGAATTTCCTTGACAGGGTTTCGCAGCTGCTCTAGCTGTTCTCAAACCGGAACATCTCAAAGAAGACAACACGGAGTGAGTGAACCAGCGAATAGAAATTCACTGATTGATGAAAAGAGATTTGAAAAACAATCGTGTATTGCTCAATAGAAATTGTTTTTGCAATAAAACGAAGGTTTTAATGAACATCAATTATCAATCATAAAACACCTTTTGATTTGAAATGTCCGTACACGGTCGATTTGCTAAAGAAAATATTTTTTAAGCACAAAGACCGGTTTTTCAAAGGTATCCGTCAATCCATAACCTGAACCAGGATTGATTCAAGAGATTGAATCGCCCCATTATTTCTGTTCAGTTGTCACATGGTTGATCTATATAATAGATCTCACATGCCACCTACCAGGAGCTTGTTTGATGTTGGCTCCAGAAGGCTTTCCATCTTCATTGTGAATATGATAACACATCACTCAGATTTTCTGGCAATACCACAAGGATAATGCGTAGGACTCAAGATATAATCTCTCTTTCCACATTATGTGAAACAGAGAGTCTTCATTTGAAAGTGTCCTAATGAGATTTATTGATGATCTCGTGGCTCTAGACTCGAATTTGTGCATATTTGGATCCTGTGCCTGAGACTAGGGAGAGGGTCTCCTTCTTCAATATCAACAATCTCTAAGAGAAAGTCGATAGATAATGTCGGTTCCCCGTGAGAATGAAACAAGTCCTTTTAAGAGGAACTTGAGTGGTTTGGAAAGTTGAAGTGCAGTGCATCATTGGGTCCATGACGTCTTGTCTTTAATACCGATGTTACCATCAGTAGCATATGAATTGAACCCGGTTTTTGCCCTAAGGTTGAATAAATGGAGGGCTATTTGTTTTCACCCTTTTCTCATTCAATTCTTTTTAATTCTTCAACCCCTTCAGTGCTTACCGAGACTTCATAGCTAGAACCTTGTTGGGTTTATTCCAGTACTAGCTCAGTCTCAGTCCGCACTCTTCCCATATCTCATTTTTCTCCTTTTATCATCATACCTAAGAACTCTACACTAACTAGTGGATAGTCCCTGGGTAGATCCTTCCGGTTCTGGCGGATCATGGGAACACATACCTAACCTTATCATCCTTATATCACCGTACATAAAGTAAAGTTGGTCGGTCTATTTGGTATTGTTCATCTGCCATTGGAACCAATTGAAAAACCATTTGAAAATCAATCCAGATACTTGTGATATATTATCAAAACATTTTGTACCTGAATTGTTGTTGATATTTTTTTAGAACAAGTGCTCCCCCTCAACATGTGCTTCGAATGTTTGAAATCGTTTTGCACACGGAGGCAAGTGGAAGAATTAACTTCTTTGATTACCATTTTCTAAAAGATATCAACATCACTTCCCAAATCGAATCAAGTAGATAAAGCATTTTGGGGAAGGATGAGATTTTCGTGATTTTGCTCCCCCTCAATATGTGCTTCTAGATTTGAAAAGAGTTTTGCACATACTAGAGGGAACCTGCACATTGAGATAAGAGATCACGTTTCAAATCATAGGTTTTAAGATAGATGCTCCCCCTCAACATGTGCATGGAAAATTTGAAATCGTTTATCACATGTGGGAAGGATAGCATGTACATCCTTATAAAACCATTTATCGAATTATCAGTTTAAATCCAATTTAAATCACACATTCTCCCCCGATCACAATTATCAAATCATTTGAGATTTGTGATCTCTTATTGATTTAAATTGATTTTGAAAGCTTTTAAGGGGAATTGTGACTTGATTATGAAAGCGTTTTAACTGATAAGGATCGGATTTCAAGACTTTAAACTCCATTGGTAAAACATGCATGAATATCTTTTGAAAACAATTTAATGCCAAATAACATTTTAATTTAATTGAAATCATTCACCCCCTCAATCAATGACATAGGTTGTTGATTGAGAGATTGATATTTTGACAAATAAGTCCAGATGATTATCAAAAATAGAGTCCGAGTTATTTTTCAAAATAGTTAGTTTTCATCAGATAAAGGTTTATAGAATCAGAGCATGGAATTTTGAAAACATGATAAAGTATGGCTCTGTTCTTTCTTTAAAAAGCGGGTTACTGCCTGAGATGACAATAAACCATTTTTTCTCTTTCTCCCAAAAATAATTTTTTTTTTAAACATTCGAACAACATCTAAAGTCCCGTGTCATTCTTTGAATGACATCTCAAAGACCGTATATATTATCACATCGAGGGAAACATGACAAAAAGACAATATTTTTGGAATTTTTCAAGATTTTTCAATTTTTATGGATTTTTGAAAGTTTTATAACTTTCTATTTGTTTTTTGAAGAGATATTTACAAGAGATAGATGAGCATAGACCTTTACTCCTCGTCTTCCTCCTGAAGACGTTTGAGTGTTTCAGGTTGAAGGCTTTTCAATCCTAGTCGTGGAAGTATGAGCTCAAAACGTTCTCTTGGAAGAGCTTTGGTGAAGATGTCTGCTAACTGGTATTCAGACCTCACAAAATAGAGTTCCACCACACCTTTTTCCACTTGTTCCCTGATGAAATGATGTCGAATGTCGATATGCTTTGCTCTTGAGTGTTGAACGTTGTTGCATAAGAGAGCAATAGCACTTTTATTATCACAGTACAGAGGGATTTTGTTGAATTCAAAGCCATAGTCAGATAATTGAGATCTCATCCATAAGATTTGAGCACAACAAGATGACATGGCTATGTATTCAGCCTCTGTAGAGGAAATAGAAGTACTCATTTGCTTCTTTGAAGACCAGCTCACAAGCTTATCACCCAAAAACTGAGCACCTCCAGATGTACTTCGACGAGTATCTTGACACCCTGCATGATCAGCATCTACATAGGCTGTTAGTGACATACCGGTGTCCTTCGGGTACCAGAGACCCATATTGATGGTTCCTTGGAGATACCGAAAGACCCGTTTAACCGCTTCAAGGTGCTTTTTAGTAGGCTTAGCCTGGTATCTAGCACACATGCAAACAGCGAACAAGATGTCTGGTCTACTAGCAGTGAGGTACATCAGGGATCCAATCATACTACGATATTTCGTTTGGTCAATCATGATCCCTGAGTGGTCCTCATCTAGTTTGGTTCGATCAATCATGGGAGTGTCAACAGGGTCACTTGAATCAAATCCAAATTTCTTTAATATCTCAGTTGCATATTTAGATTGATTTATGAAAATGCCTCCGGGACTTTGTGAAATTTCTAGTCCCAAGAAAAATGACATTTGTCCCATCATTGACATTTGAAATTTAGAACCCATTTCTTTAGAAAAACGGTCACACTCATTGGGGTCAGTCGAGGGAAAGATGCTATCATCAACATATATTTGAAGGTGAATTAAATGTTTGCCTGATTTCCTAGTGAACAATGTCGGATCAACTGCTCCTTTGCTGAATCCAGTAGATAGAAGAAACTTTGATAGCGTATCATACCATGCCCTTGGAGCTTGCTTTAAACCGTAAAGAGCCTTCTTTAAACGATAAACGTGAGTAAGATGCTCTGGATTCACAAAGCCTTCAGGTTGGCTGACGTAGACGACTTCTTTAAGATCTCCGTTAAGAAACGCCGTCTTAACATCCATCTGATATACTACCATGTTCTTACTTGCAGCATTAGCCAAGAAGATTCTGATTGCCTCGATACGAGCAACTGGAGAAAATGATTCTTCAAAGTCAATGCCCTCCTCTTGACGGTATCCTTTTGCAACCAATCGAGCCTTGTTCTTTAAAACATCACCATGCTCATCAAGTATCACTTTGAAGATCCACTTTAGAGCAATAATCATAGCACAATCTGGAGCAGGTACTAATTCCCATACATCTAGTCGATCAAACTCATGAATTTCTTCTTGCATCGCATTGAACCAGCTATCTTCATTCATGGCGGTTTTAACATCTTTTGGTTCGATCTTAGATAGTACGGAGTTGAAGAAGCACCATAAGGCATCGGTTGCAAGTTGTTTCCGTGTTGATACAGGACGAGAGGGATTTCCAATGATGTTGTCTAGTGGATGATCGTGAGTCCATTTTCTAAGGTGTTCATGTGGCAGTTGTTGAGGGACTGAGGTAGCAGAGTCAATGTCTCCTGAAGAAGATGGTTCTGATGATGATTCAGGAGCAAATATGTTTTCAAATGGAGCATCTTCAGGAGTAGCAAAGGGATTAACTTCATCATTGATGCCAGAAACAGTTCCATTATGTACGTTTGAAGAATGATGATTTGTTGATGAGACTGAAGGATCAGCAGCAGGTGCATCTTGACTTAAAGATATTGAGACTGAGGGATTGACTTCATTCACAAGAATATGAGCAGCCTCTGTTGTAGGAATCGACACCTCATTAGTACTTGGGTCATAAAGTTCATCAAACATAGGATCAAACAATTTCTTTAAATCATCTTCAGATGGAGGTACATATGGAGTTTCTTGAGAAGAGTTTGGAACAAGGGATGAACCAATGGGACTGTTTTGAAGTGCGGGTCCTGAACTGAATTGTCCAGGATCCATTTGACCGGTCAGCTCATCAAACGTAACGTGAATTGTTTCCATGATATTTCGGGTTCTTTTGATGTAGATTCGGTATCCCTTTTTGTTTGGAGCATACCCTACAAATACTCCAATGTCTGCTTTAGCTCTAAGTTTGCCTAAGTCTTGTCCCTCATTAGTTGGATAACACAATGCACCAAACACACGAAGGAAAGAGAGATTAGGTTTTCTGTTGTGGACAAGTTCATATGGAGTTTTTCCACGAACAGTGTGAATCAGGGAAGGATTTTGTGTGTAGCATGCAGTGGCAATAGCTTCAGCCCAGAGAAACATTGGAACCTTTGAGTAAATCATCATTGTTCTAGCGGCTTCTACAAGAGTTCGATTTCGTCTTTCAACTACACCGTTCTGTTGAGGAGTTCGTGGAACACTTCTTTGATGGCTGATTGCAACGCTTTCATAAAATTCACTGAGTTGTTTGTTGACAAACTCAGTTCCATTGTCTGTTCGGATTATTCTGACTGTTTTGTTAAGTCGAACCTGCAGCTGTTTGATGAGATTGATGATGATATCAGGAGTTTCATCCTTTGTCCTTAAGAACTTGACCCAGGTGAATCTAGAGTAATCATCAACCAGAACTAACACATATTTCTTCCCAAAGATATTCTGCACCCTCATTGGTCCACATAAATCCATATGAATCATATGAAGAACTTCTGTGACAGAGTTAGTAGGTTTGGGTTTATGGGCATACTTCTTGCTTTTTCCCAATTGACATGCTGAACAAAGATGATCCTTTTCATACTTGAGTCTAGGTAAACCTACAACTAAATCCTTTCTGGAGAGATCATTGATGGTACCGAAGTTCAAGTGATTGAGACGACGATGCCATAACCATGACTTTGTTTTAGAGGCCTTTGACAGCAAGCAAATTGGAGAAGACTTCATCATATCTTCGATAGAGATGGTGTATAGATTTGAACCACGTGAACCTCTTAAAAGTTCCTTACCATCAAGTTCTCTAACGAAGCAGGTATGTTTTCTGAAGGCTACTTCTAGATCAGAATCGCAGAATTGACCAACAGAGAACAAGTTGTGACCAAGACCTTCTACATAGTAAACCCTGGAGATAACACTTTTGCTAACAACATAGTCTCCATAACCCATAATAGCACCGAAATGATCATTCCCGAATCTAATTGTCCCGAGGAATTTGCTCACGAAGTTCATGAGCCGTGACTGGTCGCCAGTCATATGCTTGGAACAGCCTGAGTCCAGGTACCACAGAACGATTTGAACGATCTGCAGTTGAACACAGACAAGAATGGATAACTGGATAATTGGGATCCCCATGCAAGAATGGGTTCCATTTGGTTAGTAACAATGGTTGGAACACCCACATCAGAAATAGAAGCATTCATATCAGAAATTAAGGCAATGGAATCGTTGTGAATAGATGCAGTACTAGTGTCTGTATTAACCCTGTTCACAGTGTGCTCACTTCTTAAGGGAATAGTTCTACCAGTAGGCATCCATTTTCTAGTGGGCATTGTCTGATTAGTCTTATGACCAACAGGTATCCAATAATAGCCTATCTTACTAAATGTTCTTCCTGTGGGTTTCCACTGTTTTCTAACTTTCTTTCGTTTTTGCCTTTTAGCCTTCTTAGCATGAATTTTAGCATTAACAATATTAACTGGACAATTAACATCATTAGGCAAAACATTAACACCACATTCATGATTAGAAACAGAATTCAAGCAGACATCAATACAAGGTTTGCAAATAGTATCAGAATTCGAATTAATTACAGTACGCCTATGGCTAATACTAGAATCAACACGATTCGTTTTATTCGGTTCAAACTTAAATTTCCTAGATTGTTCTTCTACTCTTTTCCAGTGAACATTCTTAGCTTGCGAGGTCCTATCATTCCTTGTATTGTCTTGAGACTTTGACCTGCTCCCTTTAATGTCACTGATTACTCCTGTAGAGGGAATGGGAACATTAGTTGGTTTTACTACTCTTTGCATCACCTGTTTAGATGTGCTGGGATATGAACTACATGCAGGCACACTAAGGTTCACTTTCTTAAAACTAGAAGTGCTGGGATTTGTACTCCTAGAAGGCACACTTGAGTTCTCTTTCTTAGCATTGACAAATCTGGAATCTGAACTACTTAAAGGCACACTAAGGTTCACATTCAAAACATTGGGCATCGAATGAATATCATACTTGGCATTAGGCATCGAACATGGAATCAAAGGATTAACTCTCTCACCTAAGGACTTTGGGCATATTGTGATCAAGCATTCTAGGATTTCTTGAGATCGTTTGGCATATAAGCATGCATGTCCAATTGCATTATCATGAGGTTTCTCTAACTTATCCTCTTCAACAATCTCACGCAGACATTCTAGGCAATCCTTAAGGGATGAGAAGTATGTTTGAACAGCAAGTTTGTTGTTCCTGAGATGAGGAGGGACATATTTCACAGACAAAGCATATTTATTACAAGAGTGAACCTTTGATACACCATTCTCCCCATTGGTCATTGGCATTTTCCCTTTTACCTGACTCTTCAGATTCTCAATTTCCTTTTGCAATGAACCTATTTGTTCGTTATTTTTGTTACGAGTGACCTTTATTGATTCAAATAACTCATTGAAATGACGTTTAACCTTTTCATTTTCTTCTAGAAAACTTTCTTTTTCCTTTTGTAATGCATTTACTAGGTTTTGAAGATGAAACGTTTGAGAATTCTGAGAATCTAAAGGAGGAGGCATTTGGGAGCCTGTCATATTGTTCGTTTGACCCTTTAATTGAGAGATTTGGGCTTTCAACTTTCTGATCGTGTTGCAATGAGCTTGAATCTGTTCATCACGTTTGTTAATTTGAAAAACTGCATCAAACTCTGGAGCATGTGAGGATGTCTTGATATTTGAGGTTTTGACATTTTCTTTAAGATGTTGATATTTTAGTTGTAAATTAAAATGCTCAACTTCTAGCTTAGAAAAATGTTTAACCAAATTGTCGTGATCATCCAGTTCAATTTTCTCGTTTAGTTCAGAATTAGTTTTTTCAAGCTCAATGACACGATCATGGGAGACTTTCAGGGCAACAGATAATTCATGAAATATGGAAGCATTAATGGAACAATTTGTAGCAGTGAAAAACACATCTTGAGCAATACATTCAGAAATCAGGTTCTCATTTAGTGTATGCAAGTTCTTCCTCTCAATCTCATTATATTTTAGTGCTCGCTCATAGTCACTAACTTCAACTATCATTGCATCAAATTCCTTTTCCATTCCCTTAATATCAGTATCTATCCCCTTTTTAAGACTCTCAAAGTGATCTTTTAGAAGTTTAAAGAAAGGCATGACCTCAGTTAAATAGCATTCTTTTGTTTGTTCAAAACCCCTTTCCCCTTCAGTAATCCCAGTGGGTGTGATCCTTTTCTTAAAAGTTTTCCCAAAATCAACAAATAGTTGGAAAATAACATATTGACTGATTAAGATCTTGCTTTTAGTAGCAATCGTTCTAGGAACTAGATGCATTGGTGTATTGGGAGGATACACAGTTGCTTTAGGCATTTTCCTAAGGGGAGGGTTTGTTTCAACAATATTTTCTGCTTTCTGCTTATCTAAGTCCATTTTCCAGAACACTTGTTCGGGAGTCAACAATGTTTGAGGCTTAAACATGTTCAAGGAGATCCAATTCTCCTTTTTGTAGTCATGGGGAGTGATAATTACTTTCTTCTCTTTGCATTTAGGATCATTTAGTTTCTTATTCATCTTCTCCCTAGTGATTTCATCTAATTTCTTATCTTCCTCTGTGCACTCAAAGCAACTAGGTTTTTGTCTAGGTTTAAGAATCTCATTGCCATCATAGATCACATTTTGAGCTGCTTTTGCTATCTTCCCGTACTCAGGGTTGGGTTTATCTATAATGGGAACACTATGCTTATCGCTTAGAACTCTATGCTTAGTGATCATGTGAGCAGTCTGAATGGTGTTCCCTTGTATGTATAACTTGTTTTCAAGTTTGTTTTTCAAAGTTTTCAGATTAGAAAAATCTTTCAAAAGTTTTGATTCCTTTGCATTAAATTCTTGCTTAAGCATTTTCACATTTTCTTGAAGTTCTTGTTTTTGTTTAGCAGTTTTAGAAAGCTTTTCTTGCAAGGAATTTAACTCTTGTTTTAATACTTCTTCTCTAAAATTACTTTTTCTAATGATTGTACGCACTTGGTCATCCATTTCCTACTCACGAGTGGTCAACTTAAATTTTGTACGTTGTTCATAAATAGCAACACGTTCTTTATAGGCATTTAGTTCAGAAATTACAGAATCATCAGGGGCACATGCAGTGTATTCATCAAAAATATAGTCATTGTTGACTGCAGAAGATGCATCACTTGGTACAACTTCACTTTCACTTTGTTTCACATATTGATCATATGGGACAACATTGATATTACCCATATTTTCAATATTTGATTCAATAGTTTCAGTTGATTGTACTTTGTCATGCATCTTTTGCACATCAGCATCATCGTATAGTTTTAATACCTCTGAGATGAGTTTGTCTTTGGATGGGCCAGCTTGTGGTGAAGATGAGACCTTGGGAGAAACCATTGGAGAAATGCTAGCCATAAAAATTGTGTGTGCAGTAGGTCCATCATCCACATCAGAGTCGTATGCATCACAATTAGCGACTTGAAAGGCATTCTGATGATTGTGACCTATCTCCTGAATAGGCTGCTCATCCACATCTGCATCATAGGTCTTGGCATTGCCCTCAGCAAGAAACAACAATTCCTCTTCATCCAAAGCAGCACCATTATCCTGAGCTTGTACAAGCAGCATCTTATCTCTGAAGTAATCAGCATTCTGTGGACGTTTTGGAGATGTGCAGTTCCTTGCAATGTGTCCCTCACCATCACAGTTATAACATTTGATCGGCTTAGCTTGACCTTGATTACCATTCCTTCCTCGATTCTGATTACCAACATAACCTCTACCAGCTCCACCTCTTCTCTGATCATACTGTCTTTCCTGAACTGGTTGCACCTCGATCGTCCCATCTTTAACAGTAGCTTGATTGTGTGGGTTAGATGCTGTTCTGAGGTTGTTGTTGGTTTGTGGGAGAGAATTCATGTTTTGACTAATCAGAAGAGCTAGTTGATTAATGATGTTACCCACGTGTGCATCAGCAACAGCTTGTTTGAACATAGGATCAGGAATGAGTTTGTGATTACCATTACCCATGGGTATGACTTGTGAGGCTTTGGTTGTGATTCCGATGTTTGAGTAGAAGGCAGTTGAGTCATTAGATGAGCTTGTCTCTCCGTGGTTGGTTTTGAACTGATTAAGAATCATTTTTTCAAACATAGCATGTCTCTCATTCTGAAGGAGGAAGGCATAGAGTTGCTCATAGTTTGTATTCTTCAATCCTTTAGTGAGCTTCACAGAGGTGACAAACTTGTGCCATTCGGGATTCATGTTGTTCACAAATTTTGAGTTCAGCTGAATGTTAGGCATAGTCATTCTGATGTTCCTCATATCATTCACCAGTGTAGGATCGTTATTTTTATTGTGTTGATGATTCGGGTGGTCTTGGATGATGGAAATACATGATTGCCATAGTTAGAGAGTTAGTAGAGAGAGAGAGGGTGTTCTTGCTAGAGGTTTACACAAATGAAAGATTAGATTAAAATGAAGCACCACCCCTTCCATGGATGGAAGGGGTATTTATAGTTACACAATACACGACCTCCTATCGGCCTGTGGATCAGGGATACAGTGGGTAAAGACCCGTCCTTCCTCCACGGTGTTGCACTAAACTAAACTACGCTACTAAATAACTAATAAACTACTAAACAACTAAAATAACGACACGTCTACGAGCTAACTTATGCTAGATCATAATTGGGGTGACCGACACTTTAACATGGAATTTTCTAATTCCTAACAATCTCCCCCTAAAGGAGGTCACCCCATGTTTTACATTTCGAATCCTAGCATTCTATTCTTGACTTCGTTCTTGAGCTCGTAGACTTGAATTCTTCACTTTCTCAATCTTTGTGCTTTAGTAGCGATTCTTCAAAGTCCGCACTGATTTATACTTTTAGTGGAGGCATTTAACTGATCCATATCTTTGATGATCTTCAAGCTTTCTTTGAGATCATCAACCACAGTAAATCTCTGGATCACCCTTTATTGTGTTGCCAACATGTGAAGTTGTGACTTTCGGACCGACATGCTCACACTTTTGAATCATGACATCTTTCCATCAGAGTAGCGGAAGCCTTACTGGTTCATGATATTTGCAGCAGCGAAGCAGAAGCATAGTATGAAATATCAGAGCCAGGTTATGTAGATATGCACCAGTCATGATTTCTTCAAATTAAGTGTGGATGCTGTGAGCATGCGGCTTTGGATTGACTCCTCAATTTTGATCAGCTGCAACCGTCCAAATGTACCTGCAAACAACAGTTAGCAATAAAACACACGAAAGTGTCTTTGACCACTTTCGTTGAATTGAGGTACACGGCCTACGGTTCCCCGTTGATCAGTATAAATACTGCCTGTGATCAGGTAGGATTCCTAAGAATCTCCTTGACAGGGTTTCGCAGCTGTTCTCAAACCGGAACGTCTCAAAGAAGACAACACGGAGTGAGTGAACCAGCAAATTGAGATTCACTGATTGATGAAAAAAGATTTGAAAAACAATCGCGTATTGCTTGAAGAAAGAGTTTTGCAATACGACGAAAGTTTTATGAGAAAAATCAATTTTCAATCAAAATACTTTTTGTATTAGAGAATGAGTACACATTCGACGTGCTAGCGAAAGAAGAGATTCGCACATCGAACGGTTTTTCTAAAAGTATTTTTCAATCAGAGATACTTTTTGAATTTGAAATGAATACACATTCGACGTGCTAGAGAAAAGAAGGTTTGCACATCGAACGGTTTTTCCAAAAGTATTCGTCAATTCCATTCCTGGACCAAGGTTGATTCAAGAATGAATCGCCCCATCGTTTCTATCCAGTTGTCACAAGCTTGATCTTTAGAAAAGATCTCACATGTCACCCACCAAGAGCTTGTTTAATGTTGGCTCTAGAAGGATTTCCATCTTCATTGTGAAGACTTTACATATCACTCAGATGTTCTGGCAATACCACAAGGATAATGCGTAGGACTCTTAATATATAAACTTACTTTCCACATTGTGTGAAACAGCAAGTCTTCATTAATATAGTGTCCTAACGAGATATTGTGGATGATCTCTTGGCTCTAGACTCAATTGTGCTCATTTGGTTCCTGTGCCGGAGACTAGGGAGAGGGTCTCCTTCTTCAATATCAACAATCTCTAAGAGAAAGTCGATAGATAATGTCGGTTCCCCGTGAGAATGAAACAAGCCCTTTTAAGAGGAACTTGAGTAGTTTGGGAAGTTTAGTGCAGTGCGTCACTGGGTCCATGACGTCTTGTCTTCAATACCGGCGTTACCTTAGTAACCACCAGTAGCATATGTATTGAACCCGGTTACTGCCCTAAGGTTGAATTGATGGAGGGCTATTTCTTTTCACCCTTTTCTCATTCATTTCTTTTTCATTCTTCAACCCCTTCAGTGCTTACCGAGACTTCATTACTAGAACCTTGTTGGGTTTATTCCAGTACTAGCTCTGTCTCAGTCCGCACTCTTCCCATTTCTCATTTTTCTCCTTTTTTCAATATACCTAAGGACTCTACACTATCTAGTGGATTGTCCCTGGGTAGATCCCTCCGGATCTGGAGGGATCGTGGGAACGAATACCTAACCTAACCATCCTTATAACACCATGCATAAAATAAATTGGTCGGTCTTTTGGTATTGTTCTTTCCTTCTCGAAACCAATTGAAAAATCATTTGGAAAAACAATCAAGGTACTTGTGATACGAGATCAAAGCATTTTGTACCCTAATAGTTTTGATCATTTTAGAAAACCTCCCCCTCAACATGTGCGTATGATTTAGAAATTGTTTAGCACAAGGAGGCAAGAGGACTTTGAAATATTTTCTTTGATCACAATTTTCATACGAAAAAGCCATTTGATTTTCATGGTAAAATTCTCCCCCTCAATATGTGCGTATGAAATTTAAAATCATTTTATCACATAGAGGCAAGAGTTCTTTTGAAGCACATTTACGATCACACAAGCTATTAAGAAACCATTTAAAAACTCAATCAAGATACTTTATAAATCACTTTAAAAAGCTTTCGTACCTCGATAGTTTATTTGCTCCCCCTCAATATGTGCTTCAAGATTCGAAAGCGTTTAGCACATATGAGCCAGCAGCGTGCACAATTAAATCAAAACGATCACCTTTTATCAAATTTCATTATTAAATCACAAATTCTCCCCCGATCAAAAATATCAAACCCTTTGAGATTTTGGATCCCAAGTGATTTAATTAGGTTTAGAAAACATGGGAGAAAATGTGGCCTTGTTTAAATACTCATCTGGTTTTTGGATAAATCCGCCTCCTCAACATGTGCATTATGTGTATTGAAATCGTTTGGCACATGGAGGCAGGAGTGCCTTTAAAGGACTAAAACCATTCCATTTAAAACAGATTTGAGATTTAAATCACGATCTCTACCCCGATCAGAAATATCAAACCATTTGAGATTTGTGATCCCAACTGATTTAAATCATTTAGAAAAATTTGGGGAAAGACGTGGCAATATTTAATTTTGAAAGATGACAGATAAGGACCATTTTAAGACATTAAAGATTGTTAGTGTCAGGTATGATAGTTTTTAAGAGATCTTTTAAGTAAAACAAAGCAATTTCACAATCAAACAAGAACAGAAAAAATTTCATTTTGAAAGACCTTGATTCTAAAGAAAAAATCATACCATGACATAACATTAAATCTTTAGATCACCACTTATATTGTACAAAGCGGGACTTTGGTGAAGAAATATCGTTTGAAAATATTTTTATTTGAAATCACTTAAGATTTGACAAAATAAAGTCCGGTTGACTTCAAAACTTTGAATCCGATTTATTTTCAAAACAATATTTTTCCATTTTCAAAACAATATTTTTCAAAATTGTTTAAAAATGGTATCCTGCACAAAGATACATTAGTGGTTGAGAAGCTTTTGTTGTTGTTGCTGAGGGTTGGAAGAAAAACCGTCTGCAAATGCAGTGAGACTTCTTACGTTGCATTTTAATGCCAACTGAGGTCAAATTAAGCTCCGTTTCTTCAATCACTTAGAAGAAAACCATCTGCTGATGCAGTAACACCTCTTACATTGCATTTATGCCAACTCTCCATTGAAGTCCAATTAAGCTCCGTTTCTTCATTTGTCAACCCAAGATATAGTTACCCTTTCCTTTCGGCATCCAATCATCTTCAATTGTGGGATCCGGATCGGGAACATTCTTATAACCAATATACCTGCATACGTTAGTGAACACACATATAGATATATGGTGGTCGACATCACCCATAACAACAATCGACTAATTAAAGTCAATTCAACATAACAATCAGATCATATAAGGCATGGGGTTTATGTGTTAATCAAACTCTAATCATCTAAACCTAACAATCATATCCTAAATTCCTAGTCCTTCGACACAGGCAAATATCATTTTTAATTAAGCACGTAAGATAATTAAGAAAGCTCGTTAGATGATATAGATTTGAAAACATTCTCCCCCTCAATCAATGAGTCATTTTTTGAAAAAATTTAAAAGCGCAGAAGTCATTGATTGAGTTTGCAAATTAATACAAAAACTCTGATTCTGATTGATTTTTCAAGCAACTCATTTACCACCATTTTGAACAAAACAAATATTTTTCTGAAGAATTATAGACGGAAAAACATTTGTGTAGGAACAGCAGTCCTTCGACATACTTTCCTCATTTTGTTTTAGGATAAGTGCACGAAATTTGTGAAAAACGTTTAAGCGTAGCACTTTCCTTCCTTTTAAGAGCGGGTTGCTATTTGAAATGATAGCAAGCCATTGTTTTAGCACGGGTTACAGTCTGAAGTAACTGCAAGCCAATTTTTAAGCACGGGTTACAGTCTGAAGTAACTATAAGCCATAGTATGTGACATGTTTAGAAAAAATATTTACACCTCCTGCTCGAACTTCATCTATGGTCCCGTGCCATTATTGAATGACATTTCTAAGACCGCAGATGTTATCGACACCAGAAGACATGTCTTGAGAAAACAATATTTTTGGTCTTTTTCAAATTTTCTGATTTTTATGGGTTTTTGTTTGTTTTATATTTTTCTATTTTCTTTTTGAGGTTTTATATTTTTGTATTTGATTTTATGAAAAATATATACAAAGATAGAATAGATGATATAGTATAAGAAGATGATAATACGAGTACCGAGATAAGGATATCGAGCAGCACGTCGTAGAAGATAGAAGTCATCAACTCTTAAACATTCACCACCAAAGCTTCCAAGACTCTTGAATCGAAGAGAGAAATTGAGCCACTTGAAAGTGAGACTTTGGTAGCTTCCCCCCAAACCGTAAATCTTCATTTTGAGCAGTTTCAAAGCTTTCTTTCAAGCTTCCATTAGCCAGGTGCACCAAGAAACACACCATTATCTTTTATCCCGCTGCTCCATTTAAAGAACGATAATCGAGGTTCTCCGTTCGGGGTTATATCATCAACAAGAACAACAGCAACGTATCATCCCACGTATAAATAATCTTCTCAAATTTCTTTTTCACTGAAGTCTGAAGCGATCCATTCCAAAAGGTGTCAAGAGAACACTTCCCCCGTGTAGTTGAAATGATGCAGTCCGTCTCTTAGTATAATGCTCAAGAACTCTCCCGAATACACTTCATGAGGGGAATGAAGAACACCTTCCCATGTTCACATTTTTCTTCCCGGATGAACGTGTATGAAGCTCAAGAACCCGAAGTACACTTATACCAAAGAGCTCTCCCGAATACACATCATGAGGGGAATGAAAACACCTCCTCATGTTCACATTTTTCTTCCCTGATGATCGTGTATGAAGCTCAAGTATCCGAAGTATACCAATACCCAAGGAAGGAAAAACTGATAACACTGAAGAAGCAGGCCAAGTCACTGATTATCTCTGCGGATGACAATCTCTGCGGATGTCAACTCCGGAATAAGTGATTATATCTCTGAATCACTGATTAAGCCCTCAAGTGAAACAGCTGAGCGCCCCCAATGTACATAATTCTCTCTCCTCTGATGATTGTGATACCATCGAGATCATCACACACTTGTGTACCTCTTTTATCTTCAGAAACTAAAACTTCCATCGCTTCCCCACATAGTTGGAATAAGAATACTAAACGCCTTGATGAGTAAGACCTTGAGTTTCTCTGCGGTCATGACATTTGTTTTCCCGGGATATCTTCAATCACTTAGAAGAATTAAGTTCATCAAGTTTACTCGCCATGAGTCAAACCTTGAGTTTCTCTGCGGTAATAACATTTGTCTTCCCGGGATATCTTCAATTACTTGGAAGTATTAAGTTTATCAAGTTTACTCGCGTTTAGATGCTTGTCTCCTTACCCCTTGCTGGTTTTTGACATTTCAGAATCAGCAATTCTTTGTAAGTCCGTATACTAGAAATATATTGAGAAGAACATCATTAGCTCAGATGTATCTGTGAGAATCAACTTGCTGAAGAACATGAGCAAGTCTAATTGGGGATTAAATTTGGCTTTACACTCTTCCCCAATTAGTGCTCTCTCTAAACCGACAATCTTTATGATGAATGCTTGAATTGAGAAGAAGTCTTTAAATAATCAAATGCAACTCGTCTTTAGTCTTCTAACATGTAGCAGAAAAAATGCAGAACTGACTGTAGACTCGACCTTCTTCAAGATTGTCCAGTTGGGGAATGGATAGTTAACATCTTCAACTCACCAACACACAAGAACATCACCAAAAAGCATCCCAATTAATTTACATCTTGCAAATCCCCTTAATTAAGATCCCTCCCAATCAAACAAGAACATAAAGATGTTCATCAAGGAAATCAGCAATCAGCCCGCAGCGAACACACGAAATGGTAACACCAAGCAAACAATCACATCAAACAAGAACAGAAGGTTGTTTGGAATCATCATGTTGATGTGCACGTGAAGCATTAACCGGAAGCACTTTGTCAATAAACTCATATCAGCTTGTGAAGATGTCAACCAACGGCTCTTAGAAGAGAAAAACTCCATGTGAAGATGACCCGATAAGAAGAAGCTCGGTTCTTACATGAGTTTAGAGCCGTATGACCATTTATATTCTCAAAAATCAATCAACAATGCAAAAAATTCACACTTCTTCTCCCCCTCAAGAATTGCATACGGAGTTGCCATTCTTGATTAAATAAGTGAAAATCATCCGAATGTTCTATTCACACTTCTCACCCGCAAAATTAGCACATGATGTCGCCATCGTCATAATAGTTGAGCAAGTGGAATAAGAAAAACAATCAGTGGTAGCCCGGTTCACTTGATGACTGACGCACATGGAAAAAGTATGAATCATGTTGATGAGAATGGTCATAATAAGAAGATTTGTCTTCTTCAGAAGATAAAGCGCACTGACACGTACACTTTTCTTTTCTTTGGAGAACGAGGCATGAACTGATGTGAACAGACGTCATTATCTCTCTCTTTTCAGCTCTCTTAGCAAAACATGTAATCAACCCCATTATCATTCTGTAGGCTCTTTGTCGTGACAGCTGATGGAGAAAAACCCAATATGATGAATTTGACCCTGAAGTAAACTATCCCGAACTCGTGACTTAAACTTGCACATATGTAACAAAGAGCGGTGCCGAGAATTCATGCCCATTTGAATCTCTAAGTACTCTATACTCTTCAACCAACCAACCATCAAGTAATAGACGTACATCACCTCTTGAAACTCCACAATTCAATGTGACACTGAGCACTACAACGTAACTCCTTTAAGTGATAGTTATTTTGAGGTGATAAGAGCCCAATTCCCCCAAGTAGTAAAAGAAGAGGTAAAAGTCACCCAACAATAACTAGATTTCCAAGTCTTCGTTTTTGATAATAAGCTCGAACAAGGATCTTGAAGAATCTTCATCCATCCATCCCCTGATATCTTCAGATACTAAGTACACTCGCCCGTGATAATTCACTTCAACCTCAAATAAATAATAGTGAATTAACTTCGTTGTCACATCTTCTGAATAAAAGCTCAATTCTAGCCTCCTTTGACGTTTTAAATGAACTTTGATAATGGTTTCATCCCGACCATGGTTAAGAGCACATTACCCCGTAAAACCATGTAATAACCAAACTGCCATGATGAATATCCAAACACACATCCAATTTATGAAGTACACCCTTTTATCCCTTCTTCGAAACAGAACCCGTAACACCAGCATCAGAAGACCCCGAGATACGCTTTCCTTTCTCCAAGATGGTTCCATCATCATGGGATTTTACAATTCTATAGTTTAAACCGAGAAATAGTTTCTTTCGCGGGATTTTACAAAACCAAGAATAAACCGTAAGATAGATCCGGAAATGCACTTTACTAATACCAGGATGTTTCCATTGTCACGGGATTTTACAAGTCTATGATTTAAACCGAGAAATAGATTCTTTCGCGGGATTTTACAAAATCAAGACCAAATCGTAAACAATGTCAGCTTGAATATATTAAGACCACTTTGTGTAATATATTAGTTTTCACATACACATCAAACCATAACACAAAGTAGCATATAGATGGAATTCTAGAGAGAGAAAGTTAGAGGTTTAGGGAACTTAGTGAGAGAAAGTGAAAGATATTATTATGAGCTCCAACTCTCTACCTTGGGAGGTAGAGAGTATTTATAGTCTTACATAAAACGCCACACTTTGGGCTGTGGATCAGGCATACAATGGGTAAAGACCCGTCCGTCCTCCACGGTGTTACTTAACTAAATACTACTAAACTTAAATGAACTATGACTACGAGCTTTCCAACGATTACATATACTTGAGGTGACCGACTCTTTAATACCGGGAATTTCTAATTCCTAACAATCTCCCCCTAAGGGAGGTTACCTCAATTATGTACCAAAATTACATTGAATACAAATAGATATAACATTTAACAATTGATCTTGCATTCTTGATGTAGTCCTTTGCTCCTAAGCTCGTAGTCATTGATTCTTCACAATGCATGTTTGGTTATTCCAAGTGGAGGTCTTTTACTGATCCACGTGATGATAAGTTTGAGCCATCTTTGGAGATCATCAGCTATCAACAATCTCTGACACATCCTTTGTGGTGTTGGTATTTTGTGATGTTGTGACTTTGGGACCGACATGCTCACATTCTGGATCATGAAATCTTCTCATCAGAGTAGCGGAAGCTTTTGTTGAATCATGATATTGGCAGCAGCGTAGCAGAAGCTTGGTGTGAAAATATCAGAGTCATTGATGCACTAATCATGATTTCTTTGAGTTGTATGTGTTAAGTGAGCATGCGGCTATGGATTGACCGCTCCATTCTGATCAGCTGCAAACGTCGGGAGTACCTGCATACAGCAGTTAGCAATAAAACACACGAAAGTGTCTTTGATCACTTTCGTTGAATTGAGGTACACGGCCCACGGTTCCCCGTTGATCAGTACAAGTACTGCCTGTGATCAGGTAGGATTCCTAAGAATCTCCTTGACAGGGTTTCGCAGCTGTTCTAGCTGTTCTCAAACCGGAACATCTCAAAGAAGACAACACGGAGTGAGTGAACCAGCGAATTTTAAGTCCACTGATTGATGAAAAGAGATTTGAAAAACAATCGTGTATTGCTCAATAGAAATTGTTTTTGCAATACAACGAAGGTTTTATTGAAAATCAATTATCAATCATAAAAATACCTTTTGGTTTGAAAAATGAGTACACAGTCGATGTGCTAAAGAAAAGAGTTTTTAAGCACAAAGACCGGTTTTTCAAAGGTATCCGTCAATCCATAACCTGAACCAGGTTTGATTCAAGAGATTGAATCGCCCCATTGTTTCTGTTCAGTTGTCACATGGTTGATCTATATAATAGATCTCACATGCCACCTACCAGGAGCTTGTTTGATGTTGGCTCCAGAAGGCTTTCCATCTTCATTGTGAATATGTAAACACATCACTCAGATGTTCTGGCAATGCCACAAGGATAATGCGTAGGACTCAAGATATAATCTCTCTTTCCACATTGTGTGAAACAGAGAGTCTTCATTGAAAGTGTCCTAATGAGATTTATTGATGATCTCGTGGCTCTAGACTCAATTTGTGCATATTTGGATCCTATGACGGAGACTAGGGAGAGGGTCTCCTTCTTCAATATCAACCATCTCTAAGAGAAAGTCGATAGATAATGTCGGTTCCCCGTGAGAATGAAACAAATCCTTTTAAGAGGAACTTGAGTGGTTTGGAAATTTGAAGTGCAGTGCGTCACTGGGTCCATGACGTCTTGTCTTCAATACCGATGTTACCATCAGTAGCATATGAATTGAACCCGGTTTCTGCCCTAAGGTTGAATAAATGGAGGGCTATTTGTTTTCACCCTTTTCTCATTCAATTCTTTTTTAATTCTTCAACCCCTTCAGTGCTTACCGAGACTTCATAGCTAGAACCTTGTTGGGTTTATTCCAGTACTAGCTCAATCTTAGTCCGCACTCTTCCCATATCTCATTTTTCTCCTTTTATCATCATACCTAAGGACTTCTACACTAACTAGTGGATTGTCCCTGGGTAGATCCCTCCGGTTCTGGCGGATCATGGGAACACATACCTAACCTTATCATCCTTATATCACCGTACATAAAGTAAAGTTGGTCGGTCTATTTGGTATTGTTCGTCTGCCATTGGATCCAATTGAAAACCATTTGAAAATCAATTCAGATACTTGTGATATATTATCAAAGCATTTTGTACCTGAATTGTTTTGTACCTGAATTGTTTTTGATATTTTTAGAACGAGAACTCCCCCTCAACATGTGCATCAAGTCTTTGAAAATGTTTTGCACACGGAGGCAAGAGAAAGAATTAACTTCTTTGATTACCATTTTCTAAAAGATATCAGCATCACTTCCCACATCAAATCAAGTAGATATAGCATTTCCGGGAAGGATGAGGTTTTCATAAATTTGCTCCCCCTCAATATGTGCCTCGAGGTTTGAAAAGAGTTTTGCACATACTAGAGGGAACCTGCACATTGGGATAAATGAACACGTTTCAAATCAAAGGTTTAAGATAGATGCTCCCCCTCAACATGTACATTGAAAATTTGAAATCGTTTGTCACATGTGGGAAGGACAGCATGTACATTCTTGTGAAACCATTTACCGAATTATTAGTTTAAATCCAATTTAAATCACACATTCTCCCCTGATCACAATTATCAAATCATTTGAGATTTGTGATCTCGTATAGATTTAAATTGATTTTGAAAGCTTTTAAGGAGAATTGTGACTTGATTGTGAAAGTGTTTGAACTGATAAGGATCGGATTTTAAGACTTTAAACTCCATTGATAAAACATGCATGTATATCTTTTGAAAACAATTTAATGTCAAATAACTTTTTAATTTAATTGAAATCATTCTCCCCCTCAATCAATGACATAGGTTGTTGATTGAGAGATAGAGATTTTGACAAATAAGTCCAGATGATTATCAAAAATAGAGATCGAGTTATTTTTCAAAGCATTTGGTTTTCAGCAGATAAATGTTTATAGAATCAGAGCATGGAATGTGAAAATATTGTTAAGACATGGCTCTGTTCTTTCTTTTAAAATTGGGTTATTGCCTGAAAATGACAATAAACCATTGTTTCTCTTTCTCCCAAAAATATATTTTTTTTTTTTTTTAAAGAATTCGAACAACATCTAAAGTCCCGTGTCATTCTTTGAATGACAGCACAAAGACCGTAGATATTATCGAACCGAGAACACCATGACAAATTGACAATATTTTTTGAAGATTTTTCGAATTTTTCAGATTTTTATGGATTTTGAAAGTTTTATAATTTTTTTTTTTTTTTAAATATTTACAAGAGATAGATGAAGATAGACCTTTACTCCTCGTCTTCCTCCTGAAGACGTTTGAGAGTTTCTGGTTGAAGGCTTTTCAAACCAAGACGTGGAAGAATAAACTCAAAACGTTCTCTTGGAAGAGCTTTGGTGAAGATGTCCGCTAACTGATATTCAGACCTCACAAAATATAGTTCCACCACACCTTTTTCCACTTGTTCCCTGATGAAATGATGTCGAATGTCGATATGCTTTGCTCTTGAGTGTTGAACGTTGTTGCATGAGAGAGCAATAGCGCTTTTATTATCACAGTACAGAGGGATTTTGTTGAATTCAAAGCCATAGTCAGATAATTGAGATCTCATCCATAAGATTTGAGCACAACAAGATGACATGGCTATGTATTCAGCCTCTGTAGAGGAAATAGAAGTACTCATTTGCTTCTTTGAAGACCAGCTCACAAGCTTATCACCCAAAAACTGAGCACCTCCTGACGTACTTCGACGTGTATCTTGACAACCTGCATGATCAGCATCTGCATAGGCCGTTAGTGACATACCGGTGTCCTTCGGGTACCATAGTCCCATATTGATGGTTCCTTGGAGATACCGAAAGACCCGTTTAACTGCTTCAAGGTGCTTTTTAGTAGGCTTAGCCTGGTATCTAGCACACATGCACACAGAGAACAAAATGTCTGGTCTACTAGCAGTGAGATACATCAGGGATCCAATCATACTCCGATATTTCGTTTGGTCAATCATGATCCCTGAGAGGTCCTCATCTAGTTTGCTTCGGTCAATCATGGGGGTGTCAACAGGGTCACATGAATCAAATCCAAATTTCTTTAAAATCTCTGTTGCATATTTAGATTGATTTATGAAAATGCCTCCGGGACTTTGTGAAATTTGTAATCCCAAGAAAAATGACATTTGTCCCATCATTGACATTTGAAACTTTGAACTCATTTCATTAGAAAAACGATCACATTCCATTGGGTCAGTCGAGGCAAAAATAATATCGTCAACATAAATTTGAACATGAGTTAAATGTTTGCCTGACTTCCTGGTGAACAATGTAGGATCAACTGCTCCTTTGCTGAATCCGGTTGATAGAAGAAACTTTGACAGTGTATCATACCATGCCCTTGGAGCTTGCTTTAAACCGTAAAGAGCCTTCTTCAAACGATAAACGTGAGTAGGATGCTCTTGGTTCACAAATCCTTCAGGTTGGCTGACGTAGACAACTTCCTTAAGATCTCCGTTCAGAAATGTCGTCTTTACATCCATCTGATATACCACCATGTTCTTACTAGCAGCATTAGCCAGAAAGATTCTGATTGCCTCGATTCGAGCAACTGGAGCAAACGATTCTTCAAAGTCTATACCCTCCTCTTGACGATATCCTTTAGCAACTAATCGAGCCTTGTTCTACAACACATCACCATGCTCATCAAGTTTTACTTTGAAGATCCATTTTAGAGCTATAATCATAGCACAGTCTGGAGCAGGTACTAACTCCCATACATCAAGACGATCAAACTCATGAATTTCATCTTGCATAGCATTGAACCAGCTGTCTTCATTCATGGCGGTTTTAACATCTTTTGGTTCGATCTTAGATAGTACGAAGTTGAAGAAACACCATAAGGCATCGGTTGCAAGTTGTTTCCGGGTTGATACAGGACGAGAGGGATTACCAATGATGTTGTCTAATGGATGATCGAGAGTCCATTTTCTTAGGTGTTCATGTGGCATTTGTTGAGGAACTGAGGTAGCTGAGTCGATGTCTCCTGAAGAAGATGGTTCTGATGATGATTCAGGAGTAGCAAATATGTTTTCAAATGGAGCATCTTCAGGAGTAGCAAAGGGATTAACTTCATCATTGATGCCAGAAACATTTCCATGATGTACATTTGAAGAATGATGATTTGTTGATGAGACTGAAGGATCAGCAGCAGGTGCTTCTTGACCAACAGATATTGAGATTGATGGATTGACTTCATTCACTGGAATACGAGCATCCTCTGTTGTAGGGATCAGCACCTCATTAGTAGTAGACTCATGTCACACCCCCAAATTACCTGTTTTGCAGTGGAATGGAATTCCTGGGGATTGACTGTCATAGCATCACAATCACAGTTATATTGAACGACCTAAAGTGTCGTTTGGAAAATACATCGTTTGATTTAATAAAATAATCAGAGTTACAACATAGGTCCCAAAAGTTTACAAAGTTTGCGGAAATATAAATATATTACAAGTCCAAACGATGGTTTTAAAAGAAAGTGCCATAATGTACAATGATGTAAGTCGACGCCGCGACTTAAAAGGTGGTTCCTTAACCATGCCATGATGATAATGCCTTAGATACCTGAGAATAAACATGCTAAAAAGGTCAACACAAAGGTTGAGTGAAATCCATAGGTTTAAGTAATTCGTTTGAACACAATAATCGTAGTGTGAGTTAAATGGTTTCACACTCATCGTTAAAAACAAAATCGTATTTATTTCACTAAGTTCATGACACCAAAGCGTAAACATCGCACCAATAAAAATTGGTAATCATCGTTTCATCGCCGCCCTAATAGGTAATTTGCCAATTTACCTTAATGATTCAAATATAGTGCGCTCGATTTCCCCTAAATGGGTCAATAGGAGCGGGAGTGTTAATTCCAATAGGCCTATTCACAATATTCGCGCTCACTCGCAAGTGACTAATGGTTCATGATGTAGGGACTTCGAACATGGCAAATACTTAGTGACAATAAAACATTCGGTTATAGCATACAGTTCAAAGCATATGTGTTCGATTAAAAATGTAGCATGTATCTCCCCCAAGTGTTTGTAAAACAGTTAAAAGAGTAAAAGTGGGGCTATGAACTCACTTGATAAACTGGTATGATGACAAGAGTGAGTACACTGAGGTATAGCGTGATGTTTCAATCTGGACCTATTACGAATGATATGATATATAATGAGTTGCAATGTAATGTTATGCATGCATTTCGTATGTTATTTATACCATTTGCGAGTTTTGAAAAATATTACTTATCGTCGAAAATACTCTTTTGACGTCTTGACCATTCAAAAATCACTTTACAAGTATTTACGTCAAAATGTCATCCTACAATGGTTTTATAATGATTTATGGTGAAATTTTCACTTTTCGTCGTAAAACAATGTCGTCGGAATTTTTTTTTTTAAAAGTAACAAAAATGGCTTCGAAAAACTAGTCGTAAAATGGTGTACGTCGAACGTTAGAGAACGAACTCGACGGTTTTGGAAAGTTTGTATCGAAATCTAGAAGTTTCAGTTCAGGAGTTTTCGTCATAAAGGTCTTGAACATAAAGATAATAGGGGTTAAAGATGGTGATTTTGTCTAATTGTTGTGCAAAAAGTGAGTTTCGGCCAAGTTTAGACATCCATAAATAATTTATTACAACTCCGCTATACAAACGGCTTGTCGTTTTGAAAAATATGCCCGGTGATCTTAATTTTACTAGAAGACAATTCGTTTCAAAAAGTTTCACATCATGGTTAAAAACAGCCCTCAACATGGTCGTTACAGCTACCGTAATACTTGTATCGTAAAAATAATATAGATTTTCAGAAAATAATAGTTACGGCAATTTTTATGAAAACGTGCATATCTTTGTCGTTTCAAATCCGTTTTCTACGTATAATACGTCTTTAGCTTCGTATCGAAGTAAACTAATATATTTTTGACAAGTCGAAATAATTTGTGAAGCTTAAGGCTCGTTTTTGACTCGTACAAGAAAAATATAGTATGCTGAAATTTCTGAAAATATAAATTTCTTCGTCAAACTTGTAAAATCCATAACTTTTTCGTTATAACTCCGTTTTTATCCGTTCAAGCGGCCACGGATTCGTTTTAAAGTATATTTTCTAAATATCAAAGCCAAAAGGTCGTGCCTACTGTCGGTTTTTCCAGAAAATCGAAACAAGGACAGAACCTATTTTATAGTTATCGAAAATAGTTTTTCTCGGACAAAACCTATTCTAATCCCTTCAAATCAACTCCAAAACTAATCTAATCCTACCATACACCTTCTTAGGGTGTCATGGGTTCCTAGACATCATCAAGACCAACAAATACCAAGGGGATAATTATAGGATGACCATAATATATATATAACTCTAAAATCATGTAAAAATGGTATAAATCACATATGTCTTGCATGTTTGTACCAAAAATGAAAAGATACATATGAAATGAAAAGGAAACATGAAAAATGAAAGAAACATGCTTACTAGTGAATATGATGAGGTGCAAGTAACAAGGTTAAACCTAAACACTCTTGGTTTTTATTTCAAAACCTTATAAAGAATGTTAACTAGATTGTTAAAACACTTGAGAAAATTTTTGATGATGATCCCTTTGAAACCCTTGTGATGGCCGGTTGGGAAGAACCAAAAGAGAGGAAGAAAATATTTAGCTAACACTTGAAAGAGTATGAAATGAAGTGAATGAGAAAAAATGATTGAAGTGAGACTTTATGAAATGTGTATAGACATAAAAATCAAAGACCATGCATACATTTATTACTAACCCTCCCCCTTGGTCGGCCAAGGGGGAAGGGATGTAGATATTTATATTTTTTTTTTTTTTTTTTTTAAATTGTATATAATTTGTATAAGGGTTTTAGTCGTACATTAGCAATGTACTTTTCAAAGTGTCCCGTTTTAGTACGTGTACTTTTTTTAAGTTGTAGAATAGCAATGTACTTTCATAAGTGTTCCAATCTGGTACGTGTACTTTTTTTAAGTTGTAGAATAGCAATAAACTTTCCATAAGTGTTCCAATTTAGTACGTCGATTGACGTACTAAAATGGAACACTTATAGAAAGTACATTGTTATTCTACAACTTAAAAAAAGTACACGTACCAAAACGAGACACTTTCAAAAGTACATTGCTATTCTACAACTTAAAAAAAGTACACGTACTAAAACGGAACACTTTGAAAAGTACATTGCTATTGTACGACTAAAACCCTTTGTATAATTGTGTAATATTTATGTAATTTGTAAGAAAAGGTAAGTAAAGTGTAGATAATTGTAACTTTTTGGTACAAGTAAGTTTTTGATAGGTCAAAATAGATTGTAATGAGATAATAAAAATTGTAAAAATACATTCCTTGCGAAATTTGAGTGATATAAAAATTATCGAGTAGTTTTTAAGAAAAGTGTCGTAATAATTTAACTTTAACGATTAATATACCAAATAAATTTAAAACACTAGGAAAACTCGAAATATAGTTTTTATAAACTAAATGTAAGTATAAAAATGTGTCGGGATCATTTTTGAAAGTAACGGATTAAATATTTAAAATAATAACTCACGCGATAACGTTTATTTAATATAAAAATTACGCGTTAAATGTGAAATGAAATGTCGTGAATGAACTAATATGATGCAAATGATGTGAATGAAATGTAGACTAATCCTAGTCCATATGAAATGTACGTGATGTTATGATCATGAATTCGCCGCTAAACCATAAAGGTTACGCGAATTTGGAACAAGTAAACCAAGTTTACAATAACTGTTGAAATTGTAAGGCATGAATTGTGTCGAGAAATGACCTGAAAGTTCGGGTTGTCACAACTCATACAGTTCATCAAACATTGGATCAAACAATTTCTTTACATCATCTTCAGATGGAGGTACATATGGAGTTTCTTGAGAGGAGTTTGGAACAAGGGATGAACCAATGGGACTGTTTTGAGGTGCGGGTCCTGAGCTGGAGTGTCCAGGAGCCATTTGACCGGTCAGCTCATCAAACGTAACGTGAATTGTTTCCATGATATTTCGGGTTCTTTTGTTGTGGATTCGGTATCCCTTTTTGTTTGGTGCATATCCTACAAATACTCCAATGTCAGCTTTAGCCCTAAGTTTGCCCAAGTCTTAACCCTCATTAGTTGGATAGCACAAGGCACCAAACACACGAAGGAAAGATAGATTAGGTTTTCTGTTGTGGACAAGTTCATATGGAGTTTTTCCATGAATGGTGTGAATCAGGGAACGATTTTGTGTGTAGCATGCAGTGGCGATTGCTTCAGACCAGAGAAACATTGGAACCTTTGAGTAGATCAGCATTGTTCTAGCAGCTTCAACAAGAGTACGATTTCGTCTTTCAACTACACCGTTCTGTTGTGGGGTTCGTGGAACACTTCTTTGATGGCTGATTCCAACGCTTTCATAGAATTCACTAAGTTGTTTGTTGACAAACTCAGTTCCATTGTCTGTTCTGATAATTCTGACAGTTTTGTTAAGTCGAACCTGCAGCTGTTTGATGAGTTTGATGATGATATCAGGAGTTTCATCCTTTGTCCTTAAGAACTTGACCCAGGTGAATCTAGAGTAATCATCAACCACAACTAACACATATTTCTTCCCAAAGATGTTCTGCACCCTCATTGGTCCACATAAATCCATATGAATCATGTGAAGAACTTCTGTGACAGAGTTAGTAGGTTTGGGTTTATGGGCATACTTCTTGCTTTTTCCCAATTGACATGCTGAACAAAGATGATCCTTTTCATACTTTAGTCTAGGTAAACCTACAACTAAGTCCTTTCTGGAAAGATCGTTGATGGTGCCGAAGTTCAAGTGATTGAGACGACGATGCCATAACCATGACTTTGTTTTTGAAGCCTTAGATAACAAGCAGATTGGAGATGCTCTCATCATGTCATCGATAGAGATGGTGTAAAGGTTTGAGCCACGAGTTCCTTTCAACAGTTCCTTACCATTAAGATCTCTAACAAAGCAGGTATGTTTTCTGAAGGCTACTTCCAGATCAGAATCACAGAATTGACCAACAGAGAACAGATTATGACCTAAACCTTCCACATAATACACTCTGGAGATGACACTATCACCAACAACATAATCTCCATAACCCATAATAGCACCGAAATGATCATTACCAAATCTAACAGTCCCGATAAATTTGCTCACGAAGTTCATGAGCCGTGACCGGTCTCCAGTCATATGCTTGGAACAGCCTGAGTCCAGGTACCACAGAACGATTTGAACGATCTGCAGTTGAACACAGACAAGAATGGATAACTGGATAATTGGGATCCCCATGCAAGAATGGGTTCCATTTGGTTAGTTACAATGGTTGGACCACCCACATCAGAAATAGAAGCATTCATATCAGAAAATGAGGTACTGGGATCATTGTGAATAGATGCAATACTAGTGTCTGTATTAGCCCTGTTTACAGTGTGACCACTTCTTAAGGGAATAGTTCTACCAGTAGGCATCCATTTTCTAGTGGGCATTATCTGATTGGTCTTATGACCAACAGGTATCCAATAAAAACCTATTCTGCTGAATGTTCTTCCTGTGGGTTTCCATTGTTTTCTAACTTTCTTTCGCTTTTGCTTTTTAGCCTTTTTAGCATGAATTTTAGCATTAACAATATTAACTGGACAATTAACATCATTAGGCAAAACATTGACACCACATTCATGATTAGAAATAGAATTCAAGCAGTCATCAGTACAAGGTTTGCAAATAGTATCAGAATTCGAATTAATTACAGTACGCCTATGGCTAATACTAGAATCAACACGATTCGTTTTATTCAATTCAAGCTTAAAGTTCCTAGATTGTTCTTCTACTCTTTTCCAGTGCACATTTTTAGCTTGCGAGGTCCTATCATTCCTTGTATTGTCTTGAGACTTTGACCTGCTCCCTTTAATGTCACTGATTACTCCTGTAGAGGGAATGGGAACATTAGTTTGTTTTACTACTCTTTGCCCCACCTGTTTAGATGTGCTGGGATCTGAACTACATGCAGGTGCACTACGGTTCACTTTCTTAAAGCTAGATGTACTGAGATTAGTACTCCTAGAAGGCACATTTGAGTTCTCTTTCCTAGCATTGGCATATCTAGAATCTGAACTACTCAAGGGTACACTATGGCTCTCATTCAAAACATTGGGAATCGAGTGCATATCATATTTGGCCTTAGGCATTGAGCAAGGAATCAAAGGGTTAACTCTCTCACCTAATGTCTTAGGGCATATAGTGATCAAGCATTCTAAGATTTCTTGAGATCGTTTGGCATATGAGCATGCATGTCCAATTGCATTATCATGAGGTTTCTCTAGCTTATCCTCTTCAACAATCTCACGCAGGCATTCTAAGCAATCCTTAAGGGATGAGAAATATGTTTGAATGGCAAGTTTGTTGTTCCTTAGGTGAGGGGGGACATATGTCACAGATAAAGCAGATTTATTACCAGAGTGAACCTTAGATACAACATTCTCCCCATTGATCATTGGCATTTTCCCTTTTACCTGACTCCTCAGATTCTCAATTTCCTTTTGCAATGAAGTTATTTGTTCGTTGTTTTTGTTACGAGTGACTTTAATTGATTCAAACAACTCATTGAAGTGACGTTTAACCTTTTCATTTTCTTCTAGAAAACTTTCGTTTTCCTTTTGTAAAGCATTTACTAGGTTTTGAAGATGAAACGTTTGAGAACTCTGATAATCTAAAGAAGGAGGCATTTGGGAGCCTGTCATATTGTTTGTTTGACCCTTTAATTGAGAGATTTGGGCTTTCAACTTTATGATCGTGTTGCACTGAGCTTGAATCTGTTCATCACGTTTGTTAATTTGAAAAACTGCATCAAACTCTGGAGCATCTGAAGATGTCTTGACATTTGAAGTTTTTACATTTTCTTTAAGATGTTGATATTTTAGTTGTAAATTAAAATGCTCAACTTCTAGTTTAGAAAAATGTTTAACGAAATTGTCGTGATCATCCAGTTCAATTTTCTCATTTAGTTTAGAATTAGTTTTTTCAAGCTCAATGACACGATCATGGGAGACTTTCAGGGCCACAGATAATTCATGAAATTTGGAAGCATTAATAGAGCAATTTGAAGCAGTGAAAAACACATCTTGAGCAACACATTCAGTAATAAGATTCTCATTTAATGTATGCAAGTTCTTTCTCTCAATCTCATTATATTTCAGTGCACGTTCATAGTCACTAACTTCAACAACCATTGCATCAAATTCCTTTTCCATTCCCTTAATATCAGTTTCTATTCCCTTTTTAAGACTCTCAAAGTGATCTTTTAGAAGTTTAAAGAAGGGCATGACCTCAGTTAAATAACATTCTTTCATTTGTTCAAAACCCCTTTCTCCTTCAGTTATACATGTGGGTGTGATCCTTTTCTTGCAAGTTTTCTCAAAATCAACAAATAGTTGAAATATAACGTATTGGCTAATTAATGTCTTGCTTTTAGTGGCAATTTTTCTAGGTACAAGATGCATTGGTGTATTAGGAGGATACACAGTTGCTCTAGGCATTTTCCAAAGGGGAGGGTTGGTTTCAACAATATTTTCCGCTTTCTGTTTATCTAAATCCTTTTTCCAGAAGACTTGTTCGGGAGTCAACAATGTCTGAGGCTTAAACTTGTTCAAGGAAATCCAATTTTCCTTCTTGTAATCATGAGGAGCGATAATTATGTTTTTCTCTTTGCATTTAGGATCATTTTGTTTCTTATTTATCTTCTCCCTAGTGATTTCATTTGATATCTTATCTTCCTCAGTGCACTCAACGCAACTAGGTTTCTGTCTAGGCTTAAGGATTTCATCACCATCATAAAGCACCTTATGAGCATTTCTAGCCTTCTTAATTACCTCTGGATTTGGTTCCTCAACAAGGGGAATGCTATGCTTATCGCTTAAGACTCGATGTTTGGTGACCATGTGAGCAGTCTGAATGGTGTTTCCTTGTATGTACAACTTGTTTTCAAGTTTGTTTTTCAAAGTTTTCAGATTAGAAAAATCTCTCAAGAGTTTTGATTCCTTTGCATTAAATTCTTGCTTAAGCATTTTCACATTTTCTTGAAGTTCTTGTTTTTGTTTAGCTGTTTTAGAAAGTTTTTCTTGCAAGGAATTTAATTCTTGTTTCAATACTTCTTCTCTAAACTTACTTTTTCTAATTACTGTACTCACTTGGACATCCATTTCCTGCTCACGAGTGGTCAACTCAAATTTTGCACGTTGTTCATAAATAGCAACACGTTCCTTATAGGCATTTAGTTCAGAAATTATGGAATCATCAGGAGCACATGCAGTGTATTCATCAAAGACATAGTCATTGTTGACTGCAGAAGATGCATCACTTGGTACAACTTCACTTTCACTTTGTTTCACGTATTGATCGTATGGGACAATATTGTTATTACCCATATTTTCAACATTTGATTCAATAGTTTCAGTTGATTGTACTTTGTCATGCATCTGTTGCACATCAGCATCATCGTATAGTTTTAATACCTCTGAGATGAGTTTGTCCTTGGATGGGCCAGCTTGTGGTGAAGAAGAGATCTTGGGAGAAACCATTGGAGAGATGCTAGCCATAAAGATTGTGTGTGCAGTAGGTCCATCATCTACATCAGAGTCGTATGCATCACAGTCAGCGACTTGAAAGGCGTTCTGATGATTGTGACCTATCTCCTGAATAGGCTGCTCATCCACATCTGCATCATAGGTCTTGGCATTGCCCTCAGCAAGAAACAGCAATTCCTCTTCATCCAATGCAGCACCATTGTCCTGAGCTTGTGCCAGCAACATCTTGTCTCTGAAGTAATCAGCATTCTGTGGACGCTTTGGAGATGTACAGTTCCTTGCAATGTGTCCTTCACCACCACAGTTATAGCATTTGATTGGCTTAGCTAGACCTTGGTTACCATTTCTTCCTCGATTCTGGTTGCCAACATAACCTCTCCCAGCTCCACCTCTTCCCTGATCATACTGTCTTTCCTGAACTGGTTGCCCCATAATTTTCCCATCTCTTATCAATGCATGGTTGTGAAGATTGGAGGCGGTTCGGATCTCATTGCAGGTGTGGAGTTTGTTGGTGTGAGGTGAAAGTGTCCTGTTCTCTTTAACCATAAGTGTTAGTTGATTGATGAAATGTTCCATGACAGCATTTGCATCAGGTTGCTTGAACCTTGGATCAGAAATGGGTTTGTGATTATCATCAATCATGGGTGCAACTGGAGAAGCATTTGTGGAAGTTCCATTATCTGTGTAGAAGGCAGTTGAATCATTTGTAGACCTTGTTTCTCCCTGACCTTTGAGCTGATCAAGAATCCTCTTTTCAAACATGGCATGTCTCTCATTCTGAAGGAGGAAAGCATAGAGTTGCTCATAGTTCGTATCCTTCAATCCTTTAGTGAGTTTCACAGATGTGACAAACTTGTGCCATTCGGGATTCATATTGTTCACAAATTTTGAGTTCAGCTGAATGTTAGGCATTGTCATTCTGATGTTCCTCATGTCATTCACTAACTTATGGAATCTCACATAGTACTCATATACACTCTCATCTGGTTTCATCTTGAAGTGCTCAAATTCGTCATAGAGTTGGGATTCTCTGTCTTCCATAGTTAATTCTGAACCCGAGAGAAGCATCTTAACATTATCCCAAACTGCCTTAGCATCTGTGTTATGATTGATCAGCTTGTAGATGTCTTTAGGAAGACCTTGAAGAACAATGTTTGAAGCCCTGATATCTGCATCGAATCTCTTTTTCTCTTTATCATCAAGCTCATCATACATCTTAGGTCTGTCCATTCCGTAAACAGGAGTACCATCTTCATTAGTATCAAGTATGTCTCTAGTCGTCTCAACTCGATATGGTCCTTCATCAATGGATTTGAGAATGTTGACACCATTTTCCTTTCCAAGGCAATACAATCTGATTCGTTGAGCCCAAGAGTCGTAGTCAGTTCTGTCAAGCATGGGTGGACGAGTATCTGAGCCAGCTGCTTGTACATCCTCGGCAACAGTGGAGATGACAGTAGGGACGTTGGTAGACATGTTAACAGATTATACGGGATTTTATAACTCTATGATTAAACCGGGAAATAGATTCTTTCACGGGATTTTACTAAATCAAGAGAAAACCGTAAACAATCACTCAAGTCGCTAGGAGATAAATCACTAAATCGCTAGAAGTTAATGCACTAAGTCGCTAACCCTTAATTCGCTACACCCCTAAGTCGCTAGAGTCCCAAGTCGCTAGACAGAAAAGCAAGTCGCTAAGTAGTAACTCGCTACAGACCAAGTCGCTAGCCAAATTTTGGCAGCAATTCGCTACCCAAGTCGCTAGATATGCAAGTCGCTAAAGAGCAACTCGCTACAGATCAAGTCGCTACCACAAGTCGCTACCCGTAGTGGAGAATCCACTACTTGTACTTTAACTCGCTAGATCTAACTCGCTACCTTCAACACTGTAAGTCGCTACAAAAATGTGAAGCAAGTCGCTACCAAGAAAATATTCCGTGAGCTAAGTCGCTAGCTTGAAAAACCATATAAACATCACTTTTCAATCCAAAAACAACCCAACCAAGATGATTCAAGCTTACCAAATGAAAACCTAAACACTTTTGATGATTCTAAACATAAAAGTACCAACAAAATTCAAACTTTAACACAAGAAATCAACCAAATGATGCAAAAACCACTAAACTTTTTCAAACTCAAAAACCACCTAAAAACCACTATAAATCCAAAGATGTGCAAGATATGATCTAACCATGGCTCTGATACCAATTGTAATATATTAGTTTTCACATACACATCAAACCATAACACAAAGTAGCATATAGATGGAATTCTAGAGAGAGAAAGTTAGAGGTTTAGGGAACTTAGTGAGAGAAAGTGAAAGATATTATTATGAGCTCCAACTCTCTACCTTGGGAGGTAGAGAGTATTTATAGTCTTACATAAAACGCCACACTTTGGGCTGTGGATCAGGCATACAGTGGGTAAAGACCCGTCCGTCCTCCACGGTGTTACTTAACTAAATACTACTAAACTTAAATGAACTATGACTACGAGCTTTCCAACGATTACATATACTTGAGGTGACCGACTCTTTAATACCGGGAATTTCTAATTCCTAACACTTTGGTTTCGGTGAATATCTGTTTTAGGGGAACATGCAGCGGTTCATCAGCGGTTCATAGTCCAACATCAACATTATCAACCATCCAATAAATACTTAGGTAAACACATCATTCACGCGTTCTGTCGGCTATTGCAATGACAACATGGTGATTTAGACCCGATATGCCAAACTTGAGCATGAAGTAAAATCCCCCAGATTTGTTACTTAAACTTGTACTAATCCTCGTGAAAAAGAAACGGTGTACCCAATGTACAAAACCTCTTGACATTCTCAACTGAGTGAGACACCGAAGTGATAGCTACGTTGTGGGTTAAGCGAGAAAGAATCACAAACGTAACTAAATAGCCAAGTCTTTATCACTTTCTTTATATGCCCAAACAAGTCATCTTCGCGGAAAGGCAGAAAGAAAGAAGACGAAATAAGTAAACGCGCCCGGAAAAACCTCACTTCAAATCTAAATAAGAGATACCGTCTAAACAACCCCGTAGTCAACCTAGTTCCAATAACAATTCAAGTCGTGACAAAATATTTTTCGTGAAAAGGTATATATCAAAGTATCAACCCTCATATCACAACAACAATCATCATCATACCAAATTTCCAAACCTCATAACGAATCTCATCATTTCATCAACTTACATCATCAAATCTCATTATCTTATCATATGATCAAATCTCGAGAAGCCCATCTGACCCAATCATGTGTGCAAACCAAACTTGGTTACTTGTAAAAATCAAGGCCCGGTCTATGAAAAACAATCCAATCGTCCAAGTAGAGCCTGTAAAGCAATAAACTCAATACCAAATTAGTGACACCAGTCAAGAAGCTCAAGCCCAAGTGAGGTCACCACCTTCAATAAATTATTTCACAAATATTAAGCTCAAGTCGTGATCATATGTATCTTTCCGTGAAAATTTATGAGACCAAGAATACCACTCTTTACGCCAATATTTTCAAAGTGTATCCAAAATTTTTATTTGCCAACAAAGATTAGGATGACACAAATTGAGTAGCATATTCAGAACAATATCACCCCATATCCAAAAAGCCCACAGCGCATGAAATAGTAGATCCAAGTCCATTATCCAGATTATATCAACACACACTATGTGATCCACGATCCAACTTCAGCCCATGAGAGATTAGATTTAAAACACGGCAACCCAGGTAACAAGTCCTACCCTAATATCACGAGTATAAACATGCCACTAATCACACTTGATACCCTAATCCCTTAAAATTATCTATGTCAGCTCCCAATACTTACAAACTATAAAGCATTAAACCATAAAACATTTAATCATGAGGCTTTAAAGCACATATTCGCGAGTACCCTCGATATTAAATATCTGAGTCATATTTCATGCGGCCCACAGTTTATGTTGATAACAATAATACCCAACAACAGACTTAACATACATCTTTCAATACCAAATATGTCCACGCCAGATAACTCATAACTTCATATCAGCCCATAAGAAACCCTCATCCAATATAACACTACACGGCCCAAAAAAAATCTCCGATCTAAATCAGGTCTACCCTAATATTCGGGGTATATATCTCCACATAATAACCTTTAACCCTAAAATCTCTCAAAAGATCTGCCCCCCTCCTTCTCATATCCTAAACTTTCACATATCACCCAACCCTAAATCACTACTCATAAACAGTCCGCCTCTCACATCTCTAACAATACTATCAAATCACATAATCCATTATCATACCCTAATGATCTCAATCATTATGACCCCAACACATCTTAACACACGACTGCCCCATCTCTTGTTATTACAGCTACTCAAAATAGCGGGTCCAAACAAGAGTCTTCCACTTACCTCGCCACAGAGATGGCTTCGAGGAACCAGAGACAACCACGATGACAAACTAACTCTTCAAGGTAGGTATTACTTTGATTATTGTTTGAGTCTTGAACGAACTTAATGAAAAAGAGATAACATAGTTGTTATACTCTTGTCTTAATGTTCGGATAGTAAACATTGTTGATCAATGATGAGTTTTTCATTTCGTGTATATGGACTTTTGGGTTCGAAAGGACTTGAAGCACACGAAAAAAAAACTGAGATCAATATAGTTTTTATTATTTCAAGAATGATGTTTAAATGAGTGTTGGGGAGAGATGGTGAGGGTCTATTGGTGAGTCTAGTTTAGGTAAAGTTGATGTTTGATTGAGTCGACACTGTTAGACCTCCTTTATGCTTTTTACTTCGACTGCTTTACAAAAAAAATCATGGACTTATGATGGATCTTACAAAATGAGGTTCATGTGTCTTGGTATATGGTTGCTTGAGGTCGAGTCTTGTTGATGTATTGTGATATTATGGTTGTGGTCTTGTGTCGATTCTCCTTCTTCCTTTCTGTCTTAACTTTGTCAAAAGCCCAAGTCGCTACCCATATTTTTCAAAGTAACTCGCTACCCGTTTTTTCAAAACAAGTCGCTAAGACTCAAGAGTCAAAGTGGTTTAGTCAAGTTGCTAACAGTTTTTCAAAGCAAGTCGCTAGATCTAAGATATGAGCCAAGTCGCTAGATAATGAGCCAAGTCGCTAGCATAGCCAAGTCGCTAGCATAGCCAAGCGCTAGCATAGCCAACTCGCTAGCATAGCCAACTCGCTAGCAGCGGTTGACTCAATAGTCAACACGCTTTGAAAACATTGTATCTGGACATCTTTTAAGGACAACTCGCTAGCACTTTACCAAGTCGCTAGCATTGATAACAAGTTGCTACGAAGAACATCAGAACATCAGCGGTAAACAAACACCAGCAGCAACATATTAATAACCCAGAAAAAGTGACATAAAGCCCAATATTTACCCGGTATGACAACAATTGTAGACCAAAATAGCCACTTTGACTTCACAGAAATTTAGTAGCAAAACCACAAGTTGCTATCAAGAAACAAAATACCACAAGTCGCTAGAAAGAATCATGTTAAAAAAACAGTTTCAATATAAAACTTTAACCTAAGCAACTTAAATCAGACCACCAAGTTATACCATAAGATTCATGACAAAAATAGTTTTGTAACATCCTTAAAAACATTCAACAAAATCAGAACCTCAACAAACACATGCATCAACCCACGAATCAAAAACGCATCACCACAGCCAACCCATTCAATACCGTATAAACCACATACAACAAACCACGAATCAATAACCACCATAAATCGACACAACACAATAACCTTGGCTCTTGATACCAATTGTAGGATCGTTATTTTTATTGTGTTGATGATTCGGGTGGTCTTGGATGATGGAAATACATGATTGCCATAGTTAGAGAGTTAGTAGAGAGAGAGAGGGTGTTCTTGCTAGAGGTTTACACAAATGAAAGATTAGATTAAAATGAAGCACCACCCCTTCCATGGATGGAAGGGGTGTTTATAGTTACACAATACACGACCTCCTATCGGCCTGTGGATCAGGGATACAGTGGGTAAAGACCCGTCCTTCCTCCACGGTGTTGCACTAAACTAAACTACGCTACTAAATAACTAATAAACTACTAAACAACTAAAATAACGACACATCTACGAGCTAACTTATGCTAGATCATAATTGGGGTGACCGACACTTTAACATGGAATTTTCTAATTCCTAACAACCAGCTTATGAAATCTCACATAGTACTCATAGACACTCTCATCTGGTTTCATCTTGAAGTGTTCAAATTTGTCATAGAGTTGTGATTCTCTGTCTTCCATAGTTAATTCAGAACCTGAGAGAAGCATCTTAACATTATCCCATACTGCCTTTGCTTCAGTGTTGTGATTGATCAGCTTGTAGATGTCTTTAGGAAGACCTTGAAGAACAATGTTAGAAGCCCTGATATCAGCATCGAATCTCTTTTTCTCCTTATCATCAAGCTCATCATACATCTTTGGCCTGTCCATTCCGTAAATCAGAGTTCCATCTTTAGCAGTATCAAGTACATCTCTAGTCGTCTCAACCCGATACGGTCCTTCATCAATGGATTTGAGAATGTTGACACCATTTTCCTTTCCAAGACAGTACAATCTGATTCGTTGAGCCCAAGAGTCGTAGTCAGTTCTGTCAAGCATGGGTGGACGAGTATCTGAACCAGCTGCTTGAACATCCTCGGCAACAGTGGAGATGATTGTAGAAACGTTGGTAGACATGATGACAAATTAAACGGGATTTTATAACTCTATGATTAAACCGGGAAATAGATTCTTTCACGGGATTTTACTAAATCAAGAGAAAACCATAAAGAAATCACCCAAGTCGCTAGAAAATTATGCACCAAGTCGCTATCTTCTAATTCGCTATTCCACCAAGTCGCTAAAGTCCCAAGTCGCTAAGCAAAAGACAAGTCGCTAAATAGCAACTCGCTAAGCCTCTAGTCGCTAGCAAAATTTTTGCAGCAATTCGCTAAGATACAAGTCGCTAAGGAATCAAGTCGCTAAATAGCAACTCGCTACTTACCAAGTCGCTAACACCAAGTCGCTACCCGTAGTGGAGCATCCACTACTTGTACTGTTAGTCGCTAGGCCTAACTCGCTAACTCCACAAACTGCAACTCGCTACAAAAATGTAAAGCAAGTCGCTAGCAAGAAAGAAATCCGTAGGTCAAGTCGCTAGCAAGAAAACATCACAAACATCACTTTTCAATCCAAAAACAACCCAACCAAGATGATTCAAGCTTACCAAATGAAAACCTAAACACTTGTGATGATTCTAAACATAAAAGTACTAACAAAATCCAAGCTTTAACAATAAAAATCAACCAAATGATGCACAAACCACTAAACTTTTTCAAACTCAAAAACTACCTAAAAACCACTAGAAATCCAAAGATGTGCACGATATGATCTAACCATGGCTCTTGATACCAATTGTAAGATATTGGATTTCACATACACATCAAACCTTAACACAAAGTGGGCGTATAAGTGGAATTCTAGAGAGAGAAAGTTAGAGGTTTAGGGAACTTAGTGAGAGAAAGTGAAAGATATTATTATGAGCTCCAACTCTCTACCTTGGGAGGTAGAGAGTATTTATAGTCTTACAATAAAACGCCACACATCGGGCTGTGGATCAGGCATACAGTGGGTAAAGACCCGTCCGTCCTCCACGGTGTTACTAAACTAACTACTACTTAACTTAAACTAACTACGAGTACGAGCTTTCTAATGATTACATATACTTGAGGTGACCGACTCTTTAATACCTGGAATTTCTAATTCCTAACACAAACTCAACAAGCACGAGCAACTGCAAATATTTTACAATGGTTTGAATATCAAAACTCGGCAATTATTAGAATCAAAAGAACCTATCCCCTTAATGACTGCTGATAAAGGATGGACAAGAGTTGAAGAAGTGGCTCTCCACTCTTCGTCTTGGAATGAAGATTGGAATGAAGACCCAATCGAGCTGCAATCGGTAATCAAGAATTTGGAGGAATTTGAAGTTGATATGCAATCCCTTACTGAAGAAGTGAAAATGGTTAAACACAAATTCGATAAACCTATGGATGGGAGAGTAATAGATCTCGAAAAGGCTATGAAAAAGCTTGTTAAGGAATTCAGCAGAAAGCAAGAAGAAAGCGAAAAATTGGTATGGAATATCAAGCGAGATTACGACCATGTGCTAAGAACTCAAGCAGCTGCTATAAGAAGACTAGAAAATCAAGTTGTGAAGCTCGCAGAATCTGTCAGAATGAGAGATGAAGGGGAACTACCTAACAACTGAACCAAATCCTCGAGATCTAGCTCATGCTATTACAACCAGAAGTGGATTAAACTATAAGGAACCTGTCTACCCTTCAAGCTCGAATGATCAGAATGATGATATGCCTCAAAACAACAACAAGGAAACGGAAGGCGCTCAACCAACTATCGAAAAAGTTCGTCCCTACGTTCCTCCAATACCATTTCCAGGAAGAATTAAGAAGGAACAAGAACGAGCATTATTTCAAAAATTCATGGAAAAGTTACAACAACTCAGCATTAATATTCCTCTCGTTGAAGCCCTTGAGCAAATGCCCAAATATGCTAAATTCATGAAGGATCTCCTAATCCATAGAAGACTTTCTGATCGGACGCAGATTACTTTGAATCAAAGGTGTTTTGCCGCCCTACTAAAAGACATGCTTCTCAAAGAAGAAGATCCAGAGAGCTTCACCTTACCTTGCACCATCGGGGGTATTATGTTCGACAAGGCCCTTGCCGATCTTGGGGCAAGCATAAGTCTTATGCCATTCTCACTCTATTAGCACCTAGAATTGGGGGACCTGAAACCAACTAGAATGTGTATTGAGCTAGCTAATAAAACAACTCAATATCCTAAAGGAATCGCTGAAAATGTCCTTGTCAAGATTGATAAATTTGTCTTCCCGGTCGACTTCGTGGTCCTTGATATGGAAGAGGATGAAGTCCCAATTTTACTTGGGAGACCCTTTCTTGCCACCGCACATGCTATGATTGACGTCTTTAACAAGAAAATTTCATTGGAAATTGGAAATAACAAGATTACCTTTGATCTTGAAAAATCTATGAGATATGCTTCTTTCACTGACGACAACCTTGATGATCTCGACCTTATCGAAGCTAATGCTCAGAAACATGCCCAAGAATGCTTTCTGCCTGACCCTTTGAAATCATTGAAATTCGAAGATAATGATGGCATATCTAGCGATGGAGAAGGCGAATGGGAAGAACACACTGTGGACAACCAAACGCTATGTTCAGAAAACACCCCGGAAGAGGCTAATACTACCCCCAAACTCAAGGAGCTCCCTCCTCATTTAGAATATGCATTCATTAATGAGGATCCTAATTTTCCTGTAGTGATGTGTTCTTTGTTATCTAACAAAGAAAAGAAGTCGCTACTACAGGTTTTAAGCAAGCACAAGGGGACAATTGCATGGAAGGTTTCTGACATAAAATGGATCAACCCTTCATACTGTTCTCACAAGATACTGATGGAAGATGATTTTAAACCAGTAATTCAGCCACAGAGAAGATTAAACCCAAAATTCCAAGACGTGGTAAAAGACGAAATCATTAAACTCTTGGACGCATGTCTAATTTATGCTATTTCCGACAGTCCTTGGGTTAGTCCTATTCATGTTGTGCCAAAGAAAGGAGGAATGACAGTAGTCACTAATGAAGATAACGAGCTGATACCTACTAGGACAGTCACTGGCTGGAGGGTGTGCATCGATTACAGAAAATTAAACGACGCAACATGGAAGGATCATTTCCCCCTTTCATTTATCGATCAGATGTTAGAATGGCTCTCTGGACATGAGTATTATTGTTTTCTTGATGGATTTTCAGGATATTTTCAAATTCCGATCGCCCCGGAGGATCAAGAAAAGACTACTTTCACCTGCCCTTATGGAACATTCGCCTACCGAAGAATGCCTTTCGGACTATGCAACGCCCCTGCCACATTCCAACGGTGCATGACAGCAATATTCTCGGATATGTGCCAAGATTTTATGGAAGTCTTCATGGACAATTTCTCGGTTTTTGGTAACTCTTTTTCATCTTGTCTTAATAATTTATCTAAAATGCTTTCCAGATGTGAAGAAACCAACCTTGTCCTTAACTGGGAGAAATGTCATTTTATGGTAAAAGAAGGGATTGTTTTGGGGCATAAGATTTCACAAACAGGGATCGAAGTTGATAAAGCTAAGGTTGACGTTATTTCTCGACTACCTTATCCGACCAATCTAAAAGGAATTAGGAGTTTTCTTGGGCACGCTGGCTTTTATAGGAGATTTATAAAAGACTTTTCCAAAACTGCTAAACCTATGACCCAACTTCTCATGAAAGATGCAAAATTTGACTTTAATGATGATTGCAAAAGAGCTTTTGATATTTTAAAAGAAAATTGACTACTGCCCCTGTTATCATTGCTCCCGATTGGGGCAACGATTTTGAACTTATGTGCGATGCCAGTGATTATGCAGTGGGAGCTGTTTTGGGACAAATGGTGGACAAAAAATTCAAACCCATCTATTATTCTAGTAAAACCCTAAATGAGGCACAAGAACATTACACAACCACCGAGAAGGAACTCCTTGTTGTGATTTATGCCTTTGATAAATTTAGATATTATTTAGTAATGTCAAAAACTGTTGTCTACACTGACTATTCTACTTTGAAGTACTTATTCAATAAACATAATGCCAAACCAATATTGATAAGATGGGTGCTGCTGCTACAAGAATTTAAAATTGAAATCAAGGATAAGAAATGGGTGGAAAACTTAGCAGCTGATCACCTCTCTCGGTTAGAAAACCCTGAGCTTGAAGAACTTGAAAAAGAAACTATTCGTGATTCCTTCCCTGATGAGCATCTCATGGCAGTAAGAATTAAAGATTCCAGTCCCGAACCATGGTATGCAGATTTCGCTAATTACCTCGCAGCCAGAGTATTACCTAGCAACAAAACTTATGATCAAAAGAAAAAGTTATTCTCAGATCTTAAATATTACTTCTGGGATGATCCTTTCCTATTTAAATCATGCCCAGATGGTATTATCCGGAGATGTATTTTTGGAAATGAGCAGAAAAAGATTCTGGAACACTGTCACAACGAACCCGCTGGAGGACATTACGGGGCCGATAATACTGCTCGAAAGGTCTATGAGGTAGGATTCTTTTGGCCTAGTATTTTCAAGGATGCCGAAAAACATGTGAGAGATTGTGACGTTTGTCAAAGGGCAGGGAACATCTCTTCTCGTAATCAGATGCCACTTAACAACATTATGGTATGTGAGGTATTTGACATTTGGGGGATTGATTTTATGGGACCCTTCACCCCATCAAAGAATAAAAGTTATATCCTTGTACCTGTCAATTATGTTTCAAAGTGGGTTGAAGCTGAAGCTCTGCAAACATGTGATGCTAGAAGTGTCATTCGCTTTTTTAAAAGATTATTCTCTAGGTTTTGGAATCCCTAAGACCATCATAAGTGATCGAGGGACGTACTTTTGTAATGATATTATGGAGAAGGTTCTCAACAGATACGGGGTACTCCACCATATGTCTACACCTTATCACCCACAAACTAATGGGCAAACGGAAAACACCTATAGGGCACTCAAGCGAATTTTAGAAAAATCCGTCAGCAGTAACAGAAAAGATTGGTCCGACAAACTCGTGAAGCTTTATGGGCATTCAGAACAGCCTTCAAAACCCATATTGGAAGCACCCCTTTTAAGATCGTTTACGGAAAAGCCTGTCATCTTCTCGTAGAATTAGAACATAAAGCATATTGGGCTCTCAAATATGCTAATTTAGAGGCAGATGTGATCAAGGAACACCGATTTTCTCAAATAAATCGCTTAGCTGAATTATGAGACGAAGCATACGATCACGCCAAAGCATACAAAGACAGGACCAAAAGATGGCACGATAAGCGAATTAAGGATAAAAAATTTGAAGTAGGACAAGAAGTACTCATTTTCAACTTAAGACTCAAACTATTACCTGGAAAATGAGATCCCGTTGGGTTGGCCCCTACACAGTAAGTAAGGTATTCCCCTATGGGACTATTGAGGTTCATAATAAGGAATGAGACTTTTTCAAGGTAAATGGGCACCGAGCAAAAATTTACTATGGACACGATGTTAGTAAGCTTTCGGGAGATGAGTTCTTCGCACCTCCATAAAGCCCCAAGGCTCTGAGTCTAACTTAAAGACTCGTAAATAAAGAAAAGTGCTCTTTCGGGAGACAACCCGAATTATCTCTTTCTTTTGTTTTATTTCCATTTCTGTTGGGTTTTGTGTTTTTAACCATTTTTGCAGGAAACTAAGAGTGATTGTTGCTGCAGCATGCTGATCTGACTATAGTTACGGCGTAACTCATCTCAATGGTTACGCCGTAAGAAACCCTTTGCAGCACAATTTCAAATTCATTACCATTTACGGCGTAATTCCATCTCAGTGGTTACGCCGTGGCTACACTCTTGCAGCGTATGCCAGGTTTTGCCTAGTTACAGCGTAACTCCTTCTTAGAGTTACGACGTAACTATCCTCTGCAGTACTTCTTTCATTTTAAACACAATAACCTTGTATTAGTATTTTAAATGAACTTTGTGGGTGTGTTCCCTGTAAACCCTCACGAGACTTCACTCGTCCACTTAGGACACCAAGTGGTTTAAATGGCTTGTTGCATATGCTAAATGCAACCGTGATTCCTATGAAAGTGAGTTAGGTTTGTTTTTCATTTTTCATTTTTTTCTTTTTAGAATTATGCTTGTCGGTAGTGTGATTTCAGGGATTGAAGTTTGCTCATGGATGCTTATACGAAGGCACGACTCTTTTTTGTGGGCCTTCTTTCTTTTTGGATCAAATTTCAGGGAAGTTCTCGATCTAATTCTACTTTTCTCTTCACCTTTATTTAACGCTTAGTACAAAAGGGACTTTGTACAATTCAAATGGGGGGACGGGAGTAAAATTGTCTCTTGAACTTTATTTTTCCCTCGTTTTTCTAATTTATTTTGAAAAATTATGTCATTTTTAAAATTTTGACATGTTTTTCTTAACCTAACTAGATTAGACCTTAGCCGAGCACATACAACCCTTGATATTATATGGTGAGATTAGCCTTATCCATTTCCAATATTTTACCCCAAATCCACCAAATTATGAGTGTGCCGGTAGCTTGTAAACTTTAGAACTTGGCCTTTGCATCATTTCGAGACCATTGACGAGGTATGTTGAGTTAGCTCAATGTATTTGGATTTTTCAGTTTAAGAAGGCAGTATTATAGGATTATCACCCAAATAGCCTACCATTGTGTGTCTATCAATTAGTCACCTCGACTTCTCGTCCTCCATGTGAAACCCTTTTGTTGCACTAACCTTTAGTGCAAGATACCCCTAGATACATCCATCTGAACCATTCCTTTCATTTTGTTAACCCAATATATTGTTTCGATACACCTATAAACCTTAGCCTACCCTGTAGTCTTTATTTATGATTGGGAAGTCATCAGTTGCCTAAGATCAAGGTTCAAGTGGAAAGGTTTGTAAATCACGCTTTCGTCGATGACATATTCTTAAAGATCATTGAAGACCCCCTGAATTCCCATTGTTCATCTCAAGTGGGGGGATGTTATGTTTAGTTGCTACATCTATGTTGAAAAAAAAATAGTTATGTTATTTAGTTTATTGTAAAGTGCGATGTTATAAGCACTATGTTATGAGCTTTATATAAATTTAGTATCGAGGAGGCCACCTCGGTCACATTCGAAGATTGGAGTTGGTTAGTGTGCCAACAGTTAGAGAAAATGTAGTGTGCCCATCACGACGTCCTCTAATGACACATCTACTTAGTATTTCATGATCCGGTTTCTTAACTTCAAAGCTTGAACTTTGGGCGGACGGTAAGGGGTGATGACTTGGTTATAGATTTAGACTATCTGCTTGATTTTTATTTTACACCATTTATATATCCCATATCTTATCCTACCCTTTAGTCATGAAGCGTGTCTAGGTGACGCAGCGAGCAATCCTTGGTGTCTTGGCCATGGATTTGGTCATGTATCATTGATTTTGTCCACTTCATCGTGACATGTTAGTAATGAAGAGTCACCCCTAACCCTTGTCATGTCTACCTATATTGCCTTCGAAAATTGTTTAGCCCTTAACTCTAGTGGTGGAGATTTGTGTAACCGTCAAGCTTATGATAGAATACATGCTATGACTGTGCGATTGAGTGATCACCCCGAAACTGACACTTAGAATAGTTGAGAGATTTGAGTGTTTCGTTCCCATTTGGTGAGGTGTTCGGCTTTGTTTTATTCTAGCATAAGTGATTTGTAAAATTATATTTTCCAGGTTATGGGAGATATCTTTTTAGGAATCTTTCTAATAAGGTCTACTTGAGGGCAAGTAGAGTTCAAGTGGGGGGATATTTGATAACATCAAATTATCCTGAATATTAAGTGTCAATTTCCCCCGATAATGCTTTTAATTTATATCATTTATATGGATTTACGCTTGTTTTCCATTATATTCCACTTTCAGGTAAATTACGAGCATTGGAGCTAAAGAGACGTGGAATTGGAGAATTATTAAAGATTTATCATAGTATGCTCACTTTGAAGATGTTACGGTGTAACTCTTCTCTCACATTACACCGTAACTAAAGCATGACTCAGAAAGCCAACTCATCAGAAGATTACGGCGTAACTCTCCCAAAAGATTACAATGTAACTATATTAGGTCAAATGAGAATCCGCGCCGCTGATAACTACGCCATAATCGTGCATAAAATACGGCGTAACCAAGAATTATTGAAGATATGGCATAACCACTTCTAAGGTTACGCCATAACCAGCAGATCTAGTGCAATTTACGAAGAAATAGAGGATTACGACGTAACTATTTAATTAGTTACGCCGTAACCCAAATCTGGCCTATAAATACCCTACGATTTCTAGCGTTTCAGAGCATCCCATTTCACACACCACAACTAAAGAACGTGGGAAGAAGCCAAAGGCAGGTCTAGAGGAGCATACGGAGCTATCTCCAAGGGAGAAATCACTCCCCTACGATAAGCATTAGCATATTATCTTTTCTTTACTTTCGATTCATGTATTTCGTAACATTAAATATTGAATTGATTTGTATGGTTAATATGAGCGGCTAAGCACCTCTTGGTGCTGGCCTAGTTATGATTCCTTAATTGTTTTGTTTGCGTTTATATTACTTCTGTATAATTATTTCTAAGTGTATGCATGCATAGTTTATTGGTAGCTACCCTTGTTTCGGTAGTTTAGAATGGCGGTAGAGGCCAGTTGCTTAGGATATATGACCAACTGACCCTAAGTGAGTAGACTGAGACGGGAAGGGTAAGATATGACCAACTGATGACCCTTTCTACTTGTGCGATTTGACCAACTGATCACCTACCGTTTGGATGAACTTAAGAATTAGGGGGTGAGTGTTTAAGTTGCTAACGCCCGGGCACTCACTATTATAAGTCTAGCATGTAGCGGTACTTAATGACTCGGCTTAGGGGACCAGGAACACCTGGACATATGAGGGGACACCTGACTTCTCCAGTGGTGGCATCTTTGCTGATAAGTTAGGGCGAATTGACCAAATGTTGTCCTCTCGACTTTGACCCCACCTGAAGTAATTGGAAGTAATTAGACGTAGACATTACTAGCTAGGATGAATAACTAGGTTAGCACCACTCTCCTTTATTGATCACAACCTTTGCCTTTAATCTGCTTTAGTAGTTAATTAATTAATTCCTTATCATAATCATATTAAAATCTGTGACAACTAGACTTAGTAATAATCCAACACACATAGCTCTTGGGATGACACCGGTTTTACCGAATACTACACTACACACGACCGGGTACACTGCCCGTTAGTGCATTAGGGTAGACCATAGGTATAACGAGACATTATAAATATTAAAACCTGGTCAGTAAAACCTGCATCACATCTTATGCAACAACCTCATAACCGTTCTTCGGATGGACGTTTCCTTTTTCCTAACCTCATCAACTACACCAATCCTACTCCAATAGTCATTCTCATCAAAAATTGCATCACTAGTCACATCATGCATAACATAGTCAACGAAATGCTCCTATTTCATTTCCTCCTCTATGAACAAACCAAGTAAACCCACAAATTGTGGCAAATGACAGCATGACTCTTATAACCTAATCGAAACCATACAAAAATATCCTTATCAAGTCTACTTTGATCAACATCCTCATTAAACCAAATAAACGTGAAAAACTCCATGCACCACCCCTTATGAATTTTCTCCTCAATGCTAAAAGCTATCCCCCAAGCGTGGGATATAAACAAAAGCTCGTTACCCACCTTATAGTTATTTGTCAACATGTCCTTCACCTCAAAACTCACACCTATAACTCACCAACAAGTCCCAATCAACCAAATTCGGTACACCAATTCCTCCAATCAACCAAATTCGGTACACCAATTCCTCTACCTTGCAACTCATATAACTTATCATTGTATGCCTCTTTCTCCGGTGCGTCATAACAAAGCCAAGCTAGGTAGTCATTAGCAGGAGGTCCAATCAAGGATGCATTGTCACTCCTTATTCTTTTTCTCCTCAGTTTAGCAATGAGTAGATTCATGGGATCCTCATTGCTTCCTCGGGTTGCAACAATATGTAAACATTCAAAGCATAAAACACAAAAGCAAGATCCAATTCGCAAGAAATTAAAAATTAAAAATTTCAACATCAAACTATAAAAAACGCCGGTTTGGGTTTTTGTCTGGCGGTTTGGAACCGTATCTGGTTTGAAACCAAAACCGCCGGTTTTACCCACTTCACCAAAAAAAAGTCCTTTTGATTTTTGATTGCCCAAACCATGTTCTAACCATTTTTCAATACCATGTTTCAAGCCTCTTTTACACCAAACATTCAGTTCCAAACTCAAACAAAATTTTGCAAAATATTTTTTAAGCATACAAATAATAAAAAAAATTCATGAATTAACAATGTGTGATTCATACATTCAATCTAATAGCATATACATACCACAAATCAAACATATATCACCCTAAATTTTGAATTCAATGGCTGGGAATTTCATACGAATTTTCTTGTTCAACCTCAAAACTTCAATTACTTAAACCTAGGGGTGGAAACGAGCCCGAGCCGAGCCCGAGCCTGCCAGAGCTCGATCTCGACTCGTTTGTATATAAAAAGCTCAAGCTCGGGCTGGAGCTCGTTTCGAGCCTCATATTCTGCTCGAGCTCGGCTCGTGAAAATTTTCAAAAGCTCGAGCTCGGCTCGGGCTCGACAAACTTATATAAAGTTTTGAATGAAATAAAGCTCGAAAGCTCGTTAATCACACTAGGATCTAGCTCGTTTATTTTTTAAGCTCGTTTATACATGGTTATATGTATAAAAATATATACGAATATATTTTTAGGGGTCGTTGCCTCGCGAGCCTAATCAAGCTTTATATATAAAGCTTAGGCTTGAGCTTGATTATTAAACAAGCCCAAACTTAGGCTCGAACTCGGGCTCGAGATCGTTTAGGCTCAGCTTGTTCAAACTTTTTACCGATCCGAACCTGAACTTTTCACGAGCGGCTCGGCTCGTTTCCACCCCTACTTAGAACTATCAATTTATCCAACCAATTTACATAATTCTTCTTGCAATCAAACCACATTCATAAACCCTAACAACCCCTAAAGTTTCATCCTCTAATTTTAAGGATAGTAAAAACCCAAATTTCAAGTTTATAAACCCTAAATTCAACTAAGGCAATAAAACAATGAAATTAGCATTGATTCTTACTTGTTTAGGAGCCAGTACACTATTGGAAAGAAGATGTAAGTGAGAAATTGATCTAAACCGTCTGGGTGTTTTTTTTAATGAACACCCAATTTCAGGAGGGTTGGTTTTGAAACCGGAGGAAATTAAAACTTTAAGCCAAAAATTTCATTTTTAAATTTGCTCGACGAGCAGGTATGCTTGTGTGTCAAGTTTGGTTAGTTTTAAAGTGCAAAAGTGGTAAAACTATAATACAGAGAAAGAAAAAATGTTTGTTTGGTTTAAAAGAAATAAAACACACCATGTCCTTGGTGAAGTGTTGTGAATTCGGGTTGGTTGTATTTGAGTTTGTTGGGTTGCGGCTAAATGAAAACACACCTGAAAATGAACCTACTAAGTAGTTGGGTTCGGTTCTACTCTGGTCGGGTTTAATCATGCTTGGTGAACCCGAATATGTGTAATATATTCAAAATATATTAGCTAATGCTATACGTAATACAGATAAATTTTATAATATATAAAAAGTTCTAAAAAATATTAGTCGCGTTAATCACGTTGAACCAAACTTAGGCTGTGTTTGTTTTTTTTTTTTTTTTTTTTGCCTCTTAACAGCGTCTGAACGGGCAAAATGTCTGAATCGGTCAGACATTTTGCCGTTTAGACCGTTTGTTTTTTTTTCCGTTCAGACGTCTGAACGGAAAAAATGTCTGAATCTGTCAAGACCTGAGAGGGGTGTCTTAACGCGTCTGAATGCTTCTTGTAGACACAAAATAACCAAAAAAAAAAAAAAAAAAAAAAAAAAAAAAATCCCGTTCAAACATGCGTTTTTTTTCTTCGTTCAGATGCGTTCAGATTCAGACATTTACGCATCAGATTCAGATTCAGACGTGCAGTTCAGATTCAGATTCAGACCCTCTTAAAAAACAAACACCACCTTAGATTATTCAAACTCAAACGTATTAAACCCGACAACCGACCCAATTTAGCATTCAACCTAATCAGGTCAACTCAAAAAACCCAAATAAAATTTCTCATATATTTCGGGTCGGGTTGCTTTTTGACATCAAAGAGTACACACTCAAACACAAGTCATAAAAGAAGCTAATCCAATCCAAATCCAAACAGTCTAACAAAATAAAAACGTGCAACCCCTCAAACAAACCCTAACAACCACAATCATCATGTCAAACCCTAACGAAGTAGACGCAGTAGATTTCGAGCCAGATGAAGATGACCTAATGGAAGAAGATGCCGCCGTTGACATCGACACGTCATCATCACACATACCTAAACTGAAATCAGCTATAACTGCTGGTGGTGGTGGTGTTGAGAAGAAAACAAAAGGGCGTGGGTTTCGTGATGAGAGTGATGCTGAGAGGAATAATCGGATGTCTGGTCGATTTGATTCTCTTGATTCTGATGGTGGTCCTGGTCCTGAACGATGTAAGTTTCTTTGCTTTTTTTTATTGTTTGATTGGTTTTATAGGGGGGTGTCTGTTTAAGCTTATATGTGGGCTTATGAGCTTATTTGATTTCGGCTTATATTTCTTAAGCCTTAATTTTGTGGCTTATTTTGAGACTTGTGGGGGGTATATAAGCTTGTTATGATATAACATGCCTATATAAGCCAATTAGTCTCAAAATAAGCCACAAGATTGAGGCTTGTGAAATATAAGAAGAAATCAAATAAGCCCACATATAAGCTTAAACAAACACCCAAATAGTTAGTTAGTTGGATTTTATGTAGGTTTGTAAAGTGTAGTGGAGGTTAGGTGGCGATTTCGAACTTGGTTTGAAAAGAGCTTAGGTGTCGAGTGTGCTCGAGTTGAGCTTGAAGAGGATCTAAGGTCGAGGTTTTAGGGTTTGTTAGTAAAAAAATTGATGGTTAAATTATGTTGAATATGTTATGGAAGCAATACCTTTGGTTAGGGGTGTGAATGTCTATATTCTACCTACCCGATACCCTGTTGAGGGTATAGTAGCTGTTGATTCTATTGAATGTGTGGGTGCTTGAGCTAGACAAGGAGTTTAGTGCTTAGGCTAAGCTCGAGGTTACTAGATTAGGTTTTGAGCCTTCATGATGTGTACAGTGTACTTAAAGTCTTAAACAATTAATAGAGTTAACAATAATGAAATTTTGCAGTATAAATTATATATATTACATATACACTTTACATAGTGCTCACTAAGAGCTTAAGCCAAGCCTTTCAAAGCTCGAGTTTGGCTAGTTATATATATTTTAAGCTCAAAGTTGATAAAAGGTCGAACTTTTTACATTCCTAGGTGGGATTTAGGAGAAGATCAGTAGGGAGAGCACTGTTAAGTCTTTATTTATACTTACTAGCTATGTTTGGTTTGTTATTCTATTATTGTTCTTTTTTAGTTTGAACCTAGATGGAAATGGATTAACTCTAGAAGGGAAGGAATGAAAAAGGAAACTACATTAGTATTCTTGGTTATCAAGTGAAAAGCATTATGAAATGAATTACAAAAATTATATATCAAAGCTAGGTTGTTACATTTGGCATAGGTTTCTGTACGGGTTCTAGTTTTGTCTAGAAATATTTAAAATAAATGCAACTAATTTACCCGGTCATACCTTCTAACATTTCAATAAGGCGACTGAAAGTCGCTATGTGTTGAAGGAAATTCTTCTTTGTCACCCTGATATGCCTCTAACCATAACCCAATATTTTATGAGACTTTGAGATTTTGTTCTACTCCCATTATGTTGTCTAGGCCCCTTAGTGTCTGCTTTCACAGTTTTCATAGTTGCAGTTGTTTTGTCAACCATATCCTTTTTCCTTGCCAATGCAATTGATTGCCCTCGGCAATAAGTATTTGGCATGCTTATTGTCATGTATTGTGTAGTGTAGTTTACCTACGCGAATTACCCGACAAGACACATGACTGTGAACGTACCACATTTTATTATCAAGAGGCAATGAAAGTATTGGCAAAAGATAAGGCTTTGGCTGATGAAACTAACCTGAATATGGAAAAGCAAAGTAGGCACTAAGGGACTGGGTGACTTAAAAAGTACAAACATAATCTAACAATTTGACCGGATGGTTATGGATTACAGACATCAAGGTAGTCGAAAGAGAGGGCTTAAGTGACGAGTCGAGGCGTTTTCCACTAAAGCACCTTGCTTTTAGGTTGTGACGCAGCCTATGGCTTGTGCATACCTTGTGCTCTAAGCATACTAAATATTGAGTCTACATGGCAATTAACCAATCTTTGTATAATTTGTTTAAGAAGTGTTTGCCCATGATGAAATCTTTCTGACAATATAAATTCTGCAGCGATTGAGGGGTGGATTATTCTGGTTACTGGAGTACATGAAGAAGCCCAAGAGGACGACTTGCAAAATGCGTTTGGGGAATATGGGGAGATTAAGAACTTGCATCTGAATCTTGATCGCCGTACTGGTTTTGTGAAGGTATATTTTTTATTTATTACAGTTTCTTGATGCATAACAAGGATAGCTAGTGTAACTTGAATATTTTGTTTTTAAATTTTTGACATGTATGGTGTAAAATAATTTGTACAGGGCTATGCACTGATTGAATATGAAAGCTTTGAGGAAGCAGAAAAAGCTATAGCCGCGATGGATGGAGGTGAACTGCTGACTCAGACAGTCAATGTTGATTGGGCATTCAGCAAAGGTCCTTTCAGAAGAAGAAATAATAGGAGGAGGTATGTATCCTACTACTTTTTTAACATTTTAACCTTTTAAAATGCTTTAATAGTTTTGGTGGCTGACCTTTAAGTTGCAAATATTAAATATAGTTGCAATAATGTAAGTGATAGACGTGTCAACTTCAACACAGTTACTTAATAACGGTTTGAATTGGGTTGTGTCCCTCTCAAATGGGTTAAAAAATAGCTTAACGGGGAATGGGTTAAATGTGTTGAAAGTCGGTCAAAGTCTAATTTTTTAATGCAAACATATTCTTACATCGTTTTACTCGAGTATTATTTTGTTGTAAATATCATTAAAGCATTAATCATTTAATTGTTTAATAGAGAGACAGCATTGAACAATTTTGTTTGAGGTCAACCTGTATCTGTTTTGACACATTCAGCAACCGACCATGTTGCTTCGTCTAGTAAATGACAACAAAGAGGGGACTGGGGAGCATATCAATATGCTAAAACTGCTGTAACAATTTTGTTAATGTCAATATGATATGTTTTGGTAGCTTTTGGCGTTCCTTGATAATACTCAAATTGTAGCTAACGTTTCTAAGTGTCCATATATGTGCAGATCACCTCGTCGGTCAAGAAGTCCAAGGAGGAGATTTTGATATGGTGTACCCTTGAAGCAATAATAGCGTGCGGATTTGTTTATGTTTTAGGTTGGAGGGAGTGAGTTTAACTTGTCTAATTGTGTCTCCAGTATCATTTGATCTACCCTTGCTTTGTTTCTGCTCTTGAATGTTCTAAAAGCCCGTTTAGGTGTGTATCTGAAGGTTTTACTTATTGTATGGTGCAGACTGCAGAGACAATGCATCTTTATGCACTTGTATTCTGAGTTTAATATTACACATTTTGCAGTATACTATTATGAGTGATTGAATGTTTTGGTATATTCTTTATTTAATTTCTTTTTTCCTTCTTGTTGATTGAAGTTGCGGGCTTGGGTTACAAGTTACAAATGATATATAGTTTATATGTTACCCACATTGTCGATTAAAAGCTTTATTGTTGTTGCTGTTACAACTGGAACTGGAACTGACTAGTATTGAATTTAAAGTTAGCAACGGTATACTAGCCTTTGAAGTTGGCTTTGTCATGGACATGGTACAAGCCATGAACTTTATTCAAGCCTTTTTTGGTTTAACATGTGTTTTTATTAAGGAATAGGAAAAGAAAGAAAAGACTGGAAATTTTAAAGCGAGAATTAAAACTTATACTATACATTTTTTAGACCCAGTTTAGTCATCGATCTGAACTGGACTCAAATTTGTGCTTGTGATGCAAGCTAGTTTCATGCTTAAATGTGGTTACAAGAGCCTGACTAGAACTTAAATTCAAACGTAGAGCCGAACCATTATAGTGGTGGGTCCCGAAAGGAATGTCTGTTAGGATTGAAGGAATTCAAACGGGATGTCCACGGTCTGGTGTTGGAAGGAGAGACTGAATTTATGGTTTGGTCAGATCATGGACGAGATTGAAACTTTACACTTGTGATTAAGCATTTTATATTTTTTGCTCAAGGACATTTTTTCATTGTGTAAAATGTAAGGAAAAGCCAAAAACAAGATCGAATACATTTTTACATTTTCTCCCAACTTTTGCGCATTCTTAATTGAGAATCACTATTAGGGTTGGGGCCTCGGCCCGTCGGCCGTGGGGCCGTGGCTTCTTGAATTTCAAATCAAGTTAATTCTCAAAGACGAACTGACTTACATTTCATAATCAAAGTTTTATTTCTATTATTGTAACTTTATAGAGGATAACAGGGGATTAGGATTACTGTTTTGGTAGTTATATTTTGATAGTACAATATATTTCACCTTGATCGGAACCTACGTAAGTGGTAGATTGTATATTTCTAAAAGTTTGTTGTGACCTGAAATGAGATAAAGAAACACGTTATGTTAGTCGAAGCGCAGAGGTAGACCCTGTGAACCAGCTCCGGCGTGAGAATAAGTCATCGGACTGTGGTTGAAATGTGTTTGGGAAGATAAAATGTGTATGAGAACATACCTGAGAAATGAAGATGGTGTTGGCATTTATAGGCAATCCATAGAAAAGTTTTAGGTCATGCCACATGTCTCAGGCAGATAAGCTATAGGGGAGCGTATTCTCGTTGGCCAATAAGAAGGCTCCAAGCATAGGTTGCGATGTCCTTTCCTAGTTTGTCACCTGAGGTAGGGCCCACACAATATTATGTGTTTGACATTATGAGTAGATTGTCATTTAGCGTATTATAAATCCATGAATGAGAGACATTTCATTCTAAAGCGGTCTATAGCTGCTTATCATGGTGGGAGACCAAGATAAGTTGAATTGCTATTGTGAAAGCTATGATACTACATGGAGTGTATCAAGTGTAGTATCAAGTTTCACATGCATTGTGTGGGGCAAATGTTGGTCGTGATCAAGATCGAGAAGCGACCACATGGATTAATCATTCAATGACGTTCTCGTATCATGGCTTACTATCCCAAATGCATGAGGAGATATAATATTCAGCATATTTAATAATCTATGTCTGAGATGTCTAACGGTATTTCGAATTAAAGCACCCATAAGGGCATCTGTCCGGGTAGAAAGGAAGGTGTGTTGGATGTTAGGATTGTCCAAGAAGGCAATTTGTAACTTTATGTTAAAAAAGACCGGAGAGGATTTTTTTTTTTTTTTTTTGCCCCCTTGTGGTGATCTGATTTGTGACAGCATGGCCATGCGATAAGTGTCTGTGAACACTATGAGAGACAAACCATTCACGTTAACAAGAAAGGACGAAAGTATTGCTAAATTAACATATCATGTCTGGTACATTCTGAAATATCGCAAAGTGCAAAAGGATATAGTCATTTACCTATCAGTTGAGGTTTGTTAAGAGTGTTTATAAACCACTACGTGAGTATTGAAGGGACAGACTTGGGGGACCCCAAGTTTGTCCTTTTAATATCCACACCTAGCCCGGGTAGACTGACATGTCTCACAACACCCCGCCCATTCTACGTCTATAAAAGAGAATAAACGGTCAGCTAAGGACAGGCAGAGATGAAGACGTTAAAATAGAATTTCCTGAGTATGTGCTGTTCGTGAGGGCCATACACTCGTACATGTTAAAGCATTATTAAACTACATCTGCATTATTTGGACGGACAGAAGTTAGATGTTGCACACAACAAACAAGACTACTATAAACAATGGTATCAAAACCAGAGTGGAAAGCGTTGATAGTTTCGACTTGGCATCAGTTGGGGTTAGAGTAACATGTTAACTCAAAAATATCATGAACAAACAATGTTTGAAGTTAAAACAAACTTGAGGAAGATTGAATGGCAACAATCCTAAGAAAGTAGTCAGTGGAGCTTGATTATTCATGGCAAACTTGGCGGATATACAAGAAATGACATTGTTTTTTGAACGGTTACGATGACCACACCTCATAGACCTTTATCCAGGGTGGAGAGCACTCTCGGACTAAGCACTTAGGAGCTCTTTCCCTGTGTGAAGATCCTTCAAAGAAAAACCAAAATGATCCTAAGTGTTTTGAAGTGGTGCTCAGATCTCTTAAGGCTTCTTACTCTCTCAGTCTTCATGATCAGACATGGATTCAAGCCTTGATAATCATTCTGCCCGCCATTCCCAAAAGAGGGGAATGGCTCAAATGGATTCCTCATATTACTGGCCTTAAACTAAATGTGGATGGTTCTGCTATTAACTTAAATAGTGCAGTAGGTGGCTGCATTAGAGACTCAGCAGGTGCCATTGTTTTAGCATTCTCCTGCAACTTTTGTCAGGGCAAGAATATGGAGGAATCAGTGACAAGAGCAGATGAGGCTGTGAAAATGATGTCATCGACATATGATAAAAGATACATAGTATCATGACTACAATGAAACGTAAAGGGGGAACTATCAGATTTGTTACTAATGAGTCCCGTAACTGAACCATAGGGTACAGGTTTAGAGACCAGTCTCGTCACAAAATAACGGACCATAATCAAAGCTTGTACTTATGATTAAACATAGTTTCTAAGTAAGAGAAAGGAAAAGATCGAGATCAAGAACCACTATTTTGCAATAACAAGCCTTGCAAGTGCCCCGCGTATACCTGTTTGGCACAGGTCAATTTTAACTTTTAAGGTCTGGTAAAAATTTACCGGTGAACAAATTACCTTCTGCATGTCAACATGATTTTATTTGCCAATCAAGGCCTCCTACTCGTATCAGAACGTCCAAAGCATCTATTTAAATTTCATGATAACAAAGAATGTGCTAAACTATTAGCAGGAGCGCGCCCTTCAACCAGGAACCTAAGAGGTCCGTGACTGACCCTGTGTTCAGCACATGAGTTAGCGTTACCGCGTATTTAGTGGAAGCAGATAGTTAGGGACTGACCTGGTACCACTTTGAGTTACTGCCCCGAAGTACTAGACCAGCTCCGTCCCCGAAGCGAAGAAAGAGGAGCAGGAACAAGAGGTTGTCCTCTCCCGGCCCAGTAGTTCCGCAACTACGGCGATGACCTATGTTTCACACGGCGCACGATTCCATGGATAGTTTCATTCGAGATCGTGATGGAGGACATAGCTTACGATCATCGGCTTTGATCATTCCACTAGGCTTGTATTGTATGTATTGTATGTATTTGTATGTATTGTATAATAAACTCTTTACGCCTCTATAAAAAGGTATATCTCTAAAGACCGAGATGGATAATATGTATTATTATCTATAGTCTTAATGAATATGTATTCATATCAATTAGTAGAATAGAGACTCATACAAATTAATCGTGTGTCAGGAACCAGATTTGAACTGGTGACACGAGGATTTTCAGTCCTCTGCTCTACCAACTGAGCTATCCCAACTATTCCTGATGTCGCATCCTCATTTTCATTTTACTAGACAACGTGGGTCTATGTCAATTGAAAGGGTATTACAAAGCCTCATTCAGGTCCTATAATTTGGCAAAAGAATAACTTCAGTATGAATAAAAATCTCGATCGTGAATCATTCACACGGGGATTCCTTGCTCAAAGATGTTCATTTGTACATGTATCATATATATCCCGTGTGATGTGATAAGAGAACAGCTTTTCTGCTCAGATCCTTTTGTATAATTGTATAAAGAGTAGTGAATGGGAAAGATAAGGAATTTTGAACCGCTAATGAAAAACAAGATAAATCAAAAGGATACAATAAAGAATTAGGGAGTCAAACGGTCTTTTTGGGGATAGAGGGACTTGAACCCTCATGATTTTTGAAATCGACGAATTTTCCTATTACTATAAATTTCATTGTTGCCAGTATTGACATGTAGAACGGGTGTGAAAAAAAAAATGCATTGCCAGCATTATCATGGGCTGAAACTTTTGTTGCCTATTCGTTAACAAAATCTGGGTAATTTACTAGACTATACACAAGTGAAAAGTTCTCTACCTCCAAAATTTCACAACACGTAAAAGCTTGTATGACCCATATGACCTCATTACACGCCAATCGGAACTGACACTCCTCTTGTTTCATCGATAAAAGAAACAGTCTCCTCAGCGTCGCCTTCGTCTTCGTCACTATAATCATCATCTTCATCTTCTTCACTATCATCTTCATCATCATCTTCAAAAGGGATATCATCATTAATGATTATAAGTTCATCTTTAGGATGGTCACTTAGTCCAACCAACTCATTAGCCTCTGCTTTTTCTTCAACTGTTTTAGCTAATGACAAAAGAATATTCTTTGCTTTCTTATCAGGAACAACCCCACAAGATTCCATCTCTTTATACCAAATCACCGCATCACCGAAATCCCTATTCTTCCCATATGCATCCATAATCGTTGTAAAAATCGTTTGATTTGCTTTGATACCATTTACCTGCATTTCCTCGTATTTCTTCATCATTGTTTCAAGATCATTTGTTTTGGCATAACCTTTGATTAGTGTTCCATATGTGACAACGTTAGGTTCAAGACCGTCACTCTTTATTCTTTTGAAGAATTTCTCTGCTCCTTCCATGTCAGATGCATTCACATATGTCGACAACATTGTTGTGTATGAACAAAGATCAGGGGTGCATCTGTAGAAGATAAAGTAAAGTGATTTCTGTCAACTGAATATGAAAAATGAAGTTGCAATACAAGAACAGAAAACAATCAACCTTACGAGTTTAGAAACATGCAAACACATGAAAGCTCAGGTTTTCCTTACCTGAACTGCTATATTTTTTTATAACTACAGTGAGCCTACGAGTGTTTCTGTTAAGAATTTCACCTGTCCCTCCGCATGCTCTTAAAAACAATTCTTGCCTGCTCCACCATTCCGGATATAGCAAACGCATCAAGCAATATGTTATAAACTTTTTGCGTTGGCCTAAAACAAAAAAAAAAAAAAAGGAAAAACAAAAGTAAGGGACATGATTAACAGAAACTGTCTTCATACTAGTAAAATGAAGACCTTAGCATTAGCAAAACTAAACTAAAAGACATGGAATAGTTAGCCATGGCATAACTATGAGAATGGAACACACCTCACACCAGCATCCAGCATCTCTTCAAAAACAGCTAGTGCTTCTTCTTCCCTTCGGGCTTTCCCGTAAGCACTAATGAGTAGGGCATAGCTCACAACATCAGGTTTCACCTTAGCCCTATGCATCTACACGATCTATTAGGATTACAAAAGATTCAAATACAGATATAACTACTTTGAAAATATATCCTTTTTCAAGTTTTACCTGATCATATATTTTTGCAACCTCCTTATAATTAGTTTCATATGACATTAAGCTATTATAAGTTACTGAGGTTTGCTGAAGTCCTCTTTCATTCATCATTGAAAATAGTCTCCGAGCCTTATCATTGCTCCCAGCCTTTTTGTGCATATAAATCATCATGTGAAACATCTGTTGGTCTGGCTTTAGAGACGAAACCTCATCGGTCAGAATGGTTTCAAAAATTTCTTCGGCTTCTTTAAACTTGTCTGCCTGGAAAATCCATAGACCCAAACATATATATAAATAAATCAGAACAGCAGTCCCTTAAAAAGGAATTTTAGACTTAGCAGATGCTAGATCTGCATTTTGCATGTGATTTTATATTTTGAAGTTGTAATTATTAGATAATCATTTGTTTGAGTGTTTTGCAAATTCTAGATATGTAAGAACTTGGTAGGTAATAGCCTCGGCCACCCTAATATAGTAATATATTTTTGAAAATTGTTTTTTATAACCTGTCGTAGTAGTATTTACAAAAACGATATACTTTCCATCAACCAGCTATCTTTTACTTTTTTTTATCACGTATAAATAACCTTGTATAAATGATCCCTAAAAATTACATATCTGACCCACTAAACAACCACAAACAATGAGAATCAGATTATTTGTGACTTGAAAAGCCAATAATCAGATAATCACGTCGAAAATGCACATCCAAACATTCCTCTAAAGTTTAGAGTTAAATGAACTACTTTTCAGCTCAACCCAATTAAAATGATATAGGTAAAGCATGTAACAATAGAGAAGGGTTGTTACCTCAACAAATATTTTCAGAATTATTTGATATGTTACAGCAGAAGGTTCGGGTCCTGCAGATTGCATCCTTCTGAATATCGCTTCTGCCTTATTACACTGACCACCTTTTCCATAAGCTTCCATAAGAGCGGTATGAGATATAACACTTGGTGGATAGCCTTTCTTGTTTATATAGCTAAACACTCTTTCTGCTTTGTTAAAGTCCCCTTCTTTCCCGTAAGCAGTGATCAGCATCAAAGCATCCATTTCATTAAAATTCCACCAATGCTGAGTTCGAAGCCACTCAAGAATCTACAAGAGTAAGAACATCAAACGTGATAAGTAATCCAATTGCTTAATCATAAAGGTGACAACTTTGACCCATTTTCAAATGAATGGGTTGACACAAGCCATGTTTTATCTCTGGGGAGCGAAAGGGTAAAAACAAAAAATCATTTATCATTAAGGAAAAACAGGTTGAAAGCCGCCCTAAGCGTATTTCTATGAAAAAAGCTTCCAGATATTTTTATCATATAACAAGATCCATAGTGAAGTATTAAACTTTAGTCATCATATTTAGCATACTAATTACTTATTGTTAAAAAATGTGGAAAAAAAAGTTCCACGTTAACCTGACATGACCCAGTTCGCGCCAAAATCACCTATTTTGACCTACAACCTGTTTTCACATGTTATCCAGCTCCCCATTTAGCCACCAAAAGTCACAACTGGAATTTTTTTTACTACATTGTAAGAGCATAATGCAATTACTTAGTGATAATCGAGGACAAAAGGTAATAAATTGTATACCTCAGCAACGATATTCCATTTCTTTTGTTGTTTAAACCGAACCAAGGTTCCCAAAACTAGGTCCTTTGGAAGAGGCTGGTTCTTAGTCCTTCGTTCCCTAAGCACTGAAACCGCAGACCCCACTTCATCAATTTCATTCATCATCTTCCTCCAACTTTTCTGATCTTCTTCGTCAGCTTCATTCTCAAAAACTTCAATCTTTTTCCTTCTTTGCATAAACTTTCTAGGTGCCAACATACCTTGACAGACCACCTTTCCTCGTTTTTGGCTATTGAAGTTGGTATCAAATCGATATATACCAAGAGTCTGCTCACTAGAGTATTAAACAATGTTAGCAAATATTATATCAACCCTTATAGTCAAACAACATTTATAATGTATACGATGATACAAAAGAGGCACCCGTTTTTTTAGAACCTAACACTTGATAATCCATGGAATCAAAAGTTATATTTACATAAGCAAGGTTGGTCAAGTGGTGAATGAGCCGCAATGTGACACAAGTTCGACCATGTGCTATGACATAACTATTTAACCACTTGAGGGTTGCCATAAGCTTGTGACTATGATCACTTAAATTGTGAGAGGTCTCAAGTACAAATCCTGCTTTACCCGGTTTCAGTCTGTGTTGTGGTGGGCTCAAAATCCCGTGGGTAATTCGGTCAAAAGGTGGGAAACCATGAAATCCAAATTTTCCCAAAATTTACGATTTCCTTCAGTTTAGAACAACTTCAAAAGTCAAATTCGATCACTTTTCATAAGGAGATGTCAACTAATTCGATCACTTTTCAAAAGGAGTCGCAAATAATTAGTTACGTATTATAGTACATATAATTATTTGGTGTCAAATAAATATTTTTGAGGGGTGTTTGTTTAAGCTTATTTAGGGCTTATCTCTCCATTTTTTCGGCTTATTTTGGGACGTACGGGATTATGTAAGTTTATTACGGGTATGTTTGGCACAATGGGCCGGGGCTGGAGCTGGGGCTTATATTATAAGCCGAAAGCTGAAGTTGTTTCGCAAATTAGTTGGAGCTGAAACTTATTAATGTAAAATCGCATGAAAATATATCAAATTCAATTCACATATATTTCCGGCTTTTAATTGATAATCTATTATATTTTGAAAGGTACATAAGTAATTTAACTAGCTATAAGACCAGACCAGCCCTTTTTTATGGGCTTAAGCCAACTTATTTAAAAGCCTGAATGTTTCAAAATAAGCATATAAGCCGAAAACAGATAAGCTGGTAAACAAACAATCATAATTTCACAAACACTTGCACAACTAAATCTTACACCACTTTCAAAAACTAATCTAGTCACATAAATATGTCATTTCCATAATAAAATAAAAATTCCAGCTAGTTATATAAATAAAATTGAAAAAAAGTTACTGACTTGAAATGTGAAAGTGAAGCATAACGGCGACGAGGTACAGGGAGAGTGTGAGGGAGTGGTGTGGCCATTGGGATTGCCAGCTGTCAGTTGCGGTGGTGGTAAGAGTGGTCGCCGGTTGGATAATAATTGGATTGAGAGGTGGTTAAAGAAGATAGGATATTTTCAGAGGTTTTAGACACACCGGGGTTTTTTTTAGCAAAAAGAAAAAAAAACAAAACAGTATCTATTAAAACTTACAAAAACTTTTTTACATTACCCTTTATTTTTATTATTAATCCCAACAATTAAAAAAACTTAAATTTTTTATTTTTTTAAATATAAATATTTTTCAAACCGTTAATTGTCAAGCGAAAAAAAATATACTATTACGACGAGCATTTGATTATCTTTATATAGATAGGCACTTTGATATACTTTCAACAAAAAAAAAATCGTGTTTTTCACGTTTATTTTAAGTTTTTTTCGTTTTTTTACGTTACTAAAATTAGCATGAAAAAATCATATATGATTTAACACTAATTTGAATACCACATGTGATATTAGTGTTAAATCATATATGATATGTATATTATATGTGATTTATATCATATGTGATTTAACACTAGAACACATATGATATTATATATCACTAGCCGAGTACCCGCGTCTAGCGGCAGCTGTCTAGCGATAAATTATATTTGCAGTGTCCAGGAATCATTCCTGATGAACTTTTCTTTCGACCGCGAATAAATTATATTTGCATAATGTGGTAGTCGTGCATAGAGGCGACGCCGAATATTCAACGATAAACAACTCCTTAAGACATTGTTCTCGACTTGTTTGATCTTAAAAAATGTAATACGCTAACTTTGCTAGAAAGTATTTCCTTGTTTTTTATTATAAAAAGTGTTCAATCAAACAAAATAATGGCATCGTTTTGATTCCTTTTATATTGCAAAATATGGTCTTTAAGACGGCCCGTAATGCATCAGTTAAATGAATTGGTCGACCAACATGTCGACTCGTCTCAGCCATTACGGCTCGTCCCATGCGACGCGTCCTATCCGGAAAAAGAAAAGATGGTCGTTTATATGACCGAGCCATTGGAAAAAAGAACCACCCAACGTTTAAAGATTTGACCGTTGGTTAATCTTTATAAATAATTTTTAGAAAAAAACTACCTTACCTTATAAATACTCTATTAATTTTAAAGTAAGCTAGCATGTAAAATAAACTTTGTTTGTTACATAGGCTTATGAAAGTTTTTATAAGTTATAAGCTTCTATAAGCCTAAACTGATACAAAAAATATTTATGAGTAAATCAAATTAACTAAATTTCCGTCATGATATAATTAATTATTACAGAATAGCTGAAAATAAACTTGAATTTAATATAATTTGATGTATTTTTATATAATTTTATATTAATATACTTAAATTACTAATTCATCAAATAGCTTTATAAAAATATAAGATTTAGATTTCGACTTATAAGTACGACACTAACTTCAGCTCCAACCCGAACTCATTTCACCGATATAGCCTTTGTAACGTGTTTAATATGAGTGGTTTTGTATCAGATTTCTTTTAATTATTATTCAATGGCTATCAAAATTGTAAAGATGTTTTATCTTTTTCTTTTTCTCTACTTGCAACTTTTATACGTTGTGTTTTGTTTTTAATTTTTATTCTCACACAAGTCTCACCAAAAGTTAATTTTGTAAACCTTGCAATAGCAAAACTTTTTAGCTTCTAGTTTAGTCTTCTCACCTATCTTGTCTACTTTCCTTTTATCACAAGTAGGTGATAGCTTTCTAGTTTAGTCTTCATTTATTTATGTATTTCAAATTTCATTCATTTATTTAAGTATTTCAAATTTAGAACGGAGCTCGATGATTCAAGTCCCTCGAGACACACAAAGTACCTTTTCTCCCGAAGATGTTCTTTTCAAGGCACTGAGTTGCCATATACTATTATTTATGTTTTTGTTAATTTTTTAGATAAGCAAAAGATTTCAAATTTCAAGTGACCTTAAATATTTGGAGTGTAGGAATATTTCAAATTTCAAAAGCATCACACTTCCACAATTTCCAAAAGTCAAAAAAATCTACACTATATTTGAAATTTGAAATATTTTAAAATTAATGTTTAAAATTATTAAAACTTCAAAAACTATCACAAAAATCTGAAATTTCAAAAACTTACAAAAAAATCACATTTCAAAAAAAATCTAAACCTAAATGAATTTTTATTGTTTAACAATTTACGCATACCTACATAGCTCGCAAAATAACAAAAAATTAAATAAAATATAACATCATTACAAAACTTAGCAGCAAAGTATATCTAAATTACAACAAATTTAATAAAGACTACACAAACTTTATAACAAAGTTCAGTTCAAGTCTTTAAATCTATAACAAAAAATATAGATTAACATACAAAATAATTTACACAACAAATACACAAGAATATTACAACCAAATTTACCAACGAACTCCTAAAAATATACACATTTACCGGTTACATTAGCAGGTTCCAGTGGCAGCAACGGCGTCGGCGGTGCAGATTCCGGAGAAAGTTGAGATGAACGATAGCGGCGATGGTATCAGTATACCTTAAAAATTGTAACAATGTAATATTAGTTCATATATGTAAATAGATCTAATAATAAAATCCTTGAACCTCTTTTTCTAACGATAAATGCAGTTTCCGGTGGCGGCAGCTACCAAGATTCCAGCGATGGCAGGGAAATATTCCATCAACAGTGGTGGAGGCAGCTAAAAATTTAAGAAAACATGTTATAACCTTCGAAACTTTAGATCTATAAAGAAATAAAGATAGATCTACAAAATAAAAAAAATAAAAACGACCCTATAGATATGAAAAATAGTAAAATACCTTTCGTTATGATTTCGGCGATGGGGCTTTCTGTGGTGGTTTGAGTTGGTGATGACTGATGAGGGTGTTTGTTCGAATCTGGTGATAAGAATGGATTCCAACAGCGTCTCGTATGTGGTGGTGTCTCTTCGAATGTGGCTGTGGTGCCGTAGGAGATGGCGGCAGGGACGGGGTGGCGGCTGAGGTAAGTAGGGTTTTAAAAGAGAGATAGAGTAGTGAGAAACAGGTGTGTGATTATGTGTGTAAATAATGAGGTGTGTGGAATAAGTAGGCTTTTATATTTTGTAGGCTCGGACGAAGGATTGGATGGCTGAATCTTAAAATTGAGGATCGGAGTTAGGATGAGAATATGCATGCTTTATAAAGGATATAGATATAGATATAGATATGTTATTTAACACTAATATCACATGTGATCTTCAAATTAGTGTTAAATCATATATGATATTTCATGCAAATTCCAGTTTCGAAGAAAAACGAAAAAAAAAGACGAAAAAAACGATTTTTTTTTTCTTTTTTCGAAAGTATATCAAACTATCCGTCTATAGAAAGATAATTAAATGTTCGTCGCGATAGTGTAATTATTTTTACTTAACGATTAACGGTTTAAGATATATTTAAATTATAAAAAATATGTGAAATAATAAAATGCGTTTAATCTCATCCATTGATTTCTTTTTAGATGGATGGTGGAGATGAGTCCTTTGGTATGTAAGAAAAGTTTGGTATGTAAAATAACTCTATTCTAAAACTTATGCTACGTTTGGTTTATAGATGGGTTTTGGATTTGGATTTTCTAAAGTGAAGAGGGAAATATATATTTTATTATTGTATTATAATTTAAAATTTAAAATTATTGTATAAAATATTAGAAATGAAGAGAGAGCTAGAGAGATTAAAATGGGTCTCATAAAAAAAGTAGTGAAATCTTAGCATGAGTGATGGGTTTTAATTTAGTAGGGTTAATGCTTAGTTTTGAATCCACCCGTCAAACAAACAACACTTTTATCCACCAATCCTAATCACCCTCACAAAACTCATAAACCAAACAGGACCTTAATGATTGATATTGTTGTTAGACTAAGAGCGTCCTCAATGTATTCTTTAATAGAAAGTATTATACATCGTCACATCACTACCACATCATCATTCAACTTTTCATATAAAACCCTCACAATGCATTGAACTTTACACAGTCTAATAAATTTCCACGTCACAATTTTATTTAATCACAAAATGTTTATTATATAAAAACAATGCCAATAATTTAAGATTTTCGCATTTATAAATATGAAGTATAGATATTAAACACTAATGAATTAAAACAAGAATATACATAAACAATTATATGTTTACCTCATTAGTTAGATTGTGTAAACTTTGTTGGTGTTGACCAAAATTTATATTATTTAAGTAATAACGTTAGTTGGGATAAAAAAAAAACTTTTGCTGAAATAGAGTTTTAAAACTAAATAATGATACAAAACACATCTAATCTACTTGTTTTATATGTAGTGGAAATGAATGGTAATAAAATATTGATATATAAGTCAATTAGTTGTATAATAAAGGTGTGTATAGAGATTAGAGACCTACTCACATTCAATATACATGCATATGTGAATTTTCACAATGCATTGATCTATGAGTCATCATTCATTGAACGCAGGCTCCATTGTGGATGCCCTAACGGTGCGTTTGGTTGAGGGGTGTAGCCGTGTATGGATGAAATATGGGCATGATGATAGATATGAAGTGTTTGGTTTCAATTTGTGGGACTCAAAGATTGGATACAAAAAAAGTACTCGAACATGTAGTAATCCTACAAATATGTCAAGGTTTTGGTAGATTTTGTCACATTATGTATTTTTGTGGGCTTTTTTTTAGCATACACCATATATTACATTTTCTTTTCTATTTTAAATAATAAACATTAATTTTAAATCTTTTATATTTTCAAATAACAAATAATATTTAAATATATTATATTTAATTTTTTTATTCAAACCAAAATCAAAATCCAAATCTAAAACTAAATCCAAAAAACCACCCCGCAAACCAAACGCACCCTAAAATATTTGGGAGAATTTTATCTATATCTTTACAAAAAATTCAAATTACATCAATATCCTTGCAAATTTCATAATTACGTTAATATTCTCTCAAAACTTAAAAATTCTCAAATATGTTCAAATATACAATTTAAGTAGGTTGTCAAGATCGGGATCCTACCCAGGATCGTTTTCGTCTTTGCAAGATCGTGATCGTAAGATCGGATCGGGATCTTAAGATCCTACTCTAATGTTATTTCTTAATAGTTTATGTTATTTTATATAAATCTACAAATTCTAATACATTATAACCACAAAATACTATGAATATTTCATATAAATGTTGTCCTAAATTATGATTATAAAATGTTTACATAGATTAACATGTTGTTTTTTGAATTCTACAAACAAACAACCCATAAATTTGTAGTTTTTTAGTTTGTAATTCGAGAAAAGTAAGATCGGATCGGATTAGATCGTAAGATCGTATGGTCAAGATCGGGATCCTATAAGATCTTAAGCTCGCAAAGATCCTATGTATGATCCGGATCGTTTTTGCTTTGCAGTATCGTAAAATCGTAAGATCCTAAGATCAGGATCGGGATCCTGACAACTATATTTAACTATAAAAAAGTGTCTACAACATTTAAAACTCTATAAAAATAATGCTAAGACTATTTTACCCTTCTTTTCAACACTAATTAAATTAATTAAAAAATAAAATAAAAATACTCATCAAATTAATTAAAAAATAAAATAAATAACATATTTATTCAAAGTAAGAACACTGAAAGAGAACTAAATCATGTTTCATAAGAATATTAATACAAAAACCACTGGATTTATTATTTATCTTGGAAAATAAACTTCAAAATATGATTTCAAATTAATGGTGTTTATTCTATGATGGAAATCAGGAAATACGATTGTTTATTTTCTTTCAATTTTTTTTATATTTACAAATCAATAATACTAAAACCCAAATAAAAAAGAGTGAAACAAATTGCGATTAAAATATGCTTCAAGATTGACTCATGAGAAAGAGCCGGGTGCAATTGAACATTGCGATGGAAGTAGAATACCAGAGGATGACATGACCGGCTATAAATGAAAAGGCATTGATTTCCTTTATTAAGATTCAAGGGGGTATACTAGTAATTTTATATGTTAATCAATATATACAAAGTAATTGATAAGGTTTTAAAATGTACCTTTTTGAGGGGTCGTTTAAGCCCTTATTTGATCACGTTTGTATCCGTTATTACTTAATATCGTTCCTTTTTCACTTTTTAGGTATCTTGAAGGCAAAATGCTGGAATGACACTTATTCGGACGAAAAGGCGCGAATATATGAAGAAAATGGCCAAAGTCAAGAATCGAGACACTCAGGCTGCTGGAACTGAAGGGGACGGCGTCAGGCACAAAACAGTGACGCCGTCTGACAACTTTTGTGACGGCTCAGTAGCCAAATTGCTCATTTACAAGTGACAGCTTCAGGTTTTAAAAGAGTAGGGCGTCGCAACTCAAACGGCCTAGATTTGATCCAGACGACGTCAGAGACTGAAGGGGACGGCGTCACAAGCATAAGGTGACGCCGTCGCAAGACTAACGTGGCCAAGACGAAACCCTAATGACGGCGACCCGACGGCGTCACAAATCAAAGGGTGACGCCGTCGCATGTGTAATCTTATATATAGAATCCGAATTTTTTAGTTTTCAGTGTGTAGTCTTTTGGAGTAAAAACTTAAACCGAACCAAGGCTGTCTTGTACAGTATTTTAGGGTTCCATACCCTATCTTACATCAAGATAAGTGTTTTACTTCATTAATTCAATTATGTCTTCAATTAATTGTGTGTATGCTTGCATGTTTCCCATGTCCGGCTAATTTACTTGTGTGTTTGCTTAGGGAATATAAAACCTAATTATTGAATATTGATTGGTTGTCTCTTATCTTAATTGTTAATGATCTAATATTGTGATTGATCATCCGTTGTGTAGTTAATGCTTGATTAATCTTTGTGAACCTTAGCTTATAGTACCTAGAGTCATTGTAGGCTAAACCATCCGAAGAGTACCTTAGTGTTAAGTTTATAAATCCTAGAGATTTTGTAGGAAATAACCTTTGGTAGTTTCAAAAAGTTGGGGATAAACGCATACCCTACGACTTTAGACACACAACGCGATTAAGAATAAGGACGTGACAATTCAACCATCAATAGGAGATAATTAAAGAGTAATAAAACCAAAGTAAACACATCTTTAAATCATCATACGAGCACACAATAATTAGACATAGACTACATACACCACTAGATTAGATAATTAGATAAGTAGAGTAATCGGTAGAAATACCAAACCCCGAGATTCGTACCTTTCTATTTCCTAAAAAACATAAAAAGATAAAAAATAATCTTCCTCAACCCCAACCTTAGCGTAGTAGCTTCTCACTAGCATTCCTATTCCCCTAGAGAATGATATCAATTCCCGTGGCTAACCCTAATACTACACTACAACGATTAGGTTTATTGCCTAGGGTGTTGAAAAACTTGCTCGACGAAAAGGAAGTTTCTTTGACCCCGAACGACGCGTGTAGCGTTATCAAGTTTTTGGCGCCGCTGCCGGGGAATAGAATAGCTAGTTAGGAGTCCACCTCGTTTAGGTTTCTTTGCTTGATTCCTATCAAGTAAATTTTTCCAAATTTTAGCTTTCTCATAGTCTATCCCCCTTCTTTGTGACCTTTGTTAGTAACCCCATCACTTTTCATCATGGAAGGTGATAACCAACCACCATTCATCAACCTACCACCAAATGACCCGCCAAGAGGCCGTACTCTTGGTGAATACTCGAGACCAAGCTACCTAGGCTATAGGAACACCATTGAGTTTCCGACCAAGCCCAAACTACGGCCCTGCGATCCGACACCATCCGGTTGGTGCAAAACGGATGTGCATTCCATGGACTTCGTTCCGAAGATCCTAATCAGCATCTTAAGGATTTCCTTAAAATTGTCTGTTAATACAAATATCGTCATTAAACGTTATTTATATTTTTGATCTTTGCCTAAGTTTTGTTAACGACAAAAGTAAATTTAATTTATAAAAGCTTAAAGCTTGTCAAGTTTATTAGATATTAAAACAAGCTTTCTTAAACAATATATTCATCATTCAAGCATTTACATTTATGATTAGTAACATCTTGATATGACTCTAATCATTATGTATGATAGTAGTTTGTAGAATGTGTTAGGTTCTTAAAACCAAACACTACTTAATCATTTGCATATTTCTATAAATAGTAATACAACATTTGACATCATGTATTACATCATGGAAATCATTGGAAGATTCCATTAGATATTTTGTGAAGATTTGTACTCTTCATATCTTGCACAATCTCTCTTAGATAGAGTTGACTTTGGCAAGATTTGATATCTTGGCTGTCAGACCGGCGGTACCAAAATGGTACACGGGCATAACCCTTTTAAGGGGTCCGCCGTCCGTGGACGCTCCTGTCCATTTTGGCTATAAATAGCAATGCCAAGCCAAGTAGTTTCTCATCCCTTTCTAACATACTTTCATACATATCTTCTCTCTAACCTCTCTAACTCATTTTCATATCATATTAGTGATCTCTTTTTAGCAAAGAAGATCAAGTCATATTCAAGCTTCAACGAGAAGTTGGAAGTCTTGTTTGTTTAGTGTTGTATGATCTAGTGTTGATCCATACTTCATTGTTGTATCAAAACCATCATAATCTTGTGAGTGTGAGTGGTTAGTATTTTAGTCCTCAAAATACATTGTGTGTGGGAGTAGTTGTACCCTTGAAAAGAACTCGACATCTAGCTTAGTGTCGGAAATAGTGTAAGCGAAGTGTAAAGGTTTTCTCCGCCGGTGAAAGGAGCTTGTTGACTAGTGAAGTTAAACTCTCGAGTGTGAGACTCGAGGAGTGGAGTAGGGCAAGGAAAAAGAGTCCTTGTAGGCCGAACCACTATAAACAACTTGTTGTGGTTTGATCATTTCTTTCCTTATTTACTTATTAGACATTGCTTGCATATTTCATAAACATACTCAAGATCAATATCAATTGATCTTTCAATAAGTTTCAAAACAAAGTTTTTAATTGGTAAACTATTCAACCCCCCTTCTAGTTTTCTACAATTGGTACCAGAGCCTCGTTGCTCAAGAATTTCTAAAATAACTTGTAATTTATAAACTTGAAACGATCCATGGATTCTGAAAACTTTAAAGAAGGGCAATCTATGCAAAGACCACCACTTTTTGAAACCAATGGATTTATCTATTGGAAAAACCGTTTTGAAACATATGTAAAATCAAAAGATATAGATCTTTGGTTTATTATTGTTAAAGGAGATTTTAGTTCTACAACAAAGGATATTTCCGTTGATGAACAAAAGAAATTAGTTGCTAAAAATAATGAAGCTAAAATGATGTTTTATAATGCTTTACCTAGAAAAGAATATGAAAGAATTTTTATGTGTGAAACCGCCAAAGATATTTGGGAATCTTTAATTGTTACACATCAAGGTAATTCACAAGTCAAGGATAACAAAATTGATCTTCTTGTTCAACAATATGAACAATTTGTTATCCCTGAAGATGAAACCATTGATTGTGGCTTTGCTCGTTTTAACACTATCATTACATCACTTAAAGTACTTGATGAATCTTTTCGTAGTAAGAACTTTGTCAGGAAATTTCTTAGAGCACTCCATCCCAAATGGAGAGCTAAAGTAACCGCTATTGAAGAATCAAAAGATCTCTCAATAATGTCACTAGACGAGCTAATTGGCAACCTCAAAGTTCACGAAATGATAATGGAGAAAGATTCGGAGATCATCAAAGGAAGAAAGGAGAAGATCAAATCCATTGCTCTAAAAGCAAAGGCGGAATCAAGCGATGATGATGAATCTTGTTCCGGTAGTGAAGACGAGGAGTATGCCATGGCCGTTAGAGATTTCAAGAAGTTTTTTAGAAGAAGAGGAAAGTTTGTAAGACAACCTCGAGAAGAAAAGAAGCCATTCCGAAAAGATCGGGATGATAAGAAGAGTAAAGGTGAAAGAAAGTGTTTTAGATGTGGTGATACAAGTCATCTCATAGGAGAATGTCCCAAGCCACCTAAAAGCAAAACTCAACGAGCTTTTGTAAGTGGTGCTTGGAGTGATAGTGAAGACGATGAGGAATCAAGCAAGGAAGAGATCGCTCTAATGGCACATGAGTCAAATGAGGTACTTTCCGACTCTTCTTATTCTTCTATAGATGATGACACCTTGCAAAAACAATATAATCAATTGTGTGAGCTAAGTCTAAAAAACATAACTAAAAATAAATTTCTAAAAACCAAAAAGGAGTTTTTGGAAAATGAGGTATATGAGTTAAAAGAAAAAGCAAAACGACTTGAAAAAGGAAAAGCAAATGACGATGATTGTAAATCATGTCAAGAGCTTAATCTTGAAATAGAAAAACTAAAGCTCACACAAGAAGTTCTAATAGAAAATAATTCTAAGTTTAAAAGGTTTAACAAAAACATCGCTCTTGCCGATGAAATAGTTAAAATCCATAAAAAACCAGGAGACATGAATGGGCTAGGTTTTAATGAAGTATTAATTCCAAAGAGTCAAAACAAAACGGCCGAAAAGGACGAACATTCTGTCAAAATTGCTGCAGTACAGCACGGACCAGACGGAACCAAAATAAGGGTTCCGTCCGTTGTGCAAAATGGTACCGCGGGTACTTCAGCAGAACATAATGTTCGCAATACGGACCGTACTGAATTTGTTAAAATAACAAAGAAAACCAATGATAATGTTAAACTAAAACCAGCCATTATATCAGGAGTAGGACTTGTTAAAAATGAATTTAGATCAAAAACTACTCAACAACGATATAAAACTTCTTTTGCCAAACGCCCCTTTCCTAAGAGCAACCACAACGTTCAACCTAACTACCAACACAACGGTTGGAATCAAAGCTTTCCTAGACCATATCAAACTCCAGATTACATGCCATGGAACTCTTACCCATCATTTCCATACATGAATCAAATAAATGGTATGTTTAACCCAAACGGACCCATGAGATATTGGGGACCAAATGTTTGAGTTATTTGCTTCTTAGGTATGCTTGAAAGTTGGATTGGAACCTGATGAATGGATAAAAGATAGTGGATGCTCTCGACACATGACGGGCAACAAAAGTCTCTTCTCATCATACCAAGAGTATGACGGAGGTAATGTCACTTTCGGTAGCAATCTCGAAAGCAAAATCATTGGCAAAGGTACGATTGCTCATAACTCTCTAACTATTGAAAATGTTGCTCATGTGGATAGGTTAGGATTTAATCTACTTAGTATTAGCCAACTATGTGATAAAAAGTATAAAGTACTATTTGATGAAAATGGTAGTAAAATACTAAAAGATGGTATCACCATAGCTAAAGGAGTTAGGAAAAATAACATATATGTCATGAAAATAGATAAAACATATAATGACAAACTTTGCTTAACAACATTAGACGATAGCTCATCTCTTTGGCATAGACGCTTAGGTCACGCTAATATGAGACTTATACAAAACCTATCTTCAAAAGAGTTGGTTAGGAATTTACCTAAACTAAAATATGACCAACACTTTTGCGACGCTTGCAAAATTGGTAAACAAACACATAGTAGTCACAAATCTAAAAATATGGTGTCCACATCTAAGTGTCTAGAATTGTTACATATGGACTTGTTTGGACCATCCGCTATAAGAAGCTATGGAGGCAACTTATACACTTTGGTCATTGTAGATGATTACTCAAGGTTTACTTGGACGTTATTTTTGAAAACCAAAAATGAAGCTTTTGATAAATTTGAAATACTTAGCAAGAAAATTCAAAATCTTCTAGGTGTCAAAATTGTGTCGATCCGAACGGATCACGGTCGTGAATTTGACAACGAAACTCAATTTGGAAACTTTTGTGATACAAATGGTATAACACATAACTTTTCCGCTCCACGAACACCTCAATCAAATGGAGTAGTAGAACGTAAAAATAGAACAATTCAAGAAATGAGTAGAACAATGCTTAATGAACAAAACATTCCTCAAAAGTTTTGGTGTAACGCCGTTGACACTTCTACATATATTTTAAATAGAGTCTTAATACGTCCTTTCCTAAACAAAACACCATATGAACTTTATAAAGGTAAAAAGCCAACATTAGGATATTTTAGAGTCTTTGGTTGTAAATGCTTTATTCTTAATACTAAGGATTATCTCACCAAGTTTGACCCAAAGTCTTATGAAGGTGTATTTCTTGGTTACTCTCAAACTAGTAAAGCTTACATTGTCCTAAATAAAGAAACAATGATAGTCGAGGAATCGTTGAACATAACATTTGACGAAAGTCCACCTCCCTCTAAGACATCACCTTTGATAGATGATGACTTAGTTGAAAGTCAAATAATAGAAAGTCGAATTAATAATAACAAGGAAGATGAACCATTAAATAAGGAAATTGTCAACATCAAAGAATCTAAAAGTCATCCATTAGAAAAAGTCATAGGAAAACTTAATCAAAGAACCTTAAGGTCACAAGCTCAAAATCAAAGTAATCATTTTTGTTTTGTATCCACCATTGAACCAAAAACCATAAATGAAGCAATAAAAGATGAATCATGGGTAATTGCCATGCAAGAAGAATTAAACCAATTCGTTAGAAATGATGTTTGGAAACTAGTTCCAAAACCCAAAGATCAAACTATAATTGGAACAAAATGGGTCTTTCGAAACAAAATGGACGAAAATGGTGTAGTATCTAGAAGCAAAGCTAGGCTTGTTGCACAAGGTTATAATCAACAAGAAGGAATTGACTATGATGAAACTTATGCACCGGTAGCTAGACTTGAATCTATTAGAATATTACTTGCTTATGCATGTGCTTATGACTTTAAATTATTTCAAATAGATGTTAAAAGTGCTTTCCTTAATGGGTTTATTAACGAAGAAGTGTATGTTGCTCAACCTCCCGGTTTTACCGACTTTGAGAAACCACATCATGTCTTCAAACTCAAGAAAGCATTATACGGCCTTAAACAAGCACCTAAAGCTTGGTACGACCGTCTTAAGACTTTTCTTATTGATAACAAATATACTATGGGATTAGTAGATAATACTCTTTTTACTAAGAAAAAGGAATCGCAAATTATTATTGTTCAAATATACGTTGATGACATTATATTCGGATCAACTTGTCAAGAACTATGTGATGATTTCTCTAAAATCATGCACGACGAGTTTGAAATGAGTATGATGGGTGAGTTAAACTTCTTTCTAGGACTTCAAATTAAACAACTAGATGATGGTATTTTCTTTAACCAATCTAAATATATAAAAGACATGCTTAAGAAATTTGGTCTTGAAGATTCCAAACCAACTAAAACACCCATGTCCTCGGACACTAAACTCACCAAGGACGAAGAAGGTGAATCCGTAGATAACACTAAATATAGAGGAATGATTGGTAGCCTACTCTATCTTACGGCTAGTAGACCCGACATTATGTTTAGTGTTTGTCTATGTGCTCGCTTTCAAGAAAACCCAAAGGCATCACACTTAGAAGCATTAAAAAGGATTTTTAGATATATTAAGGGAACAACGTGTTTAGGATTATGGTATCCCAAAGGAACGGGTATAGAAACCATAGTGTATGCCGACTCGGATCATGCCGGTGATTATGTCGATAGAAAAAGTACAAGTGGTATTTGCACTTTTGTTGGACATTGTCTCACCTCATGGTTTGCAAAGAAGCAAACGGCTTTAGCCATCTCTACTACTGAAGCCGAATACGTCTCAGCCGGAAAAGCATGTCAACAAGCTCTTTGGATGAAGCAAGCTCTCGTAGACTACGGAATTCATCTCAACGACATTGTGATACTTTGCGACAACAAAGGAGCCATCGATCTCAGCAAGTGTTAGGTCACCATCTTATCACAACAATATGTATTTCTAGAGAGAGAAAGTTTTAGTGAGAGAAAGTGGAAGGAACTAATGAATGATTAATGAAAATGATAATTGCAATTAGAACCAACAACCCTCTCCCTTCTAGGGAGGGGGTATTTATAGTGTTTACATAAGTAGGGGTGTTTCCCCTTGGTTCTAGAAGAACCTTCTATCACAGCTCATGGGCTTACTACATGAGCTGAGAAATCAATTACAAACATTTATAAACCATATTTATTAACGACATATTACAAATGAAATGACCTACACTTGATATTTAAAACATGTTCCTAACAATCTCCCCCTAAGGGTTGGTCATCATTTGTTGTCTTGCTTAGGTCGTTTGACATCTTGAACTTCTTTGGCGTTCATGGTTTGTGACGTCTTTGATTATTTGCATATTTGTTCTTTGTTCTTGTTGTTGTGATCAGTTGTGATATCTGCCTTTATCAACATCTTTGTTGTTAGTGATGAAAGTCATTTCCAGCATGCTCATACTTCTGGTGAAGTTTGTGATTCATATATTTGAAGCTCTCATTCTTTAACTTTGATCTTTATCTCATAACTTTGCAGATTCTTTGACTTTGATGTAGAATCTTTCTGAAATTTTCTTTGCTTTTTAAGAGAACTTCAATTAGTGTTGATGTTGGTATGAGCATGTGAAGAGTCTACACGATCTTTTCCACCCGTGAGCATCCATAAGAAGAAAACATAAAACATGGGTTAGAAATAATCCAGCGCTTACAAGTTTGAACTTCGAGAGTGTTAACAGCATAGTGTGAAAACACATCTCTAATTCTTACAAAGGCTGTTCCTGAACTGGAGTCCCACAAGTGAGATAACGCGATGTACCGAAACACACCTACAGTTCAGATGAGTCGCTGAGGTACACCGAAGCATCACCCCACGACTGTAGACCGTTTGAGACACACTAAGCGTAACCCACAAGGAGTTACCGAAGTGACCTGCTGTCAGGGCTGTTTGATGTTGACCCTGGCAGGAATTTCCATTCAATCACTGAGGATCACAATTGTGAATCCCCTCATAAATGTTCTGGCAGATTGCTAAGATCTGCGTAGGACTCTGGAAAAATGTCACCTGTGTCCTTATTGTTTGAACAACAAGTGATGAAATATATAATTGTTCCTAAGAGATCTTTTGATGAATCTCGTGGCTCTAGACTCGATTAGTGCGTTTTGATTTTCCTGAGCGGAGACTAGGGAGAGGGTCTCCTTCTTCAATACCAACACTCTCTAAGAGAAAGTCGATAGATTACGTAGGGTTCCCTGTGAGAATGAAACAAGCTCTTTTGAGAGAACTTGAGTGGCTTAGAAGGTTTAGTGCATTGCGTCACTGGGTCCATGACGACTTGTCTTCAATACCGGTGTCATCTTGGGACAACCAGTAGCATATGAATTGAACCCGGTGTCTGCCCTAAGTTGAATAATTTGGAGGGCTATTTCTTTTCACCCTTTTCTTTAACTTTTCTTTTTAATTCTTCAACTCCTTCTTTCTCCGATTCTCATTTTCTCCTTTTTTTCAATCATACCTAAGGACTTCTAAATACTAACTATTTGTGGTGTCCTTGGGTAGATCCCTCCGGCTCTGGCGGATCATAGGACGTTTATTCCTAAACTTAGTCACCTTTTAACTTCATGACTATCCTATGTTGCCACAAAACCTTTTCTTGAAAAATCTCTCAAGATGTTTATTATGAAAAACATGTTTCGCTAACACCTTGAGAGTTTTTGGTTTTTCAGAAATACTCCCCCTCCACATGTGCTTATGAGTTTTGACTGAAATCTGCACAAAGAGGGAAGAGCTCGCACTTTTGAATTGATCGACTCTTGATAAACAATTCCCCGCGAGACACGGTTACGTTGTATAGTTAAAGAGTTCCATTATCAGCTTTTAGGTGACAACTAGCTCTTATAACTATCTTGAAGATGTAAACTCTCCTTGAAAAAGGAGGTTTGACCCGTCAAAGTTCATGTCAATCAAGAGTGTCTCGAATTGGTACATTCTACTAAGACAAGTTTCGTTGGAAACAAGTCTTTTCGATTACTGACATTTCAAAGTTCGTCAATTCATTGGTGATATCTGAGTCGAGCACGTTATGAGATTCCATAACTTCCTGATCAACAATTTTAATCACATTTCTCCCCCTCAAAAATAGCATATGAATGTTGTTTTTGAAAACATGTTGATTAAAATATGCTTTTTGAGGTGTTGGAAATTCCTTTGGGAAGAAACGGATTTCAAGAACATTTGATTTTGAGCAAAGATTTTCGCAAATACTCGATAAAATGACCGTGCGTGAGGCATCATAACATCATATTTGGGTAACTTCACACAAGAAAACCCGTGAAAGTGAGACAATAACACCAACTTGAGAAATTTTAACCACAAATCGTCTCATTTCTTCCCTCTAATTGAAGAAATTCATGAAGGCATTGGGTTTTCGCAAAGAAGCATGTGGAAAAACAAGAAACCAATGATCACCTACACTCTCTCCCCCTCGATGTTTTCAATGAATCGAAACATACACCGCGTATGTTGATGATGAAATTGGAGACATCGAAACCATGTATGTTCAATTAATCGAATAGGTGTGAAGTACCAAAAATATCTCGTGAGAATTAACTGCTGATAAAACTTCTCAACTTGTTCATTATGTTGATCATCAGCTGTGTCATTGTTGTTGGAAACAATTTGATCTACTGTTATCAGAGATTCGATTGAAGGTGCATCTCCAGCAACGATTATTGTTGTAGATTCAGGGTGTATCTAGAATTAGAATATTATCAAGTTGTGCAGCGGAAATATTAGATACAACTGAAGCACGTCTTTCTAAAGAATCTCCAAACAGTGGAGCAAACAAAGTTTCCAATTCTTGACGATTGAGTACAATAGTGATGCAGCTGATGGATCATTATGTTTTAGACAGTGAGAAACGGGTCCTAAGCTGTTGTACTTAGAAGCCATAGCTGAAGTGCGGGTCTGAACCTGATTTATTCCGAAGCCATTGATGTTGTACCTGTAAGGAAAATAGGAGGGGGCAAGATAGAAGAAACATGGATCCCCAAGGGTAACTGGGTTCCAGATGTTAGAAGCATAAAGATGTAGTGTCAATAATCTTCTTGACACCTGAACATGCCATTTTGGTGATTTCCTTTCCTACCTCAGGGATAGATGTTGCGGGTTTCACACTTGTTTTGATGCAACTACTTAGTATCTTGCCTGTAGGAATCCACCTAAGACCAACAGTGTTGAAAACTCTACCCGTTGGAATCCATCTAAGGTTAGATCTAGGGGATGTTGAAACTTCTTTTGGGAAGAGTCTGCGTCCTATATTGATCCACCTATTAGGTTTATGAAATTTTACGTTTAGATCAACGGGTTTATTTCTAACTGTTTGTTGATTAAACTTAGGTTTTGGTTTGCTACTACAAGCAGTGTTATGCAACACACTAGAAAGCATCACACTAGGTCGTGAACCTAAGATTCCATCTTTTTGGAGTAGTGCCCTTTTTCTAGCCTTTTCTAGATCATAGTTCTTGTACGCGTCATTTGAATCATATGAATTTTTAATTTTAATGCTCGGTTTAGACACAGTGTTCGAACTAATCCTAGATGGGCCAGTTGCAACTACTTGTTGAGGTTTAACAGAAACATGTTTAACAGAAACATATTTAACAGAAACAGAAGTATTTTTCTCATGCCAAGAATGTGGAGTGACTGGATTTGACAAATGATTATTCTCAACAACTTGGGAGGCACACCATGGTTTTGAAGATTTTGATCGTTCAGATTTAAAAGCAGTTGGTTGTCTAACTACTGATTGATTTCTGATTGGTTGTGGTGACGATTTCCCCAAGATTGTTGGTTTTGTAAACTTAGTATCCACACTCTTGCCAGTTAATCTTCTCAATTTGTTTTGTAAAGCAACATGCGCAAGCCCCTTTGCTTGAATTTGAGCCTTTAAATGCTCATTTTCTTTTACTAATGTATCCACATGATTACTTTGCATTTTAAGTTCAAGAGATTTGCTATGTGCCTCTAGTTTTGAAAAATCTTTTTGAAATTGAGCAATGGTCCTTTTGAGAAGAATGTTTTCAGATTCAAGAATTTGATTTGATGATTCAGTTGTATTGTTTGCAACTAAGGGCTCAGGCATGAGACAGTTGTCCGGACATTGTGCAATACACTGGTCAACCTCTCCTTCATTTCTGAATTCATGTTGCTCAGTTTGTTTCGCATTTGCAGGCAGAGTATGAACAACAGTAGATTGTACCTCAACCATCTGTTCTTTGTCAAATGTCGGCTCTGTGTCATAGATGGGAACGATGTCTTCCTCAACGATTTGTTCTTTGTCAAAGGTTGGCTCTGTGTCATAGGTGAGAACGATGTCTTCCTCAACCATTTGTTCTTCGTCAAAGTTGGGCTCGGTGTCATAGATGGATATGATATCTTCCCTAGATCTGCTGCTGTCATCCTGCTTTCCCAATGCTACAACCTCATTGTCCGTATTACTGACATTTGCAGTATTCTCATCATTCTTGACAAGCCTTTGAGCATTCCTTCCTTGTACATCAACTCTTTCACCTTGCATGACTGGTTGATTTCGGGGATCAGATGAAATCTGACTCTTTGAATTCTTAAATTGTGAGAACATCTTAGTCAGTAACATCATTCTTTTGTTTAATTCCACAAATGCATTTGCATCTTCAGAATCATCAGTAGCAAGGTTTGGTGAAGATTTTAAGCAGTAGATGGAAGGTGAGGAGATTTGTGAAACCATTAGAGACATTGATATAGTGAATTTTAATTTTCCCTCCAAAAATAATTATGAAAAATTTTCTCCCCCAAAATTTGAAATTCACTATAGAATGCAATTCTAAGGTTGGAAGAAAAATTTGAGGTTTGACAATTTTGACGCCAAATTTGACCCGAAAAATTCAAATTTGGGCCCAAAAATTTGAATTTTTGACCAAAAATTTCACAGTTGAACCAAAATTTAAATTTCGCGTAAAAATTGAACGTTTAGTCTCCCCTAAAAAATAAATTTTGCTCAAATTTTCCCGCCAAAAAACTCCTTTTTTTTTCTTTTTTTTTTTTTTTCTTTTTTTTTTTTTTTTTTTTTTTTTAAATAATTTGTTGATGATGTGTTATGGATCTTTAAGGATAACTAAGGTTAAGGTTGTTTAGATTTAGGTAGATTAGTAGCAGAAAACCAAACTTGCAGAAATCCAAACTTGCGGGCAAGAAACTCGCAGAAAACAAACTCGCAGGAAACAAACTCGCTGAAACCAAACTCGCAGAGAAGAAACTCGTGGAAAACAAACTCGCCAAGAATCTTGTGTGGAAGGCAAACTCGCCAAAACCTAAACGAAATAGAAACTCGCCAAAATTCTTGTGTTGAAGGCAAACTCGCCAAAACCTAATCGAAATAGAAACTCGCCAAAATTCATGTGTTGAAGGCAAACTCGCCAAAACCTAAACGAAATAGAAACTCGCCAAAGTACTTGTGTTGAAGGCAAACTCGCCAAAACCTAAACAAACTTGCCAAAATCTAAACCTAATAGAAACTCGCCAAGATTCTTGTTTATAAGACAAATTCGCCAAACTCTAAACCTAAGAGAAAAACTCGCAAGAACTCATTAAACCATGGCAAACTCGCCAGAATATTTTTGACAAACTCGCCAACATTCATAAATATTCAAACTCGCCAACATTCATAATTTTGACAAACTTGCAAATATTCAAGAAACTCGCAAAAATACAAGGCAAACTCGCCAATATTCAAGAAACTCGCCAAACTTCAAGGAGAAACTCGCAGAAATTCAAAGAAACTCGCCAAAATTCATGAGAAACGCGCAGAAACTCGCAGAAACACGTATTCAGTCCAAAAAATCCATAAATTTCAATCTAAAACACGTTTTTAAGTACGGATTTCTATTAAATCTAATCAATATTAACCTAAATTATCCCTTGGCTCTTGATACCACTTGTTAGGTCACCATCTTATCACATCAATATGTATTTCTAGAGAGAGAAAGTTTTAGAGAGAGAAAGTGGAAGAAACTAATGAATGATTAATGAAAATGATAATTGTAATTAGAACCAACAACCCTCTCCCTTCTATGGAGGGGGTATTTATAGTGTTTACATAAGTAGGGGTGTTTCCCCTTGGTTCTAGAAGAACCTTCTATCACAGCTCATGGGCTTACTACATGAGCTGAGAAATCAATTACAAACATTTATAAACCATATTTATTAACGACCTATTACAAATGAAATGACCTACACTTGATATTTAAAACATGTTCCTAACAGCAAGAATCCCGTTCAACATGCTCGTACAAAGCACATTGAAATCCGTCATCACTTTCTTCGCGACAATGTTCAAAAAGGAAACATTTCAATCGAGAAAGTATCCTCCGAAGATAACATTGCCGACATCTTTACTAAACCTCTTAAACGAGAACCTTTTAATCTTCTTAGACTTGGTTTAGGGTTAATGGAACCAAACATGTAGGATAAACATAGCCTAAAACATTAGAATAGTCAAACCACAACAATTTTGTCTTGTATCTGCTACTGTAGCCACGGCACCAAACGACAACACGGACGGAACCAAATATTTGGTGCCGTCTGGTCCGTGGTGTCTACAGAAGCAAAACTGCTATATACATAACATCCTCTTCCTCACAACCCACTTTACCAAAACGCGTAAAACTTAAACCAAGCTCATTATTGACACCTTCCCACTCACTAATCACTGAAGATAACATCATTGTAAGTATCCTAACTTCATTTCATCTCTTAATTATGAGTCTAGGATTCTTATTTATACACAAAACTATCACAAATCATTACATGGGGTTTTATGTATGCTTTTATACCAAATATGAATTCAATTGGCAAATTGCATAAATCACCCCACAAACCGTTTATGGTATTCTATTGGGTTTACGAGGATTAAGTTACACCGATGTAAACTTATATGGGCCCTCACGTATAATCAATACGTTATGGAAATCATAAGTTCTCGTACGTTCACTACTTTTAAAATTGCAAAGATAAACATAATCGTTACTTTTTTACAAAAGGATGTTCACTCTTCGAAAAGTTTTGAAAACTGTACCCCACAAACCAACAAACTTATTCCGGAATATAAGTAATAGATAGTTAATCACCCTTTGTACTAAACAAATACGTTATACTATTACATCATGGATTAAACTTACTGATCAATACGTTAAACGGTTAACTTAAGTATAAACCATATTT